>CM022297.1:8609050-9028363 GCA_011799875.1 Thinopyrum elongatum
CAGTTGCAGGAAGTGCCAGTTGGTTCTGGTTCTGAATGCAGTTCCTGGAAAAATGACCTGGCTGCCCACACTTGTAGCACAGACTATCATTGGGATTAGGAGCAGGAGCTCGGGGTGGTGGAGCTGGAAGTCCTGGCTGCCTAGGTGGTGGAGGCAGGCGTGGTGCAGTATAGGACCGTCTTGGAGCAGGTGCAGCTGGACGGTACACGCTGTTTGGAATCCAGATCCGACGCTTCTGTGCAGGCTGGCTCGAAGATGAACCAGTGTCACGGTTGCGCCTAAGAGATCCCTGGTGTGCCTGCAGACCAGTCTCGACCTGGATAGCCTTGTTCACCAAGATGGAGAAATTATCAAATTCATGCACAAGGAGCGCTAGCTTGATGTCAGCTTGAAGTCCTTCGCGAAACCTTTCCTGACGGCGAGCATCAGTGGGAATGTCTTCTTCAGCATAGCGGGATAATTCCAGAAACTCCCGCTGATAAGCTTCCACTGTCTTGTTGCCATGGGTGAGGTTGCGGAACTCTTGCTTCTTCCGGTCCATGATTCCCTGAGGAATGAAACGGGCACGGAAGGCAGCTTGGAAATCCGGCCAAGTGATGACTGTGCCAGCTGGTTGAGTGCGCCTGTGGCTGTCCCACCATTGAGCAGCGGGGCCCTTGAGAAAGAAGGAGGCGAAGGTGACATAGTTTGCAGGGGCAACGCCACCAGATTCCAACTCATAGGTGATGTCGCGAAGCCAGTCATCCGCATCCAGGGGCTGAGTTGAGCCGCGGTAGACGGTTGGGTTGAGGCGCATAAAGTCCTGCAAGGTCCCTGGGCCCGGATACTGGTTCATATTGGGACGAGGAAACTGATCCATGATCCCTTGCATGAACTGACGTTGCAATTCAAATTGCTGCATCATTCCAGCCATATAGTTCGGCGGTGGTGGATCGTTGGCACCACGGCCACGACCACGACCAGCGGGTCTAACCATCCTGCTAATTTACAACATGGGGGTAGTTTAGTAAAAGCAAGCGCGAGTGCTTAGTGACAAGCATGATGTAACTCGACAATAGTTTAAGCAGTGCATCAAATACATAAAAGTAGTCGATTAAGACATACAGATCCATACACAACGTCGGGTACAAGCGGACAGCATAACGGCGCAAATCAAAAGCTAGACATACTAGGCGGCGCGCAGGCACGCGGTAAGGAAGTACACAACGAGAGATAGCAAAGGCTACATCAACGTCGGAGAGAACCACTGTATCGGGGTAGCTGCGAGTGCGGACGACGAATGTTCGTCGCGGAAAGATCCTGTGCTCCATGTGCACTCTGATGCAGAACCCGGTCTCGAGCTGTAAGAAGAGGTCCACGTGTCGGTGTGTGACCCCCAACAATCGGCCAGTCAATACCAGCATACATCTGAGTCCTGCGCGGATAAAGGATGTGCTCCGGATGTATCCCTGCACGAACAGCGGGCAGCAACTGCGTCATAGCATCGTAGAGACGTGCTCGAGTGGCAACCAACTCGACGGCAAGAGCCCGAACAGTGCGATCCAGAGCCTGAGTGCACTGAATCAGAACGCGCGGGTCGTAGCGACGAGGCTCGTACGGGGCACAGATAGCTGTGTAGTATCCGGTAGCATCTCCAGCAGGGGCATACGGAATGTATCGGAACTCGGAGTCATCCAAGATAGCATTGTGCTCCCCTCGTAGACGTACGACAGCGGAGTAGGCGGCATCATGGACTGCCATCTCAATCGTCACACCTAATCCGTGAAAAAGGTGTAGCTCGGTGTCTGAGTTGTTCTGCTGATCATAAATCCGAACTTCAGCATGGTACTGTTCCTGGTTGAACTCGCGGTAAGCCTCATAAACCAAGTACTCCGGGTACCAACGGTAGCCAAGTCTGGTCATGAGAGCGATCAGGACAGCTGGAAACCCAGGGGTATTACGAGCCCAAGTGCGAAGCACAAGCTGTGTCGTAGGACGCGGTGGAAACAAACGGTCCATCTGAAACAGAGGAAATTCAGGTTTGTCAAACGACAATAAGAGGTTTAACACAACTCGGAGAGAAAGGTTAAACAAAACAATGGAAAGGAAAATGATTATCAGACTAATCAGATCAACGACAGGGAAATCGCACAGATATCCAGCTCTCCGGGTAGACAGAATTTACGAGATCCTAAGTGTCGGCATTAGTAAACTTCATTTAACCCGAGTAGAAGAGAGATCAGAGCCCCAGAGTATAGACGAGGAATAAAAGATCCTAATACCACCCAGTTGGCAATGTGGGCCCGTAAGCCACACAGCCAAGTTAGTAAAACGGTTTTCTTTGTCTAGACTCAACTTCGGCCAAGGAATTGGAAAGGGGGATTCCTACAGGCAGTCGGCTCTGATACCAACTTGTGGCGCCCCCGGCTCGATCGTACACTAATCATGCACGCAAACGTGTACGATCAAGATCAGGGACTCACGGGAAGATATCACAACACAACTCTAAAACATAAATAAGTCATACAAGCATCATAATACAAGCCAGGGGCCACGAGGGCTCGAATACAAATGCTCGATCATAGACGAGTCAGCGGAAGCAACAATATCTGAGTACAGACATAGGTTAAACAAGGTGCCATAAGATGGCTAGCACAAACAGGGATACAACAGATCAAACAGGCGCAGGGCCTCCTGCCTGGGATCCTCCTAACTACTCCTGGTCGTCGGCGTCCTGGACGTAGTAGTAGGCTCCGTCCTGGTGGTAGTAGTCGTCGAAGGTGGCGTCTGGCTCCTGGGCTCCCACATCTGGTTGCGACAACCAGCAAGAAGGGAAAGGGGGAAAGGAGGGGGAAAGCAACCGTGAGTACTCATCCAAAGTACTCGCAAGCAAGGATCTATACTACATATGCATGGTATATGTGTAAAGAGGCAATATCGGTGGACTGAACTGCAGAATGCTAGAATAAGAGGGGGATAGCTAGTCCTGTCGAAGACTACGCTTCTGGCAGCCTCCATCTTGAAGCAATAGAAGAGATTAGTTGGAAGTTAACCAAACAACAACGTATAGCATAATCCTACCCGTCGATCCTCTCGTCGCCACCATGCGAGAGAGCGACCACCGGGTTATATCTGTCACTTGTAAGGGTGTGTTTTATTAAGTATCCATTTCTAGTTGTCATGAGGTCGGAATACAACTCCGGGTCGTCCTTTTACCGAGGGACACGGCTATTCGAATAGATAAACTTCCCTGCAGGGGTGCACCACATATTCCCCAACACGCTCGATCCCCTTTGGCCGGACACACTTTCCTGGGTCATGCCCGGCCTCGGAAGATCCACACGTCGCAGCCCCACCTAGGCTCAACAGAGAGGTCAGCACGCCGGACTAATCCTAGGCACTTTGGGGTCTGGGCCCATCGCCCAGTGCGCTCCTGCACGTTGCGTACGCGGCCGCGAGCAGACCTAGCAACCCACACGATCACGGCGGTTACGTTAGCGCGGTCCAACACGGCGCGCGCCGCTCAGTCGCTGACGTCAAGAAGGCTTCAGCTGATACCACGACGCCGGGATACCCATAACTACTCCCGCGTAGTTGGTTAGTGCGTATAGGCCAGTGGCCAGACTCAGATCAAATATCCAATCTCGTTAAACGTGTTATTATGAAGTAAACGCGAACGCCGACCAGGGCCTGGCCCACCTGTCTCCTAGGTGGTCTCAACCTGCCCTGTCGCTCCGCCACAAAGATCCACTCAAAGGGCCGTTGGGACAAAGGTCCTTTCAGCCCCCAATCCGTGAATCACTCGCGGGTACTCTTCGAGCCGACCCGACTTTAGTCACCATCTGTATAGTATGTATATATGTATAGAATACACCCGTGATCATCTCCCGAGTGATCACGGCCCGATAGTATAGCAAGGCAGACTGACAAGAATGCAGGGCCAATGATGATAAACTAGCATCCTATACTAAGTATTTAGGATAGCAGGTAAGGTATCAACAGATGTAGCAACAGTGTCAGGCTATGCATCAGACTAGGATTAACGGAAAGCAGTAACATGCTACACTACTCTAATGCAAGCAGCATAGAGGAGAATAGGCGATATCTGGTGATCAAGGGGGGGGCTTGCCTGGTTGCTCTGGCAAGTAGGGGTCGTCAACAACGTAGTCGGTCGGGGCACCAGCAGCTGCGTCGGTCTCGTAGTCTACCGAAGAGAAGAGGGGGAAGAAACAGTAAACACACGGCAATAATGCAACAGGGATGCATGACATGTCTAAATGATATGCCGGGGTGATATACAGCCTAACTAAGCGATTTAGTTAATTTAGGAATTTATTCGGATTTATTTAATTAAAGTTGGACACTATTCATTTATCGAAATCGGTCTAATTGTTCAACGTTCTCATAGCTGCGGGCGTCTGACGGAGATACCGAGGGCGTATCCGGGTTCGTATCGTCGTTCTGAGCAAGTTTCATGTACAAAGTATTTTCATCGGAGTTACGGTTTAAAAGATATGATTTTTCAAAGTTTAAATCAATTTCTGGAATTATTTAATTAATTAAATTCGAATTATCCAAAACAGTAATTGATGACGTCAGCATGACATCATGCTGACATCAGCAGTTAATTAAGTTAATTACTAATTACTGTTTAATTAACACTAATTAATTAATTAGATTAACCTAATCAGGATTAATTAACTAATTAATTAATTAATTAATTAATTAATTATTTTAATTATTTTAATTATTTATTTTTATTTCTATTTTCTTAAAACTGTTTCTGGGCCGTGGGCCCCATTCGTCAGCGTCACAGGGGTTCGGGCCCCACTGGGCAGTGGCCCAGGGGCGGACACGTCCGGGGCGTGCCCCTTTCGGGACCGGACATGTCCGGTGCCCAAAAGGGACGCACGGGCGGGCGCGGGCGGTCAGCGGGCGCGGGCGCCGGCGAGGCCACGGCGGGGCGGGGCCGTGGCGATGCGGCGGCCACCGGAGGGAGACGCCGGGGCCGTGGAGGGGTACGGCCGGAGCGGGCGGTTGGCGGCGAGGAGCGACGCGGGCGCGCGAGCGAGGGCAGTGGGCGGCGCGCGCGCGCGTGCGGCAGAGCGCGGCGAGGCTGCGGGAGCAGAGAGGGGGGGAGAGGCCCGAGGCCTCACCGTGATCCGTAGGGACGGGGCAGCGGGGGTCGGGGTGGTCGACGGGGACGACGGCGATGGGGAGGCAGGCCGGCGGGGACCTCCAGTAGAGACGTGCTCGAGTGGCAACCAACTCGACGGCAAGAGCCCGAACAGTGCGATCCAGAGCCTGAGTGCACTGAATCAGAACGCGCGGGTCGTAGCGACGAGGCTCGTACGGGGCACAGATAGCTGTGTAGTATCCGGTAGCATCTCCAGCAGGGGCATACGGAATGTATCGGAACTCGGAGTCATCCAAGATAGCATTGTGCTCCCCTCGTAGACGTACGACAGCGGAGTAGGCGGCATCATGGACTGCCATCTCAATCGTCACACCTAATCCGTGAAAAAGGTGTAGCTCGGTGTCTGAGTTGTTCTGCTGATCATAAATCCGAACTTCAGCATGGTACTGTTCCTGGTTGAACTCGCGGTAAGCCTCATAAACCAAGTACTCCGGGTACCAACGGTAGCCAAGTCTGGTCATGAGAGCGATCAGGACAGCTGGAAACCCAGGGGTATTACGAGCCCAAGTGCGAAGCACAAGCTGTGTCGTAGGACGCGGTGGAAACAAACGGTCCATCTGAAACAGAGGAAATTCAGGTTTGTCAAACGACAATAAGAGGTTTAACACAACTCGGAGAGAAAGGTTAAACAAAACAATGGAAAGGAAAATGATTATCAGACTAATCAGATCAACGACAGGGAAATCGCACAGATATCCAGCTCTCCGGGTAGACAGAATTTACGAGATCCTAAGTGTCGGCGTTAGTGAACTTCATTTAACCCGAGTAGAAGAGAGATCAGAGTCCCAGAGTATAGACGAGGAATAAAAGATCCTAATACCACCCAGTTGGCAATGTGGGCCCGTAAGCCACACAGCCAAGTTAGTAAAACGGTTTTCTTTGTCTAGACTCAACTTCGGCCAAGGAATTGGAAAGGGGGATTCCTACAGGCAGTCGGCTCTGATACCAACTTGTGGCGCCCCCGAGCTCGATCGTACACTAATCATGCACGCAAACGTGTACGATCAAGATCAGGGACTCACGGGAAGATATCACAACACAACTCTAAAACATAAATAAGTCATACAAGCATCATAATACAAGCCAGGGGCCACGAGGGCTCGAATACAAATGCTCGATCATAGACGAGCCAGCGGAAGCAACAATATCTGAGTACAGACATAGGTTAAACAAGGTGCCATAAGATGGCTAGCACAAACAGGGATACAACAGATCGAACAGGCGCAGGGCCTCCTGCCTGGGATCCTCCTAACTACTCCTGGTCGTCGGCGTCCTGGACGTAGTAGTAGGCTCCGCCCTGGTGGTAGTAGTCGTCGAAGGTGGCGTCTGGCTCCTGGGCTCCAACATCTGGTTGCGACAACCAGCAAGAAGGGAAAGGGGGAAAAGGAGGGGGGAAAGCAACCGTGAGTACTCATCCAAAGTACTCGCAAGCAAGGATCTATACTACATATGCATGGTATATGTGTAAAGAGGCAATATCGGTGGACTGAATGCAGAGAAGCCAGAATAAGAGGGGGATAAGCTGTCCTGTCGAAGGACTACGATTCTGGCAGCCTTCGTCTTGAAGCCAATAGAAGAGATTAGTTGGAAGAGTTAACAAACAAACAACGTAAAAGCATAATCCTACCGTCGATCCTCTCGTCGCCACCATGCGAAGAGAGCGACCACCGGTTATATCGTCACTTGTAAGGGTGTGTTTTATTAAGTATCCCATTCTAGTTGTCATGAGGTCGGAATACAACTCGGGTCGTCTTTTTACCGAGGGACACGGCGTATTCGCATAGATAAACTTCCCGCAGGGGTTGCACCCCAATTCACCAACACGCTCGATCCCCTTTGGCGGACACACTTTCCTGGGTCATGCCCGCCCTCGGAAGATCTTCAAACGTCGCAGCCCCACCTAGGTCAACAGAGAGGTTCAAGCACGCCGGACTAATCCTCGCACTTTGGGGATCTGGGCCAATCGCCCAGTGCGCTCCTGCAGTGCGTACGCTTGTTGCGCCGAGAGACCTAGCAAACCCACACGATCACGGCGGGCGGTTGGTTACCGTTAGCGCGGTCCAACACGGCGCGCGCCGCTCATCGCTGACGTCAAGAAGGCTTCAGCTGAAACCACGACGCCGGGCATACCCATAACTACTCCCCCCGCGGAGTTGGTTAGTGCTTATAGGCCAGTGAGCCAGATCAGATCAATATCCAATCTCGTTTAAAACGTGTTATTATGAAGAAACGCGAACGCCGACCAGGGCTGGCCCACCTGTATCCTAGGTGGTCTCAACCTGCCTGTCGCTCCGCCACAAAGATCCATCAAGGGCCGTTGGGACAGAAGGTCCTTTCAGCCCCCCAATCCGGTGAACATCGCTGTGGTACTCTTCGAGGCAGACCGACTTTGTCACCCATCATGTTATAGTATGCATATATGTTATAGTATACACCGTGATCACCTTCCGAGTGATGTAACGGGCCCGAGATGTTATAGCAAGCTAGACTACAAGAAATGCTAGGGCCAATGAGGATAACTAGCACCATATCTAAGTATTTTAGGATAGCAGGTTAAGCGGTATCAACAGATTGTAGCACAGTGTCAGGATAGCATAGACAGGATTAACGGAAAGCTAGTAACATGCTGACCACTACTCTAATGCAAGCCGAGTCAGAGGAGAATACGAGGGACGATATCTGGTGATCAAGGGGGGGGGGGTTGCCTGGTTGCTCTGGCAAGTCAGGGGTCGTCAACAACGTAGCGGTCGGACGGGCCACCAGCCAGCTGCGTCAGGTCATCGTATAGTATACCGAAGAGAAGAGGGGGAAGAAACAGTAAAACACACGGCATTAATGCAACAGGGATCTGCCTGCACATGTCTAAAAATTGATATCCGCGGGGTCGGTGATATATACAGTCTTAACTAGACGATTGTAGTAATTTAGGAATCTTATTCGGATTTATTTAATTAAAGTTGGACACTATCATTTATCGAAATCGTCTTAATTGTTCAACGTTCTCATAGCTGCGGGCGTCTGACGGAGATACCGAGGGCGTTATCCTGGTCGTGATCGTCGTTCTGAGCAAAGTTTCATTGTACAAGTATTTGTCATGGAAGTACGGTTTACAAAGATATGATTTCAAAGTTAAATCAATTTCTGGAATTAATTTAAATTAATTAAATTCGATTAGCCAAAACAGTATAATTGATGACGTCAGCATCGACTCATGCTGAAATCAGCAGGTTAACTAAGTTAATACAATTACTGTTTAATTAACACTAATTAATTAATTAGATTATACTAATCAGGTATTTAATTAACTAATTATTAATAATTAATTAAAAATTATTTAATTATTTAATATATTATTTTTATTTCTATTTTCTTAAACTGTTTCTGGCCGTGGGGCCCATTCGTCAGCGTCACAGGGTTCGGGCCCCACATGCGGCATGGCCCAGGGGCGGACACGTCAGGGGCGTGCCCCTTTCGGGACCGGACATGTCGCGGTGACAAAAGGGACGCCTAAGGATGGGGCGAGGCCTTGGACGGGGATAGCGCGAGCGCGGCGAGCCGGCAGACCCTGCACGGCGGGGAGGGGCCGTGGCGATGCGCGCGGCCACCGCACGGAGGAGACGCCGGGGCCGTGGAGGGGTACGGCCGGAGCGGGCGGTGGCGGCGAGGAGCGACGGCGGGCGCGCGAGAGAGGGCAGTGGCGGCGCGCGGCGCGGCTGTGGGAACAGAGCGCGGCGAGGCTGCGGGAGCAGAGAGGGGGGGGAGAGGCCCGAGGCCTACGTACCGTAGGAGGGGAGGGAGCGCGGGGTGCGAGCGTACGCGGACAAGGGCGGGCCGCTACGGTGCGGGGACAAGCGGGACGGTAGAAGCGACGCGAGGCCCCCATCGGGAGAGGACGACTTTCCCCTCACTGCCACGGCCCCGATTCTTTTCCTACGGCAGGCAGGAGGGCGAGGCAGAGCGCGAGCGCGACCCACCCCCGACAGGGGCGACGTAGACGCGAGAGAGAGGGCAGAGAGAGGGAGTAGACGTAGGAGAAGAAGTGAGAGGGATAGCCGGAGAGGGAGTAGGAGCGCGGAGGCGCAGCGCCACGCGGCAGGAGCTACCCCCGCGAAGCTGTCTTGAGGAGCTCTCCACCGGCGAGGGAGAGCGGGCTCCGGCGGCGGAGTCCAACGGCACGGCGTAGGCGGCGCGGTCGTCTGCCGCGACGAGGGCACGGGTCGTTACCGCGGATCCCGATCCCGATCTGGATCGGGAGTGGGGGCTGACGAGGGGGAGGGCGCCGACGGGGCCCCCGGCGTCGGGGAGCGGCGTCGAGCGACGGGCGGACGGGATCGGAGGATACCGATCCAGAGGGGGGGGAGGAGAAAAAAGGGAGGGGGGGAGGGGGGGCCCATCGGGGTAGCGCGTCCCCAGGTGTTTGGCGGGGAGGTGGCCGGCTAAGTAGGCGAACCGGACGGGCCGGCCCTTGGCGGCCCGGTGGACTTGCTGCGGCCGAGGCAAGTCGGGGGGGGGGGGGGGGTGGGGTGGGTGTTTCTTTATCCTTTTCGTTCTTTTTTTCCTTTTCTTTATTCTCTTTTCTCTACTGTTAAATGTTTAGGCCCCAAATGGTTTTTGTAAAAAGTGTGACCTATTTCATAAATACCAGTGCATTATTTCTTAACACCTAAAATTAGTTTGGACAAAACATAATTCAATATTTATTTCAGATTTAATAAATGGTTATTAAATATTATCTTTATCCACTGTTTGAGGTTGTTCGAGTCACCTATACAATTCCAATGATGTGGGTTTCAATTTTAGAATAGCCTCTGGAATATTTGTTATTTATCTGACATTTTAGTTTCTATGTTGGACAACTTTTATATTCCACTTTCATTTAAATTTGAATTTGGCTTAGGAGTTGAAATGCAATATGATGCTAATGATGATTATGCACTATTAATCATGATGACATGGCCTCATCAAAAGGGTGATCACTGTAGCTTAATACAGGGGGTGTTACATGGCCTCTATAGTGAGATGCTGGGAATGTTACGTGCCGGACCTCCGCAACCAGCACCGACGCGCCCGCTCGCCTTTTACGACGGCGTCGTCCACTTAGGACCCGTCCGTAGCCAGGTACACTCCTCCTCTCGTATCGATGACGTCCATGACGGACACCACGCCCGACGGGTGTTCGGTCAAATGCCATTGAGCTAATTTTTGAACGCCATGTCGTTTTTAGAGTACGAAGGATGGCAGGGTACTCAAGCATAGAGGATTAGTTGTTGAGTGATGCGTGGTTGGCCGTGTCCGCCGATTTAGTAGGCATGCACAAAAGGGGTCTCTTTTGGCAGCGCACACATGATTTGTTTCATGCGCGAAAGCACATTGCGCCCTACGACATGCACATCATCCAACAACACAATGTGAGGTCGTTATTGTATTGATAGTACGCCATTCAGACCTCCGTCACCAAGTTTTATGACACGGTTGCTCGGCTGGTCATTGCACACGGCAGCGGAGGAGATCGTAGGTTTTGCTTCTTTTTGCTCAACTTACGATTGAATCATTCATTCTCTCAGTGTTGCTCTACACATTGTGTATCCCGTACGCGCTGCGTGATGTATCACAGGATAGAGATACATCCATTTAGGTACATACACTGTTTGATGAAGCTGAAGAGACAATATGTGTGGGACGACATGATCCGTTCATGAAAAACTGGTTGAACATCCGGTTAATCTCGTTGAATTTGAACTATTGTTGTGCTAGACTTATTTGCATGCTATGTATGGATGATTTGTGCTATTTTATATCCGAACTTTGGTGAATTCCGTCGAGTTTGCATGAATTTCTTCCAGTATGTTGAAATACGGATCGAAATATATGCGGGTAGTGTTGGATGACTGATTCCTGCATCCGTATCCGTGGACTGATTCTCTCTCTTACGAGAACGGATGCCCGCAGCAAATTTCCAGGTCAGCGTAGAGTCGGTGGGGCAGTAGTCTACATTAGCAAACCGATATCATTTTTTTAAGATCTTGGTCGTTGAGGGACCATCAAAATGGCTGCTGCTCTGCGCACGTTTTCAGCGAAGAGGAACGATGGACGCGCCCTCCTTGTCGTCGTGATCCTCGCACGCACGTGTTGGACACTGCTTCCGACACATGGCCATGCACTGTGGCAGCATACTGGCACGTGCAACACACAAACAAGCAAGCAACGCAAAGTGTGCATACACGTGGCAGTCCACGCACGACACGTCCCGTTCTGCCTCTCAATCCGTCACGCTCTGCCTCGCGCCGACACGTAGGCAAATTAGTACTCGCAGCATTAGTATTTTTATACTCGGAAAATACAGTAGTACTCCCTCCGGACCGAAATATTTGTAGTTGGAGAAACTTGTACTCCCTTCGTCTCAAAATTCTTGTCTTAAATTTGTCAACATATGAATGTAAAAATTTTGGGACGGAGGGAGTACTAGTTTTCGCAGCTACAAATATTTCGGTACAGAAGTAGTGGTACTTGCTTATCCTTGTACACTTGGACGGTGTCTAGGACGTACTGCCTTCGTTTCAGAATACTTTGTCGTGGTTTGAACTAAAACTCGACGACAAGTATTTTGAAACAGAGTACTAAACTTTTTGTAAGAAAATCGTATAGTAGTATAATTATTCTTGTATGATGATGATTGTGCTTGAGAAGATGATAAGACGGCGTTGTCCCATGCGTGTGGGGTGAAAATGGACGAAACTGGCCCTTTTTCGAAACTTTAACACAAAATGGCCTAAATCTGAAAATATTTCATAAACTGGCTCCTTTTCGCATGACGCCCGGGGCTGGGACGTCATGCTAGATAGCATGACGCCCCGAGCTAGGGCGTCATGGTAGCGACCTATAGCATGGCGCCCTAGCCCGGGGCGTCAGGCGTCATGCTATCTAGCATGGCGCTCTAGCCCCGGGCGTCATGCAAAGGGGCCAGTTTCGAAAATATTTTCAGATTAGGATCATTTTATGTTGAAGTTTTGAAAAAGGGCCAGTTTCGTCCATTTTCACGCGTGTGGGCGTGTCCGTGTTGTGCCGCAGCGACACAGCAGCGCTGGCTGTGGTTCACTTGCTTGTCCAAGTGGTACAAGCCTGCCAGCAGCCACGTGTCCAGGCACACAAAGTGATCCATCACACCATGTGTTCTCCTCTCTCTCCACACGATTATTAGCCGATCGTTGCACGATCACGGCTATACACATTTGGTTTACTAAGACAAGCATGCATGCTACTCCCTCAGTTTCTAAGTATGTCTTTTAAGATTTTAATATAAACTACATATTGATATATATATAGACATATTTAAACTAGTTGATGGGGTTGTTAGCTACTCCTTGAACATGGATGTTTTTTTTCTGTTCGTATTTGGAGGCGGCGAAATACTTCCTCTGTTTATTTTTCTTTGCATATAAGATTTTTTAAGTCAAAAAGTTCACAGTTCTGAAGGAATAAGAAAGTTGAGAGAGGCGGCACGTGTCGGATTATTGATGGGTTTAGACCCATATAAAACAATAATACTTGTTTTTTTTTAAATACGATACATTGTTAATCTCTAATAAGGCCCAATTTAGGTGCATTGTAAGTAGTGGAAAATTT
This sequence comes from Thinopyrum elongatum, assembly GCA_011799875.1. Classification (NCBI taxonomy): domain Eukaryota; kingdom Viridiplantae; phylum Streptophyta; class Magnoliopsida; order Poales; family Poaceae; genus Thinopyrum; species Thinopyrum elongatum. The sequence goes on from CM022297.1 coordinate 8,621,850, forward strand.
AGAACCATACTGCTAGTGGAGTGAAAGTGAGACCACTTTATAAGGTCTTCTCTACCGCATGCTATTGAGTTATACACGTGCGCTCCTCCTCCTCCGCCACCCACCACGCCACGCCACACCACGCGTGTGATGGCCATGTTTACTCTATACTCGTGGATTAGTCTAATCGAAAAGGTGCTACTATTTCCAACGACGCGAGTGATCGAAAATTTCCTCTCCTCCCATAGGTGAGATCATGAATCCTTGCCTCTCCTCTGGTCACCGTTTCGTGGGCTAGAGGAGGTAGGGTAGTTTTAGTCCTCGGCGGCATCGATGTTGTGGAGGTGCCGACGCCAACTTGGAATAATGGATTTGACGCCCCTTCCTTCCGGCGATGCCTTTGGTGGCGCTGGGATGTGGGCAACGTAGTTTCGGTTTCTTAGCATGATCATTGGCGCCGTCGAGCAAAGGGGATGGCGTGGTGTAGCGATTTACTCCTCTAGCCCCCTTTTCCACTCGGTGAAGTCTACCAGAAGAGACTTTCTCGAGGAGCTCACGAGTTTGGTGTCGCTCTCCTTCACATGGCCGGAGGAGGGCGAGATCCTTTGCTACTGCTGGTTGTTCCCGACGCCGATGGTGGTTTGTTCTTCCCAGTTCTAAAAGTCCCATCGACGATGGCGTCTCTACTGGTGTGCGGCTCCTCATGGATTGAAGATCGGCGACTTCTCGTCCGCGTAGATACTGCGCGAATCAAGGTCAGGCCGGCTTCTGCTGAAGCGGTGGCGCGCCCTCGACTGACACTAGTTGATGGGGTTGTTAGCTACTCCTTGGACATGGATGTAATTTCTAGGTTTTTTGGGTGCTTGTACTGTTGTTTGGTCCTTTAACATAGATCCAGGGTGTTTTCACAAAGAAAAGATTTTTAAAAGTCAAACTTAATTATGTTTGATCAAATTTACATTAAAAACATATCAATACCTATGATACTAAAGTTATATATACAATATAAAATTACTTTCGTGATGTGTCTGATGATGTCGATCTCGCATTGTGAATGTTGATTTGTTTTATGATGTTGATTTTCGCATTGTGAATGTTGATTTTGTCTTTATAAAGTTGATTGAAGTATGCAAAATTTGACTTCAAATAAACGTTGTGGGCGGAGTAAAAAGAAAACGAAGGGAATACTACACTGTAGACAGTATTTAGGCCATTTTACCGGAGCGGCGAAATGATGTCTGTGTTGCACGCGAGGCAGGTAGGGCCGATTGGATTGACTTCTTGTCCAACGGGTATACAAGCTAGCTGTAGGCGCCTCCTTCTCCCCGTGATCCGTGCCTGCTGATTTGCTTCCACGTGTGGTGATGGAGCCCACAGCCTGACCTGGCTCGCTTATCTCCCTTCACTTCCGTTCCGTGTCACCATCACCATCAAACAAGATGATTGCCCCCTGGTCAGTTTGGATTATGGACACTTGTGCGGACGGCTTTTGCGACGGTGCTTGCTACAATCGACTGAGGGTCTGCGAAGTCTCAGTCGATGTTATATTTTTTTTTATCTTGCATGAAGATTCGTATAAAGTTTTTTTCTTCTTTTTCTTTATATATACTATGTCATTTGACTGAGACTTGGTTAAGTCTTAGTCGACTGAGACCTAGCCACCCCCTTTTCCGACATGTAAAACATACTCGACTTGGAGTTTCCTCGTTCTGCGTCTACCTTCTCAATCCATCCGCAAAAAACGAACAGTTCGGAGCCGGGACATGGGCCAGGCATGCATGTGTCCACAACATAGGTATGGCCTTTTCTTTGTGCACGGGCCGGCAAAAGACCTTAAGTCCCGATTCAGAGTCCTACCTGGGCTCCTCTGCTTCACCAAGTGTATCCCAGGCTAACAGGGTGATGTTCTAAAAAAAAAGAAGCTCTTTAGGCCTGGTCTGGTCGCTGCGTTTTATTATCTCCAGTTTTTTTCCTTTTCTTTATTTACTTTCTTTCTTCACCATTTTTATATCTTAGTTTTTCTTCGTTCCTTCTTTTTAGCTTCGGTTTATTCATTCTTTTTTTCTTTTTTTTCTTTTAGTTCTGTTCTACTGTTTTTGCAATGTTTTCTTTGTTTTTTCCATTTATTTTTCTCTTCATTTTTCTTTGTTTACTTCGTTTTATTTAAATTTTGACCTTTTATCATATATTGTACATTTTTCATATGCAATAGGGAACAAAGTTTTAAACACATTTGTCAATTTTAAAATACATGATTAAAAGTATTTTAAATAGATTTTTTGAGGTCAATTTTTAATGCAGAATGTAGATTTTTTGTATACAGTAGGAATTTTTTATTTTAATTGTTTAACATTTTTCAAATAGATTATCAACATCTTTTCAGATACTTGTTTTGATGTCTACATTTTTCCCACTAAATAAACATTTTTAATACATGTTTAAATTGTTTTAAGTACACGATATTATGCTATACGTGTTTAATATATCTTCTGTATATGATTATATTTTTCAATATATGTTTAATGTCTACTTTTTCTGTCATGTTTTAAATTTATCATATACATCAGGAACATTTTTCTGTGTAGAGATTTAACATTGTTTTAACACATGACTCACATTTTTTTTTTATATGTCATGTACATTTCTTTCGAAACACATGAACATTTTTTGTTAGAAACATTTTTAATGCTATCAACATGTTTTAACACTGGTCAAACATTTTTTACATTGGACAAACATTTTTCAAAACTAAGTAATTGTTTCTGAAAATATTTGTATTTGTAGAAATGTTTTTTGAAAATATAAACAAAATTCAAAAAAGAAAATAAAACAAAAATAGAAAAGATAGAAAAGACAAAACAGAGTTGAGAAATGAAGAAACCTGTTACTGGGCCGGCCCACCAGGGTGTTCCTTCACGTGATGCGAGTTTCTACATTGCTATGAGCAGTACAATGTCGCTCCCTATATGAACGCGCTTTGCGTCAGATATGCACATGTATGTTTATTTCTCCCGTTACAATGCACAGGTATGTTTGCTAGTACTTAAGAAATACTTTGCAATAAAATGAGGTTAATGTTTTAATTTGTTTTTCGCCTGTTTTTGCTCAATTAACTCGGTCAATCTTTTAACAATGTTTCACTCTGTGTGGTGAAGGCTGTAATGAACTATTGTAGTCCCCGCAAAAAAATGAACTATTGTAATAATATTTTTATTTAATTAACATATGAGGTGGTATTTTTAAAGAAAAAAATTGACTCGTCCATTCTTTTTTTCTTATATGAAATGGCAACGCTTTTGACCTCCAACATTTAGGAAAATAAATTCCCATCCCATCAATGAAAGGTTTGAACCATGTGCCTAGGTTGAGCTTCTTAACTCATGCTCTCATCGGAAATTCGTAGGGGCACGCAACTGCTATGCCTTCCGGCCGCTCGATTGCCTCGCGATTCGCAAAGCAGTTGGATCCCGCACGACGGAATAGTAAGTTTTAAGTTTAGCAGTTAAAACTTACGACTTTTATCTGAAACTTGCGATTTTGTCGCTTGATTTTACCAAGTTTTGTAGATGAAATTTTAAGACATTTTTCTGTCAGTCGTAGGCACAAAAATCATGATTCCCGTAGTAAGTTTCAAGAGTTGAAACTTAAAATTTATTTAAAAATTCGTCGAAACATATACAAAATGGATCTTATTCAAAAGCCCTCGTCACGAGAAACATGAATAGAAAAACAAAACTTAATTTAGACTTTCATTAAAATGATACGAAGGATTAAAAATTACTTCCCCTGTCTCATAATGTAAGACATTTTTTTGACTCTAGTGTAGTGTCAAAAAAACCTCTTACATTATAAGACAGAGGGAGTAAAGGCCAAGAAAGAAAAACACGCGCAAGGGACTCGGTGCCCTGGCACTTGCGTGCCCAAATCCTCTTCCATGGTAGCTAAAACTCAGCTAGCTGAGATATAAACGTTATTAACCGTCCGATCAAACGCGGGATGACTTGTGCAGAACGACTACGGAATACATTTTTCCAGCTGTACAGCGACGCACGTGATCCTTTTTTTGTGTTCTTTTGGTCTGGCAGGGGTCACGCTGTATGGACCGAGGCCCACGCATGGAGTGCCTGGAGCAGCCTGTTCGGTTGATAGTTTTTCTTTTTCTTTTTTGGTTATCAGGCTGGCTTTGTTTATAACGTTTATGCTACAGGCCTCGTTACTTTGTTATTGCTTTTTTACCTCTTTTTTCATAGTTGTTAGTTTTGTTTGACCATGTATAATCTTTGTAATTGTTTTTTATAGACAACTAACATTTGTAGATTCTTTTTTGTACAGGAACTTGAAACTTCAAAGGTGCACAACCTTTTTTCTGCAAAAAAGGGTGCACAACTGTTTTAAACTGTTTCTTTATATGGTATATCAATAGTTTCCTATTTTTTGATTTATTGTTTGAAAATTCTAGCTTTTTGTCTCGTCTGTGCAGCTTGTATTTTTTTGCAGATTGCTTTCTTTATCAATCATTTTAAAAGAATTTGTAGCTCAATCACATGCGTGTCCGCTTGAGAGACTAGACAAGACTCACACTCGTCGGGTGAGTCCAACTCATTTTCATGTGGGAGGATGTGGCGCATAGCCCTCTTTTTTTTCCTTTTCATCGGCAGGGGAACGAGTATGGGAGGCCGTGGGCATTTAGGTTGTGTTCAGTATTTTTCTCAGCGCAGTGGTTTTTTTGTGCCGCCTTTCTCCTTTGACTGTTTTTTCAAAAACAATCTTTTTGGAGGGAAAGAGGGAGAGAGCGGTGTGACGAAAGGGCCCAACTTTTTCAGTTTTTCTCACCTTTATTACCTTTTTTGTGGAGAGTTCTCACCTTTAACTGCACACGTCGTCAAAATGTTGGCAATTGCAACATTCGTAATACGGACGCAACTTTCCAAGGGTCCAACCGTTTTAATTATAGTTACAATTATTTTACTCTTAGTTTTTTTTCCTGAAATGTAGAACATATTTATAAAAATTATACAATATGTATTTACGAGACGCTTGAACAATTTTATATTTGTACATGTTTTGTCTTACTTTTCAGTTGGGTTTTGTATGTTTGTTTGTGTCCATTTTTTATTTTTATCCTTTTCCCATTGTGTGTAAACAACTTATTAAAGTGAGACCCTTATTATTTTCTAGGGGGCTGCAACAGCAAGGTTTTAAGGGGTGCAACTGCAAGTGTGGTAATCCGACTGCAACTGGAAGAAGAGAGGGGTTTGTCGGTCAGTCGCATGTCACCACTAGATCATGCAACTGCGGGTGTTGTAACCTGACTGCAACTTCATGGAGACATAGCAACTGCAACGGGAGTCGTAAAGGGGGTTGTCGGCGCGAGTTGCATGTCGACAACTAGACATGCAACTGCAAACGTTGCAACTGCATGAGCACAAAGCGACTGCAACTAGGATCGCGAGGGGGTTGTTAGGTTAGTTGCATGTCCACCACTAGACATGCAACTGTAAGCATTGTAATCTGACTGCAACTGCATGAGTAAAATGTGACTGCAAACTAGGGTTAGGAGGGGTTTGCCAGGCCAGTTGCATGTCAATCACTAGATGTGCAACTGCACGAACCACAACGCAAGTGCAACTAGGGTGGGAGGAGGTTATCGGGCCAGTTGCATGTCCACCATTGCAGATGCAACTCCAAGCGTTGTAATTCGACTGCAACTGCATGGGGCACAAAGTGACTGCAACTCGGGACGGGAACGGTTGGGGTTGTCGGGGTCAGTTATATGTCCACAACTAGACATGCAATTGCAATCATTGTAAACTGATTGCAACTGCATGAACACAAAGCGACTACAACTGGGGTTGGGAGGGTGTTGTCGGATCAGTTGCATGTCCACCACTAGACATGCAACTGCAAGGATTGTAACCCGATTGCAACTGAATGAGCACAAAGGGACTGCAATTGGTGTCAGGAAGGGGTTGCCGAGCCAATTGCATGTCTACCACTAGACCCGCAACTGCAAGTGTTCTAACCAGACTGCAACTGCATGGGCTACAATACGAGTGCAACTGGGGTGGGAGTAGGTTGTCGGGCCAGTTGTTTGTCCACCACTAGACACGCAACTGCAAGCGTATGCGTACAAAGGAACCACAATTGGGGGCAAGAAGGGGTTGCCGGGTCAGTTGACTACAACTTCACGGACCGCAATGAAACTGCAACGGGGCGGGGCGGGTAGGTGCATGCCCGTTTTTTTATGTTGCCCTACCAGTTGCACGTTCACCTGTAGACATGCAACCACAAGCATTTGTAACTTGACTACAACTTCACGGACCGCAATGAAACTGCAACGGGGCGGGGCGGGTAGGTGCATGCCCGTTTTTTTATGTTGCCCTACCAGTTGCACGTGCGCGAGTTACACGCGATACACCCATACGCAATTGCAATCGTCACAACACACTCACAATCGGTGTAGACCAGATTTCTTTTCTTTTTATATTTTTCTACTAGTCGCAACTGGTGCAGGCCATAGACAAATGCACTTCATTCTAATTTTATTTTATTTCATCTTTTTTCTCATTCTCGCTATCCAAGAAAGCAAATACATAGCCATCTTTGTTATCGAAATAAAAATGCAAGGATAAATTAAAATGCCCTCTAATATGTTCAACCCGACACTAAATCATGTACCTACATAGTTGAAGGCCTTTTTGGTCACAAATATTTAAATATGCAAAAAAGAAAAAACTACACAAGCCCATGGCAGTACGCATACAACAGCCCAATATCAGCCCATGTTGACATGTCTATACAACCCACAACGCACAAAAAGGCAAATCGAAAACTTTAAGAAAACGAGACAGCAAGGTTACAACTGTACCATCGTCCAGCGTGTACGTACTGACGTCAGCTGACTGAGACCAAATTAAATCTCAGTCAGCTGAGGTCCAGGCGCTCCCCTCATGGATTCAGTTGGACATTGGTTATTGGCTAACGCAAAATAATAAATAATTAAAATGCTGCCAAGTGCCTGGCCTGAGTCGTTATTCTCCTTGTTAAAATTAGGCAAATTATTGGCGCAATCGCCATCATATCATACATGTAAGCAAGAAACTTTCATAAGCTGGCAATTTTTTTTTATCAAATGACATGCGAGGAGCTCTAGCAAAAAAAATCAAATAGTGTATTTTTTCAAAGTTTTTTTAAGCCAATTTTTTTCCACGAGCTCCTACATTGTCTGAACACATCAAAATTTTGCACACACCCCGAGCATCTTGGATGCCAAAAAAATGCATATTTTTTTGAATTTACTATTCACATGCGTACAAATTTATTGTTTTCCTTTGCCACGAGCTCCTGGAATGTCTATGTAGGGTAACGCAGCAGAAAACAAAAATTTTCCGACCTACGCACCAGCCCAGGACCACTATGGAGACTGCATACAAGGTTTGATCAGTTTCGTTACCGACTCGTAGCGCAGCGGAAGTAGAGTCGATGACGATCGGCGGTGCAGATCCCCGCAGGTAGGATTTATAACCTCCCAACCGCGAGGATGTATACCCTCGTCTTCCCTTCGGACAGCCCTCCGGGAGGCGGTCGAACAGTCCCCCGGACGGTGTCGCGGACAGCCCTTCGGGAGGACCTTCGAAACTCGAACGGTCACTCGGACAACCCTTCAGGAGGACTCACAGAACTCGGACCGTCACTTGGACAGCCCTTCGGGAGGCACTCTCAAACAGCCCCTCGGGCACTAAGATCGAAACTACGACCTCTCTACAGAGTTGCACACATACGGTGTCAGCTATCCGGCAGGGCTTCGCCGTCCAGAACTAGTTCCTGCCGGAACCCAGACAGCCTTTCGGCTCTACGAAAAACTCTTTTCGTGGGAGGGAGAGAGAGAGCTTGCAAAGCATAGCATGTGTATGTGAGATCCAAGGATGAGTGTGGAGGGCTGCCCCTCCACCTCTATTTATAGAAAAGCCAAGGGGTAGGGTAGTTATCCAATAAAACCCAAAGGCATATGAGGGAAGTCCTTCCACAAGGACCTAAAGGAGAAACCAAGGAACAAGAGGGGCTCCAAGGTGGAGCCCCTAGTGTGGCCGGCCACTCCCCCATGAGGGCCTCCCCAAAGGGGGTTCTCATCCATCCACATCACCTTCTAGAAGCCTTTAGCAAAAGCCCTAAAAGGTGGCTTCCAAAAATTATCCAAAAAGCACTTTCACTATTCACGACGACATTTTTCAGCGCCAGTTCAAACTGAAAATATTTATGTGGGCTTAGAACAATTCCAGTACCCACTAAAATAATTTTCAACGCGTTCTGGAACAATTCCAGATTAGTGATTTTCATCTGCGAAAAGCATCTGAAGCGGTTCCGGCAGCTCCGAAACATTTCCGGTTTTTCTTCCAGAAAATTCCCAGAAGTTTCCAGAATGATTCTGGCACCCTCCAAGAATTATCAGGCATGTGCCGAAACCAATTTGACTTAATGGTATCCTCTGAAACAACTTTTCAGTTTCACCGGAACTCATCCAGTGACCTCTCTCTGCGGAACTTTTCCGCTGTCCGAAACTTTTTCGGCGTTTGAAACTTTTTCGGTGATTTTCTCTCAGACTCCCTGTCTAGTATTCAGCAGATAGATGACCCTTAAGCGTGTGACCCTATAGGTTCGGTGAAGTATAGACATGACACGGAACCCCTTTCGATCAATGATCAACATCGGAGCCGTGGACACCCATATTGACCCCTATACCCACACGAATGAATATTCGAGTGAACCTCCAGTTGCCGTGTGCTATTCCTGTTGCTTCACGATATGTTACAAATACCCGAGGTTAGACATGTTGGCATTCCCGTGGATCAACAACTTGTCCACTATGCTAGTTACCTCGTTACCGGTATTGTTCTCTTTTCTCGTTTCCGTGTTCCGGCATCCCCGTGATCAAATCACAAAGTGTCTGGCCACACGATGATGGATACCGTAACACCGAGAGGGCCCAGAGATATCTCTCCATCGTCGGAGGAGCAAATCCCAATCTTGAGCTATCAAGTTACTTGACATACTTTCCCATGAACCCGTAAGCCGCCGTAATAGCCATCCATTTACGGATGACGTTTAACAAACCCCAAAGTTCATGAATCAAGCATGAAGAAACTTGATACTCTCATGGTCTGAGGAATCATGCAAACATTAACCATCTCTGTGTTATTAACCATTAACTCATGACGAATGTATCTCATAGCATAACATCAATTCGGGTCGATTCAACACAAATGTCCTTCCTGACATTGTGCCCTCAAAGTTGCTGGCATAGACATGCCCATGATCAGGAAAACAGAACCATCATGCAACACTTGAGCCAGTCATAGAGGCTTTACTAGGAATACATTTTATCGTTTATTATCCCACACGTGCATATGAGTCTTCCTCCAAGCCTCATTTTATTTGCAGACTTGAGAACGATAGCAGTTATAGCATGGAACATAAACCTAATTATGAACAGGGAGATAATCAATAACATTTATTATTGCCTCTAGGGCATATCTCCTACAGACTCCCACTTGCACTAGAGTCAATAATCTAGTTAATGCTAATGCACTTCACACCTGTGGCACACCGGTGTAAATATGCTTCGCTTGTGGTATAGCCTGATGTCCAACGGATCTGACGATTTCAGCTCCGTGTGTATCTATGCATATCCTCGCATTTTCACGCTTTCACAAAATTCGTATTTTGTGTGGACTTGGCTTTGCATGTATGTGAATCACAGGTCGAACCTGGATTCCTCAGACTGAGTTATGGAGCAACTACCTGTAGTAGTGTCCCATTGATAAAAGCCATCTTGGAACCATACTAAGTTCATGAATGAACTATATGATTCAACATCTTCTTTGTCGCTTTTAAAAGCGGCAACATACTTTGCCTCTGTTATAGAATTCGCCACAGTAACTTGTTTGGAACAATTTCCAACTACCGTGCCACCATATTGTGTATTGCACAAAAACCCTTAACTTAAATCGAAAATCGCTTGGAGCATGGATGAAGACTGTATCGATGTAACCTTTTACAACGAACTCTTCATGATCTCCGCTTGCGAGAAAACATGTCATCAGTGCTACTATAGTACTCAATGACCCTTTTTCACTGTTGTCCCATGATCAGTACTTTTGATCACTTTGGTATCTATACTTGCAACAACTTTGGGAGTATTGGACATATCTGGTTGTTTTTACATACCATGGAATACATGATTAATCCAAACACAAGAGTGTGTGGAATCTCCATCATGTATTTTGCTCATCAGTGTTTTGGGACACCGAGTCTTGCAAAAACTCTTTCCATGTGACTTCGGCAAGAATCACTCCTTGACGTTTTTAATGCTAAAAGGTTTTAGCATCTTGTCAATATGTATCTTTGCTCAGCCCCATTAGGTAAATCTATCTCCATAGATCATCATGCCTAATATAAAGGCTATTTAGCCCAAGCACTTCATCGAAAAACTATTTTCAAATGAAGTCCTAATTCGTGTCAAGAAATTTATTTTCAATTAACAATGTGTCAAGCACACAACATTTTTTAGAAATTTTATTATGCTCCCACTTACTTTCTTGAATCATAAGCATCTTCGTTACCCATTGATGAAGTCAAAACCCTTTTAACCATATAATCAAAACACGAAGATTCCAACTCCATTTTGCTCTCTTCTGTCCATCGCTGGAACTCTGAAGTTTGCATACTTACTAGCATCCTTTGGACTGACAAAATACCTTGGACTGTAACACATGCAAGTCCTTGGTTTTATTTCCATCAGATGGAAATTCTTTTGTCATCCATGTTTCATATCTCATGATTGAAATATGTCTTAATTGCTAGTTCAACCCGAACCGACTTTAAGCATCGCTACAGTGAGACAATCTCATCGTAGTCAACTCCTTTATTGCAACAAGTCGAGCTTTATGGATAAAACATTTTTATCCGTATCAGTTTTAAGTTCCATAAATATTCATTAGACTCTAAGTCTTCCGAAGGGTGTATCAAGGTTTTAATCTTGAATCACTTATATGGAAACTAACTCGGATTGTATTGGCATTTAGCCAATTCCGGAGTCAGGGCCCATCAACGCTTCCTTGTGTATCGTAGGTATACTATTGTCTAACAATAATATCTCGTCTGCGCACCTAAGAGGTTTGCACGAGCCTTGCCTACGTGGTTCAGCTGCAAGTTCGACCGAAGTCCGTACATTTTATTGTAGAGACTTCCGTATCAGTCGCAGTAGGAAACTCTGGAATTACTTCCAAGGTCTCTTTCCTTTGACCTGATGACGGAGATACTGGTTATCTCGTCGAGTTGCATTATTCTCCCACTCGCCTTTTTGAAAGAACCATTTTCTTCAAAAAGCATACCGTTCTTTGTGGCAAACCTATTTGCCTCGGTATAGTGAGGGAGGAATACCCAGTGACTTGGGATAACCAACAAAGTTGCAGTTGTCTGATTTGGAATAGGTTTGTAACCTTTTACACAAGCCCCATATTCCAAATGTTAAGAAAAGATATAACATGGTTGGGCGTACCATACCATGGTGTCATTTCAACAGACCCGATGGAGCTCTTTTCAGTGTAAAAGCCGTAGTCTCTAAAGCATCACTCTTTTAAAAGGGATAATGGCAAATTTATTTATGTCATCTTTGATCTTACCATGTCATAAATGGTTCGATTACATCTTCACGGACTTTCCACTTGCAGTGGTGTTCCGGGAGGTGCAAGTTATGAAACCCCTTTCACTACTCATCAGACATTCGCTAAACTTGTAACTCAAATATTCCTTTCTGCAATCGAATTGTAGAAACATAATTTTCTTGTTACAATAACTTCTACTTCATATTTGAAAACCTTTTGAATGAATTCAAAAGATCCAGACTTACGTCTCATCAAGTAAATGTCCATATATCTACTTGAGTCATTTCTGAAGATAGATAAATCCACTACTTGCAACAACATTTATTGAACTACATACATCAAAATGTATGATCATCAATAAGTTCTTTGCTCATTCCTTATGGCCTGTGAACGGTATTTCAGTCACTTCTCTTTTCGGAGGAAAGTTGCAAGTGTCAGATGATTCAAAATCAAACGACTTCAAAATCCATCATAATGGAATTTTCCATGCGGGTTTCTCCAATGTGACCAAATGCAGTGCCACACTTGTGTGGTATTCTTTTAGTCTTACGACATTTAGTGTCAGTGTTATGGATGTATCATTTTACCATCAATATTCATAACATACATCCCATCTTGGATGGAAGTATGGCCCTTCATGTTATTCATAATACTAAACAACAATTGTTGTTTTTATGAACAACTCTTTTTGCAACAACATTGTGCAAGGGGCTAGAGTGTAAAACTCTAAACTGAATTATGAATGTAAATCCAGAGGTAATATATTAATATCAATATTCATAACATACATCTCATTCATAATGAAAATATGGCCCTTATGTTATTCATAACACCGAACATCAAAAGTTCTCTTATGAACAACCTTCTTGCAACATACCTTATGCAAAGGGCTAGAGTGTGAAACTCTAAAATGAATTATGAAAGTAAATACATGGGTAATACACCGATGGAAGGTATAGTAACATTTACTATGTTCCATGTGTGTATCTCAACCTCATTCCTGGCTAGTCTTTTAGGCCATAGTAGTTCTTACACCGAGTTGCAACAGAATGCAATCGAGCGGGTATCTTTGTGATTGTCTCACAATACCCAAGAATTAGTGATTAACATGTTTAATCATAATTCCCAAGAACTATATTTTTGACCAGCCTTCTATACATCAAAAACTTGTATGACATTCATACATGAGCTGGATATTCCAGTCTTCTTTCTTATTGCCATTATACTTCTAACAGTTTAACTTTTAGTATTTCTCCTACTTCCAGAAGAAGCACCCAACTTAAGAGTGGCGTTAGCCCCGGACTTCCTAGGCGTGAAAGTTTCACTAACACCCTTCGGACACTTCCTTTCTCTTTAAGTTTGTTGTTTTATTCACCTTTCATCATATGACAGGCGTTCTTCTGGATCCCCATCTTATCAGTCTAATGCATAGTAAACTCCTTTACTAATAGTTTGCAAACAAACATTTGCTTTGGATATCTCATATCTTTTAGCCTTTGTCTATCTCTGAAAATGATTTTCAGATTCCATGAATATCACATAACTATCCAAACTTTCGAAGTTCGGGTCTCATGGAAGCAAACATATTGCACTTGACTGAAACGGAATTCTAGCTTTTGGATCGAAGGACGAGTGTCACATGATCCATAGCATAAGCGAGAGAATACCGAAAGTATGCTATAGGACAAAGTCCTTCTCGGCACTCTTGAGGACAATCCTTACATTACGTTACCAACCGTAAAGTTTTAACCAGATATTAAACAGCTAATCAATTTTAATAGGGAAGGTGGAAATGCGAGCCATTATTCTACAACTATTATGCAAATCACACTTGGACAGTGTTCAAAATTAATTACACTAAGAATTAAAACAAGTTAATTCTAAAGTGCGCTCCCACTCAAATCAATATCTCTCAAAATTGATTGTGAGTGATTCAAGATCCATATTACAATTCAACGCCAAGGATGCATCCATCTCAAGTGACGAGAATTGCAATCGGTAGGCCAACTTGCCAATCACATCTCTATGTGACTCTTGTTCATCTTTCGATGCGTGTGTTCCGAGCTCATGACTTTCATGCCTGAACGTCAAGACAACCAAGTGATCACGCTGCGAGGTCTCAACTCACCCGCCTCACACCCGTACAATCGTTCGTACCCATGCATCCATGTGATACCCCGAAAGGAAAGGTGCCGTGACGGTGCTACACTTGGGAGAACACTAACTACTTGATAATTTTGTGAGAGATCACCCTAATAAAAGCGACTACCGCGCAATCAAGAACGGTGCATCATAAGGGATAAACATCTCAGGCAATTCATAATAGCATGATATGGTATAGCCCTTTCTGACGGAGAAGTCTTGTATTTCTTCGTCTTCGGCATTCGCGTCGGTGTTCATCTTTGCGAAGATTGCCACCACCTTGTCGATGCAACAGCCAATATTGCTATCTTTATAGCTAATAAAATAATGCATTACAACAAGGTTGACACGTAGGTCATTTTAAGTGCAATCATATGGCTCCAGCCATCATGCCAAATCATGACACGCAGGTCATGTTAATCAATTTACATTATATAGTCATCTCATACATAATCAAATTATTATGAGCTCTGCTATACCACATCATATGCACATGCAAACCCTCCTGTAAAACCAAGTTAGACGCCTCTAATCGGTCCAGCAAAAACTTGTTTTTCGTGGCTTCTAAGGTTTCGAAACAAACCGAAGCTACCAACGTCCATCATCAAGTATGATAATTCAAGTCGCTAGATTAATAATGCGGGGTGTATGAAGCACGAGATAATAAAATCTCGAACCCCATACTAAACTTCGTCATACGCATGACCCCCGTGCAGATCATATCTGCATTGCCCTTTCGTCTGCGAAATTTCATCTTTCTTTTTAACTACGATGGAATTCAATGAACTGTTAGCACTTCGTTGATCAATCAGGATCGCGGATTGCCAGAACATTGAAACTCCACCATACTGTTATCAAGATCAGAAATATGCAAATTCCAGGGAAGCAACAAGAACATCGGGTAACAGATTTCATCTGCTATCCGCACAAATAATTTTCAGTAATAGAACTCATCTACTACCTAATTATATTGTGCAACACCCATACATCTCTATGTATTCTAGATCGCAACCTGCATCTACGCATAGCACGGCTCATGATGCCACTGTAGGGTAACGCAGCAGAAAACAAAAATTTTCCGACCTACGCACCAGCCCAGGACCACTATGGAGACTGCATACAAGGTTTGATCAGTTTCGTTACCGACTCGTAGCGCAGCGGAAGTAGAGTCGATGACGATCGGCGGTGCAGATCCCCGCAGCTAGGATTTACAACCTCCCAACCGCGAGGATGTATACCCTCGTCTTCTCTTCGGACAGCCCTCCGGGAGGCGGTCGAACAGTCCCCCGGACGGTGTCGCGGACAGCCCTTCGGGAGGACCTTCGAAACTCGAACGGTCACTCGGACAACCCTTCGGGAGGACTCACAGAACTCGGACCGTCACTTGGACAGCCCTTCGGGAGGCACTCTCAAACAGCCCCTCGGGCACTAAGATCGAAACTACGACCTCTCTACAGAGTTGCACACATACGGTGTCAGCTATCCGGCAGGGCTTCGCCGTCCAGAACTAGTTCCTGCCGGAACCCAGACAGCCTTTCGGCTCTACGAAAAACTCTTTTCGTGGGAGGGAGAGAGAGAGCTTGCAAAGCATAGCATGTGTATGTGAGATCCAAGGATGAGTGTGGAGGGCTGCCCCTCCACCTCTATTTATAGGAAAGCCAAGGGGTAGGGTAGTTATCCAATAAAACCCAAAGGCATATGAGGGAAGTCCTTCCACAAGGACCTAAAGGAGAAACCAAGGAACAAGAGGGGCTCCAAGGTGGAGCCCCTAGTGTGGCCGGCCACTCCCCCATGAGGGCCCCCCCAAAGGGGGTTCTCATTCATCCACATCACCTTCTAGAAGCCTTTAGCAAAAGCCCTAAAAGGTGGCTTCCAAAAATTATCCAAAAAGCACTTTCACTATTCACGACGACATTTTTCAGCGCCAGTTCGAACAGAAAATATTTATGTGGGCTTAGAACAATTCCAGTACCCACTAAAATAATTTTCAACGCGTTCTGGAACAATTCCAGATTAGTGATTTTCATCTGCGAAAAGCATCTGAAGCGGTTCCGGCAGCTCCGAAACATTTCCGGTTTTTCTTCCAGAAAATTCCCAGAAGTTTCCAGAATGATTCTGGCACCCTTCAAGAATTATCAGGCATGTGCCGAAACCAATTTGACTTAATGGTATCCTCTGAAACAACTTTTCAGTTTCACCGGAACTCATCCGGTGACCTCTCTCTGCGGAACTTTTCCGCTGTCCGAAACTTTTTCGGCGTTCGAAACTTTTTCGGTGATTTTCTCTCAGACTCCCTGTCTAGTATTCAGCAGATAGATGACCCTTAAGCGTGTGACCCTATAGGTTCGGTGAAGTATAGACATGACACGGAACCCCTTCCGATCAATGATCAACATCGGAGCCGTGGACACCCATATTGACCCCTATACCCACACGAATGAATATTCGAGTGAACCTCCAGTTGCCGTGTGCTATTCCTGTTGCTTCACGATATGTTACAAATACCCGAGGTTAGACATGTTGGCATTCCCGTGGATCAACAACTTGTCCACTATGCTAGTTACCTCGTTACCGGTATTGTTCTCTTTTCTCGTTTCCGTGTTCCGGCATCCCCGTGATCAAATCACAAAGTGTCTGGCCACACGATGATGGATACCGTAACACCGAGAGGGCCCAGAGATATCTCTCCATCGTCGGAGGAGCAAATCCCAATCTTGAGCTATCAAGTTACTTGACATACTTTCCCATGAACCTGTAAGCCGCCGTAATAGCCATCCATTTACGGATGACGTTTAACAAACCCCAAAGTTCATGAATCAAGCATGAAGAAACTTGATACTCTCATGGTCTGAGGAATCATGCAAACATTAACCATCTCTGTGTTATTAACCATTAACTCATGACGAATGTATCTCATAGCATAACATCAATTCGGGTCGATTCAACACAAATGTCCTTCCTGACATTGTGCCCTCAAAGTTGCTGGCATAGACATGCCCATGATCAGGAAAACAGAACCATCATGCAACACTTGAGCCAGTCATAGAGGCTTGATTAGGAATACATTTTATCGTTTATTATCCCACACGTGCATATGAGTCTTCCTCCAAGCCTCATTTTATTTGCAGACTTGAGAACCATAGCAGTTATAGCATGGAACATAAACCTAATTATGAACAGGGAGATAATCAATAACATTTATTATTGCCTCTAGGGCATATCTCCTACAGTCTAAATAACATGAAAATTTGCGCACACCTTGCGCACCTGATTACCTTCGATCCCACAAAATTTCAGATTTTTTTGCTATTTTTTCGAGACGGTCAAAGCTCTTTGATCTGACGGTAACGGCACAGAAGGGCATTTCTATAAGGTCAACTAACGGCGGAGAGGCAAATTCGAGCAAGCTTCAAAATTAGATGCAAATCTGAATAGTGGGTTCGAGTTAGGGATACAAATGTAAAAGACCCTTTTTTGAAACACAGTAGAGGCGCAAACGCTCATACATACATACATACATACATACATATATACAATATAATCATCTCTATAGACGTCGTCAGTGTAGTACTCACGCCCCACCCGACCTCCCGGGCGGCTCGCGCGGGCCGCTCCGGAGGGCCACCAAACCCTAGCAAGAAAGCTAGCAGATCTCCCTCCTCAGGCCGCTGCCGCCGCCGGCGGCGGCGGCGGCGGCGGCAGCCGCGCCCGGCCGTCGAAAGCGGCGGGTGAGGGTGGCGCGCCCCGATGGGCTCCCTTCGCGCGGAGGCGGGACATCTGCTGGGCGGCACAGGTGGGGGAGCGAACGGCGGCGCGGGGAAGCAGGGGTCCGCACCGGCGCACAGCAGGAGGCTTGGAGGAGCGGTGGAGCTCGGCGAGGTCGGCAGCGGAGGTGAGGAGGCGGGGTGGTGTGACGGCGCTGCCTGGCGGCGACGGCGCGAGTCCCCGGGATTGGAGGCGGCGGCGTGGAGGTGCTCTGCCAGGGAGAGCCCTGGCGAGCAGAGGTCGGCCGCCTCCGCGTCAGTGGGCACGCGGTGGTGCTTCCCTGGTGGCGCCGGCACGGGAGCGAGTGGAGATGGTGCGGACCAGATTTGGGCCTTCACGGGCCCGATCTAGGTCAGCGGGGCTGGGCTGCTGCGTGGATGTCGCCTGGAGTTGGTGACAACCGTAGCAGGCGAGACCCTGGCTCGTGCTGGAGGTGTTTGGAGGCTGCGGATCTTTGCCGGGTTGGTGATGGAAGATGGTCCTTGCTCCTCTGCTGTGCGGGATGTGAGGGACTGCGTCTTCGCGACTGCGACGACAAAGAGCTGCGATGGCGGCGGTGCAAGGCTACATGGATGGTGCTTGTCCCAATCCTAAGAGGCGCGGAGATGTGTGACGATATGGATGAAAGTCCTGCCTGGTTTTTGTCGGGCCGGCGGCGACGGCGCCCGCGGGTGTCGCTCCCCTCCTTGGAGGAGTCGCCGAGGTCTGTCGACATCTTCCTTGTTCTCCTTCGGAGTTGGTAGTTGTCTCCGGGCGAAAGCCTAGATTCAGAGTCGGATCGGCACGATGGCGGCGTCCTCGACGTCGTTCCTCTGCAGTGAGCATCGTGTTTGGAGACATGGCTTGGAGGTCCAATGTAGCATTCCTCCGGTGCTCATCGCGGTCCAAGATTGATCTTCAGCGGCGCAATGCACGCCGTCGCCGGGGAATCCAAGACGGTGCCTTTTTCGGGACTTTCCATGTCCCGCCATTCATTTGCCACCTCCTTCTCGGCATCAAGAGTGGATGGTGCATTGACATGGGAGTTGCCGTGGGAGTTGTTGTTCTTCGGAGGTGATCGGCGTCGGTCGAGACGCGGCCTTGGTGATTAGTCCAGGACAGACCCTTTTGCCTTGTAGTTGTGCTGTCGGTGGCTGTCTTCGGACGAACCTCGGTGTGGAGTTCGTACTGCACTCGTTGTTTGCAGCGAGTTGTAGTCGTCTTGTAAACAAATTCTGCCTTCTATAAAAATATGGTACGCCTTTGGCGTACTCTTGAAAAAAAATCTCTATAGACGTACACATACACACCTTACTCTTATTAGTACATTTGTTGAAAGACTGGCGGCCACATCATTTTAAGATTGATAAAGTCGCCGACGGAAACGTCCCCTTCCATTGGACGCATATCACTGATAGGCCTTAAATAAATTCAGAAAAATACGAGCACCAATGTCAAAGTCTAGGACTTGAATTCTGATGGGCTAGGGATATCATTCTCCTCCTAATTATCTAACCACATATTGGTTCGTCCGTCACTCCCAACTTGGTTGATAATAACTAGCTAGGTTTGTAATTATATATATACATTTGTAATTATATATATACTTGGGCAAACAAGGGGAGTACTAATATATATTTGGGCCTCTGTTCTCCCCTTGTTAATATACATACATCTAACCAAGAAGCTTTCAGGAGCAAGTAGCCGATGTTCAAGCTAGCATATGTACGCGTGCGATTCTGACGGCCAGCCTCTGGTGGAGGTGTTCTCCGTCCGCCTGCACAGCGGAGAAGCCCCCACCGGCACCGTCAGCGTCTTCGACGGCAAGCGCGGGCAGATCATCTACAACGACACCCCGGAGCATCCCCACAAACCAGCTGCTTCTTCCCGCCACCGGAGTTCCGGCGAGCTCCCGCTGACAGGGCCTTACCGAGCCATCTCCGCGGACGGGTGCGTCGCCGTCGTGCTCGACCTCCAAGGTCGCTGCCAGAACAAGGCAGCACCGTCGTCATCTTCTTCGTACGTGTCTGAGATACTTGTCGACGTCTACGACGAGAACACAAGGTATGACGAGGCCATCACGCACGACGACGGCTTCGTACAGGTGAAGTACGCGCTGCTGAGCGACGCCGCGGAAGCCATCGTCGAGGTGAAGCTCCTCCGTCCACGAGCGAGCCGCACGGCCCGCGGGACGGTGGTCGCCCGCACCGACGTCGGCGAGGTGGTGCTCTTCGACGAGATCGAGGCCACCACGAGCATCGGCACGCAGGAGCTCACCGGCATCCTCCCGCTTGCCAGGTCGGTCGTCGCCGTCCAGCTGACGTCGTTGCTAACGATTGAAGTGGATCTGCGTCTGGACGGCGACGAGACCGTGAGTGGATGTGGGGCGTGCCAACCCAAACCCGGTACCAAGGAAGTTTGTGACCTCGGTGGTGGTGGGGTGGAGGTGACCGTCACATGGTTAGACTAGTTGACTTTGCAACAGTGTGGAACTTGTTTTACCTGAAAAGAATAGCACGCTAGGTTTGTAACCATGGTTCTCACAGATGTTGCATGCTACCACTGAACCTTGTCAACGAATATCGTCTCTCCAGTCTTTCTCCCTTTCTTCGATTATGTTTACCTTAGTGCTTACTATGATTAGCGAGATCAGTTACTATGGTTTCTCTCTTTGTTACTGTTTATCTTCGTTTCTCCCGTGCACCCAGGCCGCGTCATCGAGGGCTTGACGACGCGGCCTGAGTGCACGGCGACATATCCCCCCTCTCGTCAAGCAGAGCTGCAGAGGCATGATGCTTGTGGTGCTGGTAGGGTTGCTGCACCATCGGTACGGAAGAGGGGTGGTGACGGGTGGGCCCATGAAGAAAACCGGACGTATTTTGCATTTAACTGCACCGCAAGATCCAAAGTGGAAAACTACTTTGCCGAAACCTTGGTGGCCACACGGCAAGATAGAGCTGGAGCGTGAGGGCGACGCCATGGCCGTTTGAAAAGTCCGACAAGGCTTGGTGGTCTGGCTTCACGCTTGTGCTAATGGACAACTTGTTTATCTTCTATGCTTGTCCATGGTTAAGACGCAAGCCATAACGCATCATCTACCAACTTGGCTGCCGATGTCCATGCGTTTACGGCAAGGAAAATGAAAGCGTATAAGAGCATCTCTATATCCCGCAAACCGCCGTCCTGCAATTTTTGTTTACGGGATTCCGTGAATTTGCGGTACTGACATGGAGACAGAACAGATCCAGCAAACATCATCGGAGTTCATACTCGATATTCAAACTAGTAGTTAGTGCCATTAAACATCACCGGAGTTCCACATAACATAGTTCATACAAGCATAGTAAAACGGAAATTAAACATAGTTCATTCCACACAACATAAACATTGTTCAAACTTAAACTAGATCATACTTATACTTAAACTACATCTACTCGTCATCACCATCACCATCACCCGACTTGCCGACGCCGAGGTGGTGCTCCATGAGGGAGTTGGAGAGCACGAACGCGAGGCTTCGTCCCCGGCGGCGGCCTCCTCCTTCGCCTCGAACCAGGCGTGCCCGGCCTCCCGGAGGCGCTGGATCGCGGGATCGAACATTCGGTGGAGGCGCTACGGGAGCGGATGTCGCGCGTGTGCGCCTGCTCCTTGCGCCATTCCTCCACCGGCGGGCGGACGGACGAGCTCCTGGCCTCCTTGTTGTGGTGGCGCTTGCGAGGCGGCCCGCCGAGCCCCCCTCGGCTACCCCGACTGCCACCCGCGCACGACATCGGGGATTGCTTCTGGTGGCTACGCTCGCCGCAAAACGATGCCGGAGGGAAGTCGATTTGTCGCCAGAGTAGTAGAAATGCGGCGGAGGAGGATAAGGGAAAACGAGGATGCAAACCCTATAACGACCCGGCGCCGGTATATATCGCGGATTCGGGAGCGGTTTACGGGCCTCCCATAAAAAATTTACGGGCCGAGCCGTTTTTACCGGACCTGGTCGGGCCGGTTTTTTGGACTGTCCCATAAATCCGCCGGAAAAACGCGGCCCGACGAGCTTTTACGGGATCGCTAGAGTTGCTCTAAGTGCATCGAGCGGATCCCGCAAATTGGCCTCCTGCAAAATAATTTTAAGGTTCCCTCGAAAACTGTTTTGTGGTATAGTGCGGGTTCCGGTGGAACAGATCCCGTAAACTTGTACAACGAACTTTTGCGGTATGGGTTTACGGGGTCTGTTCCGCGCTAGAGCCCGCGCAGCACTGTAAATCAATTTTTTGGTTTTAGATAAAATCACGATTTTGAACAATATAATCTTAATACAACAGCAATATAAATCAAACTTATTAATGTTTTTACATCATACAATACAATAATCATCTCAATTACAAAAAATGTTGGAATCCGAATAATTAAAATAATAAGAAATGGTCCGGAATGTAAAGAATTATTCAAATCACACATGAATACAAATAATGTTCAAATGAATAAAATGGGAGTCTATCACCCATAAAGTTCCCACTGGTGCTCAATGAGATCATTAAGAAGCTGGGTGTGTGTGACATTGTCCTCAATCTGCCGGAGCTGGGTGTGTGTGACATTGTCCTCAATCTGCCGGTAGGTATCAAGAAATCAATTGATCTGATCTGAGTTCCTGGCAGGCTTGACACGGCTACCAATATTGTCATAGAAAAACTGTAACTTTAAATCCCTCTCATCCTCGATAATCATGTTGTGTAGAATTAGACATGCAGTCATGATATTAAGAGGGATTTCTTATCTCAGAAGCGAGCAGGACCTCGAACAATGGCAAACATCCTTTTTGGACGAGATGCAACAAGACGAGGTGATCGACATCACCATAAAAAAACATCTCCTCTATGTTGGAATCATCCGATTCCGACGACGATGACCAACTCCAATCATCCATCTAAAAACTTTAAGCTGCGATTTAATTTAACATATCTTTGGCCGGTAGAATTAAAACGCACGGAAACCACTAGAGATTACTTTTGGCCAGTAGCAAATCCGCCTACTGAGCTCTCTTCCCCACCGCCGGCCGGAAGAAAATCCTCCGCACCTCCTTCCCCATGGCACCAAACCTGCGGTGCCGGCACGTCCGGCGGCTACGAGGACGATTTCGCGGCTCAATCGCGGCCGGACCAACCGGATCCGCCCGCAACGAGGCCCCGCGCCACGCTCTGGGACGGATCCATGGCGCCGGCGCCGTCTGCGCACCGCGGGAAAGAATGGCCACCCCCGAGCTCCAAAATTGATGGAGAAGACGCGGCGACGGCGCAGGGTGGCCGGGGGCAGCTAATCTCGCCGAGGAGATGCGGCGGCGGCTGTGATAGAATGGCAGGCGCGAGCTGAAATATCTCTCCCGCCAAGTCACGCGTGCGAAAGAGGGGAAACGGCAGGGGAGGGGGGGGGGGCTGGACATATGCGGCCGGAGCGCTTCTGCGCCAGGCTACCGTTTCGAACGCGTGGTCCAAGCTAATGAAGGTCGGCAAGAACCAGGCCAGGCCAACATATATTTCTTAGAACATCTATTCGGATAAAATGTTCAACATGTATTTGAAAAAGGACCAATGTGCATTCGACAAATGTTCAACATGTATTTGTAAAAAGGTTTACTATCTATTTGAAAAATGTTCAACCTTTATATAAAAAATGTTTAATATGCATTAGAGAAATGTTCCAAAACAGAACATAAACCCACGAAGAAACGTGGTGAAAACCGATACATAAATCACAAAGAAAACAAAAGATAAAAAACACGTGGAAGCTTCTAAAACGGTCCATAGAAGCTACCAAAACCGCATGTTGTTGGGTCGGTCGGGAGCGGCTGGGGCGAGTCGTCATTCATACTGGCAGTAGGTGAGATATGGCCATTGGGACAAACATGTACTGTTGCCAACTTATTCAATACAAAATGGGGCACCTTAAATGTACCATCGGTCTTATTAATTGACAAACAACCTTTTTTTTTGCAGGGAACAAACACCTTTTCCTTGGCAATACATACGAACGGCCATGTGTTGTAGCAATAATAATGAAAACAAATACACAATACACTAAGAGAGAGAGAGAGAGAGTTGCACGTAATGTCATCCGGAGATAGAACGGAACTCCTCACTCGTGGGTGACGGGCGGCCGGGGCTGGAAACCTGGCGAGGTGACATCATATGGAAACCTGGCGAGGTGACATTCACTTGGAGCTTACATTGCTGCACGCTGCTGGTTGGTTCATCAGTGCCTTGGTGACCGGCGGAAGCGGTGGCGCCGGGGCTACAGCCGTCTGCAGGGTCGGTACCCACCGGCGGCACGAAAATGTCTGCATAACTTTCGACACGGATTTCCCCCGTATGCTTGTCAAAGTCGAAGTCGATGTCGCCTTCGAGAGGGACGTCAGACCCATCGTTGGGAGTCACAGTATGCAGTCCCACACTAATCTGCAGGCGCGACTCGCGGCCATGCAGCGACACCGCAATCACGGACCTCGCAAGTTCAAGCGGAACCATCGAGGAGTCATCAGAGGAGGGGACGAGCTCCACTTTCCTATCCTGCTCAGCCCTGAAGATCTCTAGACGCAGTGGCGTAGGCAGCCCTGAGCCACGCCCCGGGCCAATAGTTTGTGCTACAGTAGCTAGAGTACTTAAATTGCTGCAGTTGCCAACGGATATCAGCCGCACGCCCCAGGCCATTGCCCCCGTTGCCTGGGGCCTGTCTACGCCACTGTCTACACGGTTCCTACCCTCCAACGGTACGCATTCCGCGGTGATCCCACCGTAGACGCAGGTGATGCCAGGGAGGAGAAGGTTGACCTCCACGGTGGCCTCCACGGCCTCACTCAGCACGGCGTAGGCCACCCACGCCATTCTGTGGCCAGTGTCTTTGCTGATGATGCAGGTCGACCAGACCGCGTCATAGTCAACGTCTTCCGCATAGCAATCCCAGTACAAGTCACCGCTGACTTTGCTAGAATTGCCCCGGGAGTCTGTTCCGGGGATGATGCCGTCTACTTGAATGACGAAGCTCCCCTCAGATGAGATGGCTCTGTATGGCCCAGTGAGTCGCAAGTCCCAGAGTATACTGCCCGCCTGGATGCCAAAAAGCAAACCACGTCGACAATGAAAAGAACAAGACGCATTAGATAGGCTATTTCAAGCTTGGGTGACAGACGCATGCATGCATATAGACCATATTCTTACCCGAGGCCGATATTCATCATGGTCATCGTGCTTGTAGATGATCTGGCCGCGTTTACCATCGAAGACGATGATGGTGTCGATGTCCACACCTTGTTCGGCCTCCACGCTGAGCACCTCCACTAGGGGCCGACCGCGGACCGAATTGCCGGCCGTCCGCCCCTGCTGCTGGGTTCCGCCGCTGCTGCTGGAGGCAGGTCGCGACGACGACGTCTGTGGCAGCTGGGGATCACTGCCCGGCCGCTGCGGGCTTGGGCCACCTCCCCCAGGCGGGGGCGACTGCTCTTCATGTTGTTGACGCCGCTGGGTTCCCTTTTTAGCAGGCGAGTTTAGCAGCAGGTGAACTACGGCGAGTTCCTCTCGCGTGTGCAGATTTTCCGGATCTTCCTCCGCACATGTGATCAGCGCACATGACATTTTCGACCATCTGTGTATGTAGTTTACGTGTTGCAGGTTCATACTGCTTACAATCTTCCAATCAGCGTTCACTGTTTCATAGTGTGGAATCATCCGTGCAGACTCACAGATCATGACACACATCCGCGCCAAATCCCTTTTTGTGCCCGCATCGGCTGGGACTACTCGCTCGTATGCCCAGAGCTTACGCACGGCCGATTTGGCGTCGTACTTTCCCAGGCTCAATTTCATCATCTTATCCGAGTCACCAACCAAGGACCCGTAACTCGGGTCGCACCCCAGAAAGGTAGATCCTTGGATGAAGCGTCCACTTTTTCCCTCTAAGCCGAACTCATACCACGTCCCACTCCCATTCCTGAAGCCTATGAGGTACACATTATCATCGCGGACGGCTATGGTTGTCCCTATAGTCTCGTTAAAGTCCTGAAACTTAAGATTAATGTGCATCCACCTCGCCGGCTCTCTAGGGCGCTGCACGGGAAGCAAAGGATGATCCTCGAGCCAAGCACCGTATTTGGCGATGTAGTCGTCGCGGTGCGGGTGGTCCGCCAGCGCCCTACGCAGGACGCGGATGAATCTTTCGTAATCTCCGTCCAGGTCCAGGTCCAGGTCCACCACCACAATTTCAGCCGCCATCCTGCAGGGCGTACATTAATTCTGTCAATATACTATACTATCTATGTACTTTGCATTTTTGCTAGACTCGTTACCCCCTCTTACCTCAGACTATAAAAAAAGGGGTAAGAGGGAACACTGTGATTCCATTAGAGCATCTTCAACAGGAGCGCTAGATATCGCACGCGCGCGGAAAAAGCTAATTTTAGCGAGCGCGGGGCTGTTTGGCGCGCTCCAGCAGGCGCGAAAGAATAAGGCGCGGGAAAAAGAAGTGAGCGCCCGTCAACCACCACTCCATAGCCTTCTTCTTCCCCAACGCGCCTTTCTTCCTCGCCTCCAGCGCCCCGCCGCCGACGCCGCGCCCTTCTACCCACGCCGCCGCGTCTTCTCCCCCGCCGCCGACATGCTGCCGCACGCACGGAGCACCTCCGGCTACCGCGGTGTCCGCGCTCGCCCCTCCGGCGTGTATTACGCGTAGATCCGCACCGGTGATATATGCCTCGGTCTCGGGACGTTCGAGACCACCCACAAGGCTGCCCGTGAGTACGACGCGGCGGCGTGGCGCCTCAACCGGCCACGTTCGTAGATGAATTTCTCGGATGCCCAGACGCACCAGCAGGCGCAGGACCTCGCGCCTCTGCCGCAGCTAATCAGCGACGAGGACCGTCGCATCCAGCGTAGGCGGGAGTGCCGCCTCCTCATCGCCGAGACGGACGAGTACGCCATGGCGGAGTGGCGCCGGCGCTTCCCAGATGATGTCGCCGCCGAGAACGACTTCTGGGTGTAGAGGAGGACGGAGCGAGCCGCGGAACGGGCGGACATACGTGAGCTGAAGGCACTAGCGATTGCGCAGTGCGAACTGGGATCTGCGTCGACCTTTGACGACAATGATCCTCGGTGGGAGAGGTCTGGTACTTCCTTAGGCCATAGGAACCTCAGACTGTGCTCACGCACACCATAAGCCTCAAGGGTGCTGGCTCCCTCGCCGCTGCTGGGACGTGCCGTAGAAAAGTTCGACTAAACTGGAGCTAGAACGGGGAAATACAATGACACACAAGCCTCTTGAGAAATTACGTACTATGGAAAACAATCGAATTGCAGAACATATATATGTATACACAAGTATAAAACCAAAAACATATTAAAGTACCTCAACTAGCTGCAAAGATGCCTTCACGTATGTATGTAGGACGGGCAAATATGAGAGAGGCCAAGTGGCAAATGAGATGCTCCTGGAGTGCGATGACCATGGAAGCTCAAGTATAAATACATGCTAGAGGGAAGACATGGGATTAAAGTGAGAGGGACCAAGTGGCTAATGAGAGCGACCCCGCACGTACCTATCTCAAAACAGGCTTTCACCCCGCATTATATAAAAAAAAAGGCTTTCGACCTGTTATATATATAAAGCAACGACTATCAGACAACGGATACAAGCACACACCACCAACACACACACCACAAACCAAAGGCAAGATACAAAGGTGCTGGGTGATGAAACAACTAGCAGATGCCCAGGTAGAAATTGTAGAGCTACAACGGACCTTCTCCCCATCCTCTCCTCTCCCGTGGCGCTCCCGCGGGCGCCCGGGGAGGAAACCCTAGCCCCAGCCGAGCTCCCCCACCTCTCCCTTCCTCCCCTCGCCGCCGCCGGTGGCGCGTTGGTGGGCCTCTCTTCTTCCCCCACTTCAGTGGTGTGCGGCGCGGGCCGGGGCCGTCGGGGGTGGCGCGGCGCTGTGCACGGGGCGCGGCGGCGCGGCCGCGGGAGATGTCGGGACGGCGGCCCTCTGGTGGCGGTGCGAAGGGCTGTGGACGGCGGTGCGCGCCGTGGCTGGGCCCGGCGGATCGGGCGGCGGCGGATCCCTCCCCCCGTCGTCTCTGGCACCTCTGCCCTCGGCGTATGCGTCGATCCAGCGGGTTGAGCGCCAGATCCGGCCTCCCCGGTGGCTGGCGGTGCCGCTCGTGGCCCGTGGTGGGCTGGTTCGTCGGCGGCCAGGGGCTCCAAGGTGGGGCCTTTAATCTCCGACCTTCCGGCGTTTGGCGTGATGCTCGGGGGTTGGTGCTTGGGGGCGGCGGGATGCGCGGGCGCGTGCCCGGTGCTTCTTGTAGACTGCGTTGGATTTTTATCCCCGAAGAGGAGAGGATGATGCAGCACAGTAGAGTAAGTATTTCCCTCAGTTAAGAAACCAAGGTTATCAATCCAGTAGGATAACCAATTAATACCACGTAAACAGCATCTGCACACACAACGCAAACCTTCGCACCCAACGCAAACGAGAGGTTATCAATCTCTCGGCGGTCAAGAAACGAGATTAAACGATATATGATAGATTGATAAATAAATAAAAGATAAAATAGTGCAACAAGTATTTTTTGTATTTTTGTATAAGTAAATAAGATAGATCTTATAATAAAAGTAGACCCAGGGGCCGTAGGATTCACTAGTGGCATCTCTCTCAAGAAAATAGCATACGGTGGATAAACAAATTACTGTTGAGCAATTGATAAAAAAGCAAATAATTATGACGTTATCCAAGGTAATGACCATGATATAGGCATCACATCCAAATCAAGTAGACCGACTCCTGCCTGCATCTACTACTATTACTTCACACATCGACCGCTATCAAGCATGCATCTAGTGTATTAAGTTCATCAGAAGGAAGTAATGCATTAAGAACGATGACATGATGTAGTCAGACAAAAGCATATAAGAATTCATCCCAACTTGTTATCCTTAATGGCAACAATACATCCGTATCAACTCCCCTTCTGTTACTAGAACTGAACACCGCAAGATCGAACCCATTACCGAGCACATCTTCCCATTGCAAGAAGATTTAATCTAGTTGGCCAAACCAAACCAAAACTTCGGAGAAGAAATATAAGGCTATACTAAATCATGCATAAAAGAGATCAGCAAAGAACTCAAATAAAATAAGGATAGATCTGATCATAAACTCATAATTTATCGGATCTCAACAAACACACCGCACAAAGTCATTACATCGGATGGATCTCCATGAAGATCATGAAGACCATTGTATTGAGAATCATAGAGAGAGAGAGAAAGCCATGTAGCTACTACTTACGGACCCGTAAGTCTGTGGTGAACTACTCACGCATCATCGGAGAGGCGGCAAGGATGATGTAGAGCCCCTCCGTGATGAGTTCCCCCTCCGACGGAGTACCGAAAAAAGCCTCCAGATGGGATCTCGCGAGAACAAAGGCTTGCGGCGGCGGAAAAAGTATTTCGTGGACTCCCTGAAGGGTTTTGGAATTCTTCTGAATTTATAGCGGAGGAATTAGGTCAAATGGCGCAGGGAGGGGCCCACACGACACTGGGGCGCGCCCTGGTGTTGTGTGGAGCCCTCCAGCGTGATCTTCCTTGGCCTCCAAGTTCCTGGTGATCCTTATCTTAAATAAAAAATCCTCAAAAAGTTTTGGGGTGATTCGATCTTATCTGATATTGATTTCCTGTGAAACAAAAAGAGGGCAGAAAACAGGAACTGGCACGTGGCACTAAGTTAATAGGTTAGTCCCCAAAAATGATATAAAAGTGTATAAAATGATAATAAAAATATCCAAGAATAATAATATCATAGCATGGAACAAGCAAAAATAATAGATACGTTGGAGACGTATTACCCGGCGGCTCCGACGCCGGGAGATCGCTAGGCGGTGCGGGTTGGGCAGTGGCTGGGGTGGCCGCTGCTCCGGCCATGGATGGCTTCACGGTGGCTTGGCAAGTCAGCTTCGGCGACGGTTGGCACGTCCTGGCGTCGGTTCGTCCGTAGGCGGCTTGTATCGGCCTTTAGCCCCCCCTCCCCGTCGTCCGGTCGCCACGTTCGGCGAAGGGCTGGCCTTCTCCCAGCTGCGGTCCATCGCTCGTCTAGCGCCCGGTGCACAGGCCCGAGCTCGTCTCGCGCACAGTGCCGCAGGACTAAGCTCGTCTCGCGCACGGTGCAGCAGGACTGACCTCGTCTCGCGCACGGTTTTAGTGGGACCGAGCTCGCCTCGTGCCCGGTGCGGCAGGACGGGTCGATGGAGGCCAGGTGGCCGGCCTATTGGGTCTCGGCGCTAGGGGTCGCCCAGGGGTGCGAAAGGTGGGACCTTTCCGCTTGTCTCTTTGGTTGGGATAGCGGCAGGCCTCGGATGAGGTGGTGTCAAGGTCTTGCATGCCGGGGCGGCGGCTCTGGTGGTGGTTGCGCGGTGCTCTCGGGCGGAGGCGTGGCTTGGTGCTGCCCGGTGGCCATGGCTGTGTGGGCGGCATGGTCGCCGGGGTGTGGCGTTCGATGGCGGTGAGTTTTGGCTGGGGTGAAAACCTGTTCTATCTTCGGACGGACCGGCGGCGGCGAAGCCCGTTCCCTTCTTGAAGGCGTTGTCGCGGCTCTCATTGCCCATCGTGCGGCTCCGGGGGAAACTCTGATCCTCGGATTGGGCGGTGGCGGCGCTCCGGTGTCGTATCCTTCTTGAAGGCGCCGCCTTGGACCCACGGTTCGTCATATGCGGCTTCATCTCTTCGCGGTGGTAGTGCTAGGGGTGGTGTTGCCGTGCTCAGCGCCTATGTATCATGCCTTGGGTGTGTGCGTGTGTTGTGATGGCGTGCGTTTGTGCTGGGTTGTTGGGATCATGCTTTATATATAAAGCGGGGCGAAAGCCTTTTTCGGTAAAGGTGCTGGGCACCACAACACCACCCCACTGACCGCAAAGCAAACTAAAAATACACAAGACAAACCACTTGGAGACAACAGAGGCCCCCACAAGAGCTAGCCACCATGGAGAGGTGAGCCGGACACCGGCACCCACGAAGCATGGACTCCAAGACAGTGCCTCCAAGAAGGGACGCCACCGGAGTGCCGCCACTGTCCAATCCTGAAGATCAAGTTTTCAACCTGAGCAGCTTGAAGGAAGTGGAAGCAACCGCGACAGAGCCTTCAAGAAGGGGAACGGCGTCCGCGGACACCGCCACCGTCAGCCGGAACCCCGGACAAATTATGCACCCCGACGCTCACACCCCTCTGGCGCACGCATGCTATACCACACACACCAACAGCCATGCCATCCGCGTGGCTATGGCTGCCCGCCCGTACTTAAGACGCACGTTCCACCCATGAATGTGGCGACTCCCGCCGCCAGGGCCGCCGCCCTGCATCCAGACATCCGCGAGACCAAACAAAGGCATTGGCTTTGGTCTAAACGGCCGCCACCAATCGACAAAACAACAACACACCCTGCTTCGAACATCGTCTAAACTGTGTCAGCACGCACTCGGCCGAGGAAAGGGGAAGGGGGGAGCAGACGCATCCACGACCGGCACACCCCAGTGCCGGTGACGGGTGGCCCGACCACATCAGCGCCTCCCATCAAGGTACACCGCCGAACGATATATTGCACTAACAAGACGAGTGGGGCGTTTTGGAGGTCAGGCTACACGGATCCTGTTATCTCTTTCAGCCATTGTGGCATTGGGATTTGTGCAGCCTACTTTTCCTAGTACTATACGCTGCCTGTTTGATGAAAATACAGTAAGACTGGTCTTAGTGGGGAGTAAGTTAAGACTAGTAACATGCATATGGGGAAATACACAGGAGCACCTGGGTGCTCCACCCCTACACGAAAATTAAATTCAAAAAATACCAGGAAAATTCAAAAAAAAAAATCTGAAATCTTGGGATCTCAAACTTGGGTACCCAATCTACTTCCGTATAAAGTTTCGCAGAAAAATTACTAGGAAATGTATCCGTGGCGAAGAAAATACAGTCTGAACTAAAATCCATCCAAACAGGTTTTTTTTCTATACATCGGATTTTTTTTTCATTTTTTCCCACGGATACTTTGCCTGGTAGTTTTATCATAAAATTTCGCATGAAAGTAGATTGGACACACATGTTTCATATCCCAAAACCCCAGATTTCTTTTAAAAAAATCCTGGTAATTTTTTGAACATAATGTTCATATAGAGGTGTGGAGCACCCAGGTGCTACAAATCCTCTTCCCATGCCTATGTTACTAGTCTATGTTACTACCTCCATAGTGGGGAGTAACATATGTGTGATGTTATGCAACACTTTATTTATTAGGTTGTGGACTCATCTTGTCTTGGTATGTGTGATGTTACTCATAGTATGAGCAACATATTATGTTTTCACATGCCTCTCTTTTCTCATTAATTACTTGCCACATCATTTATTTTGCAAAGATATATGTGATGTTACCACTTATGTTACTCTCACTATGGTAGTCCAATGCTAAATATTGATGTACTTGCTTTCTACGTGGGATTCCGTTATGTCCAAGGGTTGCATGTACATGACGTGCCTTTTGGCCGACTTTCGAATACATAACCACAAACCTGTGCATGCGTTGCAGTAAGACGTTAACTGAAAAATGCCGGAAAACAACAACGAGAAAGAAGAACAAAACCGGTAACGAGGATAATTGTATAGTGAGCATGAGATGACCCAGGAGGATAATGACACATCCTGGGTTTTGTAAAGTATCGCGAAGCAAAGGGAACATCACATGATAACCAAAGTTTAACTCGAATATCATTCTTGTGCTCATAGGGATCGACATGGACGTTCACGGTTCCGCTATCGGTCATTGAACGAAGGGGTTTCGTTCATGTCTATGAGTTATCAAACCTACGGGGTCACAAGCTTAAGGCAATCATGATCCGCTGAGTGTTAGTAGGACGATAGTATCGAGTATTTATTTGTGGAATTTTTTGTTTAATATTTGGAATAGTTCCAAGAGAAACCAGAAGCGTTTCAGGGTCACTGGAAGGGTTTCAGAGAGTATCGGGTAATATCGGGTATTACTAATAAATAATATATAGGTGCAAAATGTTTCCATGGCTGTTAATAAATTATATATAAAAGGTTCTAATATTTATTAGAAAGATTTATATTTAATTTAATATCAACAGGCCTTAAAAGGCCAAATTGGAGAAGGCAACTTGGGCCACAAGGGCCCAAGTGGAGGTGGCGCCCCCCCTTTCCTCGTGTGCACTAGTAGAAAACAGGGCTTTGGTTTGGGCCAGCCCAGCCCATTAGTCCCGGTTCAGTCACGAACCGGGACCCATGGGGGGCATACGTCCCGGTTCATGCGCCCAGGGGGCCGGCCGGGGCCTCGTGGGCATTGGTCCCGGTTCGTCTGGACCCATTTGTCCCGGTTCCTGGCACGAACCAGGACCAATGGGCCTCGCTCCTGGCCCACATCCATTGGTCCCGGTTCGTGGCTTGAACCGGGACAGAAGGGGGGCCTTTAGTCCCAGTTCTACGCACGAACCGGGACCAATGAGGTGGCTATATATACCCCATCGCCGGTGAGCAGAGCACTCCACACTGCTCTGTTTTTTCTGGCCGGCGAGGGGAAAGCTTTGTGGTGCTCTAGCTCACCTCCTATGCACATGAGGTGTTTGATGAAATGCCCGAGCCACACTAGTTAAGCTTTCTCCTCTCGAAGCTCGACCTTCAAGCTCCATTTTCCTCAAGATTTGTCTAGGTTTAGCGGTCCGTCACGTCCCGTCCCCGTCTTCACCGTCGTCGATCGCCCGCGCCGATCGCGTCACCGGCACCACCGTGGTGAGCCTCTTGTTCTTATCTTCTTTCTAAAAGAGAAAAAAATCTTACTTGTATGATTTAGATAGATACTTGTATAATTTTCTTACTTTTATTATTGTTTGTTATTATATAGTGCGATGGTTTTGGTATCCGCCCCCGTCGGCCCTCGTCCTGTCTATGATTCGGATGTGGTATATATTATATTTTATAACTATTTGGTTCATTTATTGTTTATGACAATTATGCCGACCAACGTGACATAGATTTTATTTATCTAGGAGGTATGTGAACCGGAAATTCCAACCGACCCTATTGTCGAGATGTTAAATTTAGTTGAAGAAGAAAACAATTACTTGAAGGAAAAAATAAAAAAAATTGAGGAGGAGAAGATGATATTGGAGTTGCATGTTGCGGATGTCGTCGATGATCACAAGATCAAGATGGATGCAATGCGCTTCAAGATTAGAAAGTATAGAAAATATGCCATTCATACCGAGGCTTGGTATCATTATGCCGTTGGATCAATTGTTACCTTGGTTGCGATTATGATCGCATTTGTTGTTGCATTGAAATGTTTTATATAGTTTCAATGTATGGTTTAATTAGATGCTCTGGAGAGCTATATGTGTTCAATGAGAACTATGTATGTACTTTGGTTTTAATGTGATGATGAACTTCTATTAATTTGTCACTTATCTATTCATGATGTTTTGTAATGGTTTTTGACACCATTAATTATATATAATGCACGCAGATGAACCGGCAATGGATGTACGGTGACAGACGCACCTCCGAGTACATAAGGGCGTGCATAATTTTCTCGAAGTGGCTGAGGCAAACAAGCAGAATGGTTTTGTGTTGTCCATGCCCTATATGTGGGAATACGAAGTCTTACTCTGACCGGAAAATCCTTCACACCCACCTGCTTTAAGGGTTCATGCCACACTATAAGTTTGGACCAGGCACGGAGAAATAGGGGTTATGATGGAGACAGCGAAGAAGAAGAGGACGATGACAACTATGTGCCCCCTGAATACGATGATGTGCTGCAAGGGGGAAGCTGAAGATCAAGAGGAACCAGACGATGTGCCCGATGATGATCTTCGCCGGGGTCATTGTTAATGCAAGGAGACAGTGCGAAAGTGAAAAGGAGGAAGATGAAATTCGATCGCATGTTAGAGGATCACCAAAAAGGGTTGTACCCCAATTGCGAAGATGGCAACACAAAGCTCGGTACCGTACTGGAATTGCTGCAGTGGAAGGCAGAGAATGCTGTGCCTGACAAAGGATTTGAGAAGCTACTGAAAATATTGAAGAAGAAGCTTCCAAAGGATAACGAATTGCCCGACAGTACGTACGCAGCAAAGAAGGTCGTATGCCCTCTAGGATTGGAGGTGCAGAAGATACATGCATGCCCTAATGACTGCATCCTGTACCGCGGTGCGTACGAGGATTTGAACGCATGCCCGGTATGCGGTGCATTGCGGTATAAGATCAGACGAGATGACCCTGGTGATGTTGACGGCGAGCCCCCCCAGGAAGAGGGTTCCTGCCAAGGTGATGTCGTATGCTCCTATAATACCACGGTTGAAACGTCTGTTCAGAAACAAAGAGCATGCCAAGTTGATGCGATGGCACAGAGAGGACCGTAAGAAAGACGGGAAGTTGAGAGCACCCGCTGACGGGTCGCAGTGGAGAAAAATCGAGAGAAAGTACCGGACTGAGTTTGCAGGTGACCCAAGGAACGTATGGTTTGGTTTAAGCGCGGATGGCATTAATCCTTTCGGGGAGCAGCGCAGCAATCACAGCATCTGGCCCGTGACTCTATGTATCTATAACCTTCCTCCTTGGCTGTGCATGAAGCGGAAGTTCATTATGATGCCAGTACTCATCCAAGGCCCTAAGCAACCCGGCAACGACATTGATGTGTACCTAAGGCCATTAGTTGAAGAACTTTTACAGCTGTGGAATGGAAACGGTGTACGTGTGTGGGATGAGCACAGACAGGAGGAATTTGACCTGCATGCGTTGCTGTTTGTAACCATCAATGATTGGCCTGCTCTCAGTAACCTTTCAGGACAGACAAACAAGGGATACCACGCATGCACTCACTGTTTAGCTGACACCGAAAGTATATACCTGGACAAATGCAGGAAGAATGTGTACCTGGGGCATCGTCGATTTCTTCCGACCAACCATCAATGTCGAAAGAAAGGCAAGCATTTCAAAGGCGAGGCAGATCACCGGAAGAAGCCCGCCATGCGTACCGGTGATCACGTACTTGCTATGGTTAATGATTTACACGTAATCTTTGGAAAGGGTCCCGGCGAACTATCTGTCCCGAATGACGCTGAGGGACGTGCTCCCATGTGGAAGAAGAAATCTATATTTTGGGACCTACCCTACTGGAAAGACCTAGAGGTCCGCTCTTCAATCGACGTGATGCACGTGACAAAGAACTTTTGCGTGAACCTGCTAGGCTTCTTGGGCGTGTATGGAAAGACAAAAGATACACCGGAAGCACGGGAGGACCTGCAACGTTGGCACGAAAAAGACGGCATGCCTCCAAAGCAGTATGAAGGTCCTGCCAGCTACGCTCTTACCAAAGAAGAGAAGAAAATCTTCTTTGAATGCCTGCTCAGTATGAAGGTCCCGTCTGGCTTCTCGTCGAATATAAAGGGAATAATAAATATGGCAGAGAAAAAGTTTCAGAACCTAAAGTCTCATGACTGCCACGTGATTATGACGCAACTGCTTCCGGTTGCATTGAGGGGGCTTCTACCGGAAAACGTTCGATTAGCCATTGTGAAGCTATGTGCATTCCTCAATGCAATCTCTCAGAAGGTGATCGATCCAGAAATCATACCAAGGCTAAGGAGTGATGTGGCGCAATGTCTTGTCAGTTTCGAGCTGGTGTTCCCACCATCCTTCTTCAATATCATGACGCACGTCCTAGTTCATCTAGTCGCATGAAATCGTGCGGCTCCAGGGGGAAACATGATCTACGGTTGGGGGTGGCGGGCTCGTGTGTATCCTTCTTGAGGCGCCGCCTTGGACCCACGGTTCGTCAATGCGGCTTCATCTCTTCGCGGTGGTAGTGCTAGGGGTGGTGTTGCCGTGCTCAGCGCCTATGTATCATGCCTTGGGTGTGTGCGTGTGTTGTGATGGCGTGCGTTTGTGCTGGGTTGTTGGGATCATGTTTATATATAAAGCGGGCGAAAGCCTTTTTCGGTAAAGGTGCTGGGCACCACAACACACCCCACTGACCGCAAAGCAAACTAAAAATACACAGACAAAACCACTTGGAGACAACAGAGGCCCCCACAGAGCTAGCCACCATGGAGAGGTAGCCGGACACCGCACCCACGAAGCATGGACTCCAAGACAGTGCCTCCAGAAGGGACGCCCACGAGTGCCGCCACTGTCCAATCCTGAAGATCAAGTTTTCAACCTGAGCAGCTTGAGGAAGTGGAAGCAACCGCGACAGAGCCTTCAAGAAGGGAACGGCGTCCGCGGACACCGCCACCGTCAGCGGAACCCCGGACAAATTATGCACCCCCGACGCTCACAACCCCTCTGGCGCACGCATTCTATACCACACACACACCAACAGCCATGCCATCCCTGTGCTATGGCTGCCCGCCCGTACTTAAGACGCACGTTCCACCCAATGAATGTGCGACTTCCCGCCGCCAGGCCGCCGCCCTGCATCCAGACATCCGCGAGACCAAACAAAGGCATTGGCTTTGGTCTCAAACGGCCGCCACCAATCGACAACAACAACACAACCCTGCTTCGAACATCGTCTAAACTGTGTCAGCACGCACTCGGCCGAGGAAAGGGAAGGGGGAGCAGACGCATCCACGACCGGCACAACCCCAGTGCCGGTGACGGGTGGCCCGACCACATCAGCGCCTCCCATCAAGGTACACACCGCCGAACGATATATTGCACTAACACAACGAGTGGGGCGTTTTGGAGGTCAGGCTACACGGATCCTGTTATCTCTTTCAGCCATTGTGGCATTGGGATTTGTGCAGCCTACTTTTCCTAGTACTATCCGCTGCCTGTTTGATGAAAATACAGTAAGACTGGTCTTAGTGGGGAGTAAGTTAACTAGTAACATGCATATGGGGAAATACACAGGAGCACCTGGGTGCTCCACCCCTAACACGAAAATTAAATTCAAAAATACCAGGAAAATTCAAAAAAAAAATCTGAAATCTTGGGATCCAAACTTGGGTACCCAATCTACTTCCGTATAAAGTTTCGCAAAAATTACTAGGAAATGTATCCGTGGCAGAAATACAGTCTGAACTAAAATCCCATCCAAACAGGTTTTTTTTCTATACATCGGATTTTTTTTCATTTTTTCCCACGGATACTTTGCCTGGTAGTTTTAATCAAAAATTTCGCATGAAAGTAGATTGGACACACATGTTTCATATCCCAAACCCCAGATTTCTTTTAAAAAATCCTGGTATTTTTTGAACATAATGTTCATATAGAGGTGTGGAGCACCCAGGTGCTACAAATCCTCTTCCCATGCCTATGTTACTAGTCTATGTTACTACCTCCATAGTGGGGAGTAACATATGTGGATGTTTCAACACTTTATTTATTAGGTTGTTGGACTCATCTTCTTGGTAGGTGTGATGTTACTCATAGTATGAGCAACATATTATGTTTTCACATGCCTCTCTTTTCTCATTAATTACTTGCCACATCATTTATTTTGCAAAGATATATGTGATGTTACCACTTATGTTACTCTCACTATGGTAGTCCAATGCTAAATATTGATGTACTTGCTTTCTACGTGGGATTCCGTTATGTCCAAGGGTTGCATGTACATGACGTGCCTTTTGGCCGACTTTCGAATACATAACCCAAACCTGTGCATGCGTTGCAGTAAGACGTTAACTGAAAATGCCGGAAAACAACAACGAGAAAGAAGAACAAAACCGGTAACGAGGATAATTGTATGTGAGCATGAGATGACCCAGAGGATAATGACACATCCTGGGTTTTGTAAAGTATCGCGAAGCAAAGGGAACATCCACATGATACCAAAGTTTAACTCGAATATCATTCTTGTGCTCATAGGGATCGACATGGACGTTCACGGTTCCGCTATCGGTCATTGAACGAAGGGGTTTCGTTCATGTCTATGAGTTATCAACCTACGGGGTCACAAGCTTAAGGCAATCATGATCCGCTGAGTGTTAGTAGGACGAGTAATCGAGTATTTATTTGTGGATTTTTTTGTTTAATATTTGGAAATTCCAGAGAAACCAAAGCGTTTCAGGGTCACTGGAAGGGTTTCAGAGAGTATCGGGTATATCGGGTATTACTATAAATAAATATAGGTGCAAATGTTTCCATGGCTGTTAATAATTATATATAAAAGGTTCTAATATTTATTAGAAAGATTTATATTTAATTTAATATCAACAGGCCTTAAAAGGCCAAATTGGAGAAGGCAACTTGGGCCACAGGGCCCAAGTGGAGGTGGCGCCCCCCCTTTCCTCGTGTGCACTAGTAGAAAACAGGGCTTTGGTTTGGGCCACCCAGCCCATTAGTCCCGGTTCAGTCACGAACCGGGACCCATGGGGGGCATACGTCCCGGTTTCATGTCGCCAGGGGGCCGGCCGGGGCCTCGTGGGCATTGGTCCCGGTTCGTCTGGACCTTTGTCCCGGTTCCTGCACGAACCAGGACCAATGGGCCTCGCTCCTGGCCCACATCCATTGTGTCCCGGTTCGTGCTTGAACCGGGACAGAAGGGGGGCCTTTAGTCCCAGTTCTACGCACAACCGGGACCAATGAGGTGGCTATATTACCCCATCGCCGGTGAGCAGAGCACTCCACACTGCTCTGTTTTTTCTGGCCGGCGAGGGGAAAGCTTTGTGGTGCTCTAGCTCACCTCCTATGCACATGAGGTGTTTGATGAAATGCCCGAGCCACACTAGTTAAGCTTTCTCCTCTCGAAGCTCGACCTTCAAGCTCCATTTTCCTCAAGATTTGTCTAGGTTTAGCGGTCCGTCACGTCCCGTCCCCGTCTTCACACCGTCGTCGATCGCCCGCGCCGACGCGTCACCGCACCACCGTGGTGAGCCTCTTGTTCTTATCTTCTTTCTAAAAGAGAAAAAATCTTACTTTGTTGATTTAGATGATACTTGTATAATTTTCTTACTTTTATTATTGTTGTTTTATATAGTGCGATGGTTTTGGTATCCGCCCCCGTCGGCCCTCGTCCGT
This sequence comes from Thinopyrum elongatum, assembly GCA_011799875.1. Taxonomy (NCBI): domain Eukaryota; kingdom Viridiplantae; phylum Streptophyta; class Magnoliopsida; order Poales; family Poaceae; genus Thinopyrum; species Thinopyrum elongatum. The sequence continues at coordinate 8,661,429 of CM022297.1, forward strand.
CTATGATTCGGATGTGGTATATATTATATTTTATAACTATTTGGTTCATTTATTGTTTATACAATTATGCCGACCAACGTGACATAGATTTTATTTATCTAGGAGGTATGTGAACCGGAAATTCCAACCGACCCTATTGTCGAGATGTTAAATTTAGTTGAAGAAAACAATTACTTGAAGGAAAAAATAAAAAAAATTGAGGAGGAGAAATGATATTGGAGTTGCATGTTGCGGATGTCGTCGATGATCACAAGATCAAGATGGATGCAATGCGCTTCAAGATTAGAAAGTATAGAAAATATGCCATTCATACCGAGGCTTGGTATCATTATTGCCGTTGGATCAATTGTTCCCTTGGTTGCGATTATGATCGCCTTTGTTGTTGCATTGAAATGTTTTATATAGTTTCAATGTATGGTTAATTAGATGCTCTGGAGAGCTATATGTTGTTCAATGAGAACTATGTATGTACTTTGGTTTTAATGTGATGATGACTTCTATTAATTTGGTCACTTATCTATTCATGATGTTTTGTAATGGTTTTTGACACACTTAATTATTATAATGCACGCAGATGAACCGGCAATGGATGTACGGTGACAGACGCACCTCCGAGTACATTAAGGGCGTGCATAATTTTCTCGAAGTGGCTGAGGCAAACAAGCAGAATGGTTTTATGTGTTGTCCATGCCCTATATGTGGGAATACGAAGTCTTACTCTGACCGGAAAATCCTTCCCACACCCACCTGCTTTAATAAGGGTTTCATAGCCACACTATAATGTTTGGACCAGCACGGAGAAATAGGGGTTATGATGGAAGACAGCGAGAAGAAGAGGACATGACACCTATGTGCCCCCTGAATACGATGATGCTGCAACGGGGGAAGCTGAAGATCAAGAGGAACCAGACGATGTGCCCGATGATGATCTTCGCCGGGTCATTGTTAATGCAAGGAGACGTGCGAAAGTGAAAAGGAGAAGCTGAAATTCGATCCGCATGTTAGAGGATCACCAAAAAGGGTTGTACCCCAATTGCGAATGGCAACACAAAGCTCGTACCGTACTGGAATTGCTGCAGTGGAGGCAGAGAATGCTGTGCCTGACAAAGGATTTGAGAACTACTGAAAATATTGAAGAAGAAGCTTCCAAAGGATACGTTGCCCGACTACGTACGCAGCAAAGGGGTCGTATGCCCTCTAGGATTGGAGGTGCAGAAGATACATGCATGCCCTAATGACTGCATCCTGTACCGCGGTGCGTACGAGGATTGAACGCATGCCCGGTATGCGGTGCATTGCGGTATAAGATCAGACGAGATGACCCTGTGATGTTGACGGCGAGCCCCCCCAGGAAGGGGTTCCTGCCAAGGTGATGTCGTATGCTCCTATAATACCACGGTTGAAAACGTCTTGTTCAGAAACAAGAGCATGCCAAGTTGATGCGATGGCACAGAGAGGACCGTAAGAAAGACGGGAATTTGAGAGCACCCGCTGACGGGTCGCAGTGGAGAAAAAATCGAGAGAAAGTACCGGACTGAGTTTGCAGGTGACCCAAGGAACGTATGGTTTGGTTTAAGCGCGGATGGCATTAATCCTTTCGGGGAGCAGCGCAGCAATCACAGCATCTGGCCCGTGACTCTATGTATCTATAACCTTCCTCCTTGGCTGTGCATGAAGCGGAAGTTCATTATGATGCCAGTACTCATCCAAGGCCCTAAGCAACCCGGCAACGACATTGATGTGTACCTAAGGCCATTAGTTGAAGAACTTTTACAGCTGTGGAATGGAAACGGTGTACGTTGTGTGGGATGAGCAAACAGGAGGAATTTGACCTGCATGCGTTGCTGTTTGTAACCATCAATGATTGGCCTGCTCTCAGTAACCTTTCAGGACAGACAAACAGGATACCACCGCTGCACTCACTGTTTAGCTGACACCGAAAGTATATACCTGGACAAATAGCAGGAAGAATGTGTACCTGGGCATCGTCGATTCTCTTCCGACCAACCATCAATGTCGAAGAAAGGCAAGCATTTCAAAGGCGAGGCAGATCACCGGAAGAAGCCCGCCATGCGTACCGGTGATCACGTACTTGCTATGGTTAATGATTTACACTAATCTTTGGAAAGGTCCCGGCGAACTATCTGTCCCGAATGACGCTGAGGGACGTGCTCCCATGTGGAAGAAGAAATCTATATTTTGGACCTACCCTACTGGAAAGACCTAGAGGTCCGCTCTTCAATCGACGTGATGCACGTGACAAAGAACTTTTGCGTGAACCTGCTAGGCTTCTTGGGCGTGTATGGAAAGACAAAAGATACACCGAAAGCACGGGAGGACCTGCAACGTTGGCACGAAAAGACGGCATGCCTCCAAAGCAGTATGAAGGTCCTGCCAGCTACGCTCTTACCAAAGAATAGAAGAAATCTTCTTTGAATGCCTGCTCAGTATGAAGGTCCCGTCTGGCTTCTTCTGTCGAATATAAAGGGAATAATAAATATGGCAGAGAAAAAGTTTCAGAACCTAAAGTCTCATGACTGCCACGTGATTATGACGCAACTGCTATGCCGGTTGCATTGAGGGGGCTTCTACCGAAAACGTTCGATTAGCCATTGTGAAGCTATTGTGCATTCCTCAATGCAATCTCTCAGAAGGTGATCGATCCAGATCATACCAAGGCTAAGGAGTGATGTGGCCAATGTCTTGTCAGTTTCGAGCTGGTGTTCCCACCATCCTTCTTCAATATCATGACGCACGTCCTAGTTCATCTAGTCGACGAGATTGTCGTTCTGGGCCCCGTATTCTACACAATATGTTCCCCTTTGAGAGGTTCATGGGAGTCCTAAAGAAATATGTCCTAAACCGCGCTAGGCTCCATGGGCCATCAAACAGAGGATGTCATTGGGTTTTGTGTTGACTTCATTCCTGACCTTAAGAAGATTGGTCTCCCTCAATCGCAGTATGAGGGGAGACTGACTGGAAAAGGCACGCTAGGAGGGGACTCAATAATATGCAGGGACGGGCATTCTTGGTCTCAAGCACACTACACAGTTCTACAGAACTCTACCTTGGTGACCCCGTATGTCGATGAACACAAGAACATTCTGCGCTCCAAACACCCGGAGCAGTGTGACGACTGGATTACATGTGAACACATCAGGACTTTCGGCAGTTGGTTGGAAACACGTCTCAGAGGTGATAACACTGTTTCTGATGAGCTGTACTCATTGTCCAGGGGACCATCTTCGACTGTATTGACTTACAAAGGATACGAGATAAATGGGAATACATTTTACACGATCGCTCAAGATCAAAAGAGCACCAACCAAAACAGTGGTTTCCGCTTTGATGCAGCAACCAAGAGGGGAAAGGACACGTATTATGGTTACATAGTGGACATATGGGAACTTGACTACGGACATGATTTTAAGGTCCCTTTGTTTAAGTGCAAATGGGTCAATCTGTCAGGAGGCGGGGTACAGGTAGAGCCACATTACGGAATGACAACAGTGGATCTGAACAATCTTGGGTACACAGACGAACCATTCGTCCTAGCCAATGATGTGGCGCAGGTTTTCTATGTGAAGGACATGTCTACCAAACCGAGAAAGAGAAAAGATAAGGAAGCGAATACATCATACGATGAGCCAAAGCGCCACATAGTTCTTTCAGGGAAAAGAGACATCGTGGGAGTGGAGGGTAAGACAGACATGTCTGAAGATTATGAACAGTTTCATGAAATTTCTCCCTTCAAAGTCAAGGCTGACCCAAGCACCCTGTTAAGCGATGAAGAATATCCATGGTTACGGCGCAATAAGCAAAGGACACAAGCAAAGAAAAAGTGAAGATAGATGAAGTCAGAAAGGGTTGAAAATTGATGATATGGCTTTGAATGGTTCATTTTGAGCACACAAAAAGTCTGGAGTTCAAATAAGTTTAAAAAAATGAAATCCCTTTGTAACAGATGAGTTTTTGTCCGAAACCCTGATACTTCGAAAGAGATTGTCCATTTTGTACACGAAGTGCATCCAGTTTTTGCCGTAACCATCTCAACTTTTTAGCACATGCTATGTGGGTGAAATGATGATATGATGCCAATTTTCAACCTCTTCAGAGTTCATGTGAAGTGCTTTTCAATTTCAGGGTCATTTAGCTCAAAAAAATCAGTAAATGCATGAAAAATAACAGATGAAGTCAGAAAGGGTTGAAAATTGATGATGTGGCTTTGAATGGTTCATTTTGAACACACAAAAAGTTCTGGAGGTTCAAATAAGTTCAAAAAATGAATGCCTTTGTAACACGATGAGTTTTTCGTCTGAAAGTCTGATACTTCGAAAGAGATTGTCATTTTGTACACGAAGTGCATCCAGTTTTTGCCGTAACCCTCTCAACTTTTAGGAAACTCTAATAGCAAAAATAATAAACTAAAAGAAGAACTAGAAAACTTTAATGAACTCTAATAGAAAAAAGAATGAACTAGAAAACTTTAATGAAACTCTAATAGCAAAGGAATCAACTAAAATTTATGCAACTAAAATTATCAAAGTATTTTCTGTTCAAAACTTAAAAGCAAAAAGAATTTTCATGAAGAACTTTTTTTGTTAGAAACTTTAATAACAAAAGGAATTATAATAAAGATTTTTTTTGTTTGAAACTAAAGTAACAAAAACTGTTTTGAATATAATGATAAAACACAGTAGTATTAAATAGCAGGAAAAGAATCACTCCAAAATCTCTTATTTTATAGTAAAGTTAATCACAAACTAGTGATTCACATAAATTTCAAAGATTCAAATTTAAACTATTCAAATTGGAAACTAATGGCACTAACAGCAGTTTATAATTTTTATTACCTAAAAGCAAAAAGAATCACTGAAAAAACAGTTTATATTTTTTTGTATAGATAGAAACAAAATAAATAAATAAAGCAGAAAAGAAAACAAAAAACTAGAAGAAAAAAAATGCCACCTCGGGCAACCACGGCCTGAATACGACTAGAAACCCATTCATGGGCCAGGATAGGCCCGCAGAGGCCCAGCAGGCCCACGGGCAAAGAGTAGCAGAGTAGGCCCGAAAGCCTGTAGTTGAGAGGAGCTCGAGAGGGTCGGCGCAACAGCGCTTATAAACACACTCTCGAGCTCTCTCAACTAGCGAGGTGGGACTAAACATCCCACCGCACCGCGCCAGCACCAGGCCTTTGGTCCCGGTTGGTAGCACTAACCGGAACAAAAGGGGTACATTGGTCCCGGTTGGGTGGAACAACCAGGACCAATGCCACACCTTTGGTCCCGGTTCGTGGCACCAACCGGGACCAAGGTCTCTGTTTCCGCGCATTGGGCTACTGAAAAAGACCTTTGGTCCCGGTGTTTGCCCACGAACCGGGACCAAGGGGGAATTCGTCCCGGTTGGTTCCACGAACCGGGACTAATGCTCTGTGTATATAAGCAGGACTTAGGAATTTTCAGTTTTGATCGAACATTTTGCCTCCCGACGACGCCGAGCTCATCGACGTCGCCAGGCTGCCCGTGCTCGCCGTCGCCGCCCCCCGAGTCGCCGTCGTCGTCGCCGCCGCCCGCTCCTCGTCGCCATCGCATCCCGCCCCCTGCCCTTCCCCGACGTCCGACGCGTGTGCCGCCTCGACCTCGACGCCAACGCACGCCGCCCCCTGCCCTGTCCCGACCCCGCCACCCCTCCATCGTAACCCGCCGCACCATTTCCCCCACCACCCCGCACCCGGGGTACTCCGCTCCTCCCACCTCTCCTCGTCCTTCCTCATGTATGGATGATGGTGAAGTTGGTTCAGTGCAAAGTTTCAGCCATGTCCAAGGTGTTTGATGAAATGCTAGGGCTTGCTAGGGAACTTGTTTTATGTGAAACTTGGCAGGATGATGTCTCCTTGGATGTTAGTGAAGATGGTTAAGTTGGTTTGATAAAAGGAAAAACTTCTTAGTGCAAGTTTATTAAAATTTAGCTGGACAGAACTACATGAATTTTTTTGGTGGACTTGCTAATGAAATTGGGGCTTGCCCTTGTGGACTTAAAGGTTTAGTGGAAGGACACAGATGTAAAAATTCATAATTTTTTTAGTAAGGAAAATTGGGTTGTAGTTCAATGCCAAGATTGGACAAAATTGATGTTTTTGTTCATAGCATTTTTTTGCCTGTATGTATGATGTATGTATGGAGGGATAGGATGTATATACAAATGTTCATATATGATTTTTTTTTGTTCATAGCAATTTTTTTCCATGTATATATAATTATGTATGTATGTTCATATATGCAAGAATATGCAAAGTTTAGAATTTTTATGTTCATAGAATTTTTATTGATTTTTTTGTTATAGAATTTTTATGTATAGGAAAATTGTGCATGATCAAGTCATTTATGTCAAAGTTTGCTATATACCCCCTCCCCGATAACATTTTTTTTATATGATGAATTTTTTCATAGCCATATATATGTATGTGGCTATATGTATGTATGGATGATTCATAAATTTTTTATATGTATGTGGCTATATGTATGTCGTTGTCGATATAGCCCCTCCCGATAACTTCGACTGAGGGGGGGGGGGGGGGGTCGATATCGTACCCCTCCCCCGATAACATTTGTTCCCTCTAAGTTACTAAGGTAAAATGTTCACCCCCTCTCGATATACCGGGCGACCAACTCTCGAGGCCACCAAACCATAGAAAAAAGCGTTTTCGATCTCCTACCCCCTCCCGCCCCTACCCGACAAACTCTCGAGGCCACCCAAACCGCTAGAAGATAACTCCGGTAACTTCGACATGAGGGGGGACGTCGATCAACCCCCTCTCGCCCGAACAAGTCTATGTATTATTTTATATCGCGGTGGACATATATCAAAGTTTGATCATATGTCAAAGTTTGAATTTTGACATATATAGATTTATCAAGAATGCCCCCATTATGGATGTGCACAAGTTGATCCAATTTTTTTTTCTGATCTCATATATATATATATATTCTTCTATATGTCACGTTGTCTGTCAAAGTATTGAAGAAATCCATGGCTTCATCATTAGTCGGAAGTAACAGACGTATGATGCTACGAAGCTCTTCAAAGTTGTTTTGGAACAGAGTTCCGGATAGAATAATTCGCCTTTTGGTACGAATTTCAGCAAAGGCCTTCCAAATAGCGATATTCGGAAGGCTCTTGCTGAACTTTGTACCAAAAAGCGAATTATTCTATCGGGAACTCCGTTCCAAAACAACTTTGAAGAGCTTCGTACCATTATACGCCTGTCATTTCCGGCTAATGTTGAAGTCATGGTTTTCTTGAATTCTTTGACACTAGACAACGTGACATATAGAAGGGTAGATGAGATCAGAAAAATATGGACCATTTTCTGCACATCCAGAATGGCGTCATTTTGTTAAATCCCTTGTCGGTCCGGACGTCGGCCATTAATGAGAGAGGCGGTCCGGCCCAAACCTTAGAAGCGTTGTCGAGGCCACCCCAAACCCTAGAAGCGTTGCCTAGGCCACCCCAAACCCTAGAAGAGTTGTCGAGGCCACCCCAAACCGTAGAAGCGTCGAGCTAGCTAGGTCTACGTTTGCACTAATATATCCATCTGTCATGTTTGTATATTATTTGCCATGTTGTAATATTTGCAGAAACTATGGAGCACCGAGACATCGAAGCAGAACAGTTGTTGGGGGACATAATCCTCGGCGGAGGTGATATCTTATCGTTTCTCAACGACACCGATGGTCTGGAAGGAGAGGGTGAAGCAGGCTCCGGTGATCGAACAATGGAGGTGGAAGGACATGATTATGATGGCTCCGGCGAGCGAACGGAGGAAGGAGCTGTTGCAAAGTCCGGCGAGGTATATATATTAATTAAGCCTGTGCTGACTAGCTAATTGATGCATTAATTGTTTTGGTATGTACACATATTAACTCTCTTCTTTCTTCTTTTCTAGCCCTCCGGATCGAGCCAAACTTCGGTAACGAGACGAGGCCCGAAGAAAAGGTTGCGCCAGGATGAAAGGTTCACGATCACAGCAATCAAGGGCGATGGCCAACCGATTGAACCCAGCCGGACCAAGGAAGCATTTTCTGCTCAGTGCGGGGTTCTTGTTAGGGACATGATCCCGATCAGCATCCACCAATGGAATAAGCCTAAGAGCGAAGACCCTCAAGTGTCTTTTGTCAACGATAGATAGAAAGATGATCTTTGGACCGCGCTGAAGGCAAATTTCACCCTACCGCCAGAGGAGGATCCGGATAAGCCAGTTATAGAGCCATTGGTCAAGGCTCATGCTCTTAAGAAGATGGCAGATCTATTTAGGAGGTGGAAGAATGAGTTGAAATCAACGTTTGTTGACAAAGGGAAGACTCCAGAATTCACCGGCCGATTTGAGAAGATAAGAGATCACTGGCCCGCATTTGTGGCCCACAAGACATCGGAGAAGAGTAAGAAGATGTCAGCGACAAACAAGAAAAATGCTGCAAAGAAGGAGTATCACCATCGCACGGGGTCAGGTGGCTACCTCAAAGCCCGGCCGTTGTGGGACAAGGCTGAGAAGGACCTGCTTGATAAAGGGGTCGAACCAGAGACATTGAACTGGCCAGACCGTCCAAGGACTTGGTTCTTCGGGGTTGGGGGAACCTTGGACCCTGAAACAGGAAAGTGCCGTTGGACGAAGGAGCAACTTGAAATACCCGTCAAGAAGCTTCAGAAGTATATCGCCGCAGCGCAGGAAGGGACGTTCGTTCCCGACAGAGAGAACGGCGAGCTCACACAGGCCCTCGGGAATCCTGAGCACCCAGGACGAACACGAGGCACGGCAGGCTCCGTTGCGTGGAAGGTTGGGTTTCCCAGCGCAGGCGGTTACAAAACCCGGGAGAGGAGGAGGAAAGTGGAGCAGACTGAACTGCAGTCGCTGACTGCAAGGGTACGAGCGCTAGAGGAACAAGCACTACTACTTCAGAGCCAGCGACCTGCCGGAGCTACCCCAGAAGCTACCCCTCCATCTCAGCGGAGAAGCAGCGTGGCTTCCACCGAGGTCCTTCAGCAGCCTGACTTCACGGCTCCCAGCTACCCCGTGGATGCTATCACGGAGGCTCAAGATTGCCACCTTATGACGCAATGGCAGCACCTCAAAGTCAAGGCGGCTGTCGGCTCTGTTGCACCTCCTCAACCCGGCGCAACTTTTCACTGCCTTCCGATTCCACAAGGCTATGCTGTTGTGATGGTCGATGAAATAACGGAGGGATTTGAGGAGCTCTAGCTTGACCACCCTACCGGTGAAGGGGAGACTCAGCTGGGTCTTGCTCTGAAGACTCCATGTCTATGGCGGAAGGAGCTCATCAACCTTCCGAACTGGACGCCTCCGCCTCCTCCTCCGGCGAGTCAGGGCACTCCACCTCCTCCTCCGCCTCCTCCTCCGGCGAGTGATCAGGGCACTCCGCCTCCTTTTCCGCCTGCTCCGGCGCGTGGCAGCACTCCGCCTCCTTCTCCAGCTGCTCCGGCGCGTGGCGGCACTCCGCCTCCTTCTCCGCCTGCGCCCGCGCGTCCGAGCAGCCCGCCTCCTCCTCCGCCTCATCAGCAACAACGGAAGACAGCCGCCGCCGCTCCGGCTGCTCCGGCGCGTCGTAGCACTCCGCCTCCTTCTCCGCCTCGTAAGCAACGAAGGAAGACAGCCGCAGCCGCTCCGGCTGCTCCGACGTCTAGCAGTATAGCCAGAGGCGGGAGGCAATACATATTCGGTCCATCTCTCAAGCCTCTAGAGAAGTTACCATACGAGATGACCAAGGAGGAAAACACGGAGATCTGTCAAGCCCAAGTGAAGGACTTTTTTGCAAAGAAAAATCCACCTCCGGAGGAGAAGATAGATCCGGTGAAATTGAAGCGCACTTTGGAGAACCTGAAGCGACCACCACCGCCTCCGCCGGATGACAACCATGTCCGCGCTCTTAAAAAGGCAGTGGGAGGAGCGCGCCGGTCGGGAACTACTTCAACTGACAAAAGGTTACAAGAACGAAAAAGTGGGAACAAAATTCCCCAGCTCGGCGAACAGGCGAACCAATCGTGCCCCCCCCCTCAAGGTGTCTAGCGATATCGTCGCAAATCTGCCGGGGATGCTACCCGGTACCAATCCTGGTGATTACCTGCCCGACGATGCACATTTTGATACAATGGAGGTGGACGAACACAAATACGAGTACGAGAAGCCTCTCGTCAGACCTGGTGATCCTCCTCTAACAACGATGATGCGAAGATTCCATAAGTGGTACATGGACACCTGCAAGTCTGGGAAGGATATTTTGACGCTGAGAGTTAAAGAGGAGCACGACCTCGTTGGAATTGATCTGTTGTCTGTTCCATTTGAGGAGTTCTTCCAGTTTTTCAATCAAAAGGACCTCGATAAAATAATCATCACTTGCTACTGTCTGTAAGTACTATACTTCTGTAATTAAGTCTCTATATATAGCTCAGCTCTTTCATTGCATGTATATATAATTATTCTCACTATATTATGCAGATTGAAGATCGTCGAATGCAGAAATGCACAAATCTATGATATTGGGTTCATTAACACAAATCTCATAGAACAATGGACGGTTAAATATAATCCGAAAGAAACCGAGGCCAACTTGCTACAATCGTTGCTTAAAAATCAAAACAAAGATAAAATACTCTTTCCTTACAACTTCAAGTGAGTGTTACTGTCTTCTGCATATTCGGTTTCCATTATTACTCGAGGTTATAGTAATGTAATTGATGAGTTATGCATGCGTGTGCAGCTTCCACTTTATTCTCCTAGAGATTAAGCTTGAGCAGGGACTATTAACCGTCTTAGACTCAAAACGAAAAGATCCCAAGGAGTATGCGGCCATGACTGAAATGCTCCAGAAGTAAGTTCAATCGATCATTATCGCACCATATCGGCAACTTTGTTCATTTCCTGATATCAAGTAATTATTTTCTTTGTCTCGCAGGGTTTGGAAAGTGTTCACCGCAGAAGTTCCGGGACTGCCGGGGGAGCTGCGATTTACACACCCGAAAGTAAGTACTACTAGCTAGTTCCGCGCATCTCCCATTGTTTCTAGCTGGTTTCATCAATACCATTTATAATGCTTGATTATCAGTTTGATTGACCTCTATTTCTCGTAAAGTGGTTGTGGCAGGAAGGCGGGAATAATTTTTGTGGATACTACGTTTGCGAGTACATCTACAACGCGACGACCTCTAAGCGGGGCTACTCTGAAAAACAATATGAAGTGCGTAAGCAATAATATTTATAATTTTATTTTATTACCATCATTTGTGTTGAGTTTCATTCATATATATGTATTGACCCCCTTCTTCAAATTAGATTTGGCAGCTGCGGGATGAACTCTTACCACAAGATCGCATAAAAGCAATTCAAGAGGAATTGGCGGGATTCTTTCTTAACCACGTCATCAATTCAGCCGGAGAATACCATGTGAAACTTGACATCAGATGTTAGGGATTGTAAGAGATCTTATATTGTATATATGTAGCTAGTAGCGTCGGATAGATATACGAAAACTTGTTGTTCGACCAATCTCTCGGAGAAGGAGGAGGTCGATCACTTCTCTCTGTATATGTTCATGACGATCTTGTGTACTTAATGTTTCCTTCATTTGCTTACTAGCTAGCGTGTCGAGTCCTCTCTATACGTATAGTACGTAGCGTCGACCAAGCACGGAGATAAGAGAGGACACTTCTCTCTATTAGCTAGCTAACACAATATATGAAACCCCTAAATTAACCCTACAAAACCCCTAACCCCCCCCCCTTTAAAAAAAACAAAAACCCCAGCTCCTGAGCTGCTGACGCGTGGATGCTCTTTGGTCCCGGTTGGTGTTACCAACCGGGACTAAAGGCCCTCCTGCCTGGGCTCGCCGCAGCGGCCACATGGAGCCCTATCTGTCCCGGTTCGTAGGCTAACCGGGACTAAAGGTATTGGGCTTTAGTCCCGACCCTTTAGTCCCGGTTCGAGAACCGGGACAAATGGGCCTTATGAACCGGGACAAATGGGCCTTTTTCTACTAGTGGTGTGTGTGTGTGTGTGGGGGAGGGGGGGATCCAAGTGGGGGGAGGAGTCCAACTCCTCCCACTGGCCGGCGCACCAAGAAGGGTCTTTACCTCCTTGGTGGCAGCCCTCCTCTTACCCTCTAACCTATATATACTTGAGGTATTGTGCCCAATTGAATACACAAGTTTTGGTGCATCCTCTAGTTCTCTAGTTCTAGTTCTAGTTGATCACAGTTGATCAATTAGAGTTTGACCTAGATGCTCTAATCCTCATAATTAGAAGCCTAGTGTGGTTCTAATCTTGCCCTCTAATTCTCAGGCGATGATTAGCTCTATACGGCGAAGCGTTGCCGGATCGTGAAAGTTGCATGCTTGCAACTAAGTAGAGAGGCCGTGCTTTCGGTCTTCGGTTCGAGGGACTGTTCGTGGACGGTTCGCGGGATTGTTCATCGACGGTTCGAGGGACTCCAAGTACGATCTACACTGATACGCTGTTCTTCCGCTGCAACTCGATGACGGTAACGATCATGATCACAACCCATAATGCATCTTCATATTTATCTTAGGTGTGCGTAGGTGTGAATTTTTATGTTTTCTACTATGTTTTCCAACAGATACTAGTATATGACACTCTCCATTACGGGCAGCCTAAGAAAACAACGCCGGGTGGCCGATAAGTGAATACTTAGACGGCGGCAAACACTAAATCACGATTACATTTAATCCGACTTAGCGGTTTGCGAGTGCGAATGAAGAGGACCGTATGCGCGACATGAGAGCGATGGTGAGGATAAAATGTTGACAATTATATTTGTTCAGAATCCATGCCTAACGATGTCTCAGCTGCCGATCGGTTGAGCGTATATGATCGTGCTTTGTGTCTCCACGAAATGCTAGCTAGTGTCTGCTTCTTCCAATTTGAACAAACCGCATTTGTTCGGTCCTTGCCAAGTTTACGGAATGACAAATACGATGAGATCTAGGGCATCTTCTATCAAGCCCTATAATTTAGAGGAAAATACGGCCGAATATCCTTTACAAGAGTATATTTGCTTCTCTACAAAATTGTTGTTTCCAAGTCTCTTCGTGTGTCAAAAGCTGCAGGTGCAGCAAACTGTGTGAGGTTGGAGAAGGAAGTTATTTCATCGCGGTACTCCATAGGACGCAACGGTACATTGAAACACATTCGGGATACTGTGTGATGGACACATTTTTTTTCTTTCTTGCCAATATGGTGAAGAACAAGCCCCGGTGTAGGACGCCGTAATCAAGTCTAGTCAATTCTCATAATCAAGACTGTCACGTTGATGCAAGACTTTTCTACTGGAAAGCATGGAGAGAGGATAGGGAGAGGGGGCATGGCCACATGAGCGTCGATGGAGGACAGGGAGAAATGAATTTAGACTGAGACATGGTTGGTATCCATTCATAGATCATTGGTGGTTAAGCTTAAGGTTGAGAGGATAGGGAGAAATGAATTCAGCGGAGACATGGTTGGTGTCCATTCATTAGTGGGCTTACTCTTGGAAATGTGTTGTCGAGCGGGCATTGCATTCCGGTTGCTCTCAGTCTCACGCCCCTCGGGAATCTTCTCTGTTGAGAAGCTACAACGAGCTGTCCACACCTTCCGCAATCACAACATCCTTCTGCAATCACAACATACGTAAGACTACTCATATTAGGGAGTAACTTAGACTAGTAACATACATATGTTACATTCTATATTATTACCACTATAGTTAGGAGCAACATATGTGTGGTGTGTAACACTTCACTTATTGTAAACTCATGTTGTATTGGTATGTGATATGTTATCCATAGTGTGAGTAACATATTATGTTATCACATGTCTCTCTTTCTCATTAATTAATTATCACATCATCTATTTTGCCTAGGTATATGTGATGTTACCACTTATGTTACTCACAGTATGGTAGTCTAAGACGTCTGACCGCAGGGGGATGTGCATGAAAAAGAAGTTACTGAGACTGCTCTCTGAGTTGGTGGAAAATTTTGCCTAGTCAAGCTAGCCCGGTATAAAATTTTGGTTTTTGTTAGATACTATTGATGGCTCTTGATCAGTGCCAGATAGCGGTTACAACACGTCTGGCATGGAAAAAGGCTGTCTGAGCCAGGCTAAGCACAATGACTTGGCTAAGCATTGCATATTCTTCTACCCCTTCAATCCATATTAATCGACACCGAGTTAGTATAAAACTAATACTCACTTCGTCTGAAAATACTTGTTAGAGAAATAGATAAAAATGATGTATCTTGAACCAAAATACGTCTAGATACATCTATTACTCTAACAAGTATTCCCTCCGTCCCAAAATAACTGTCTCAAGCTTAGTACAACTTTGTACTAGAGCTAGTACAAAGTTGAGACACTTATTTTGGGATGGAGGGAGTATCTCCTGACAGAGGGAGCGGTATCAAATCAACCTGAATGGTTAGACGATAGTGGTATTCTCAGCCCACCAAGGTTCAAATCCTGGTGATTGCATTATTTCTGAATTTATTTCAGGATCTCCGACGATACGCGTTCAGTGGGAGTAGACATTCCCCGCAACTACGAGACGTATGTGATGACTTCGTCAATCTCAAGATAATATGCCGGCTCAGTCTCTCGAAGATGTCATAGAGGTAGAGTCTGCGTGTGTGTTTATAAGGATGAGCGTATACGCGTATGCGTATGTACTGTGTTTAAAAAAAAAACCAAGCATAAGGCATGCTTCATGAACACGCTTGCCAGGCGCACATTATCGTGAGTAGCGGTCAATTCCACTGCAGGAGTGTGACATCGACTACATAATTTTAGCATCTTTTTTCTGAACGGTGAAAGGGCCCCGAATGGTCCATCAGTGATCAGTGCATTAAAGTCAAAGCGGTGTACAGCTAGCTATCGACGATTTCAATCACAATCGTACGATGATGTCCGACCTAACTAATAATAACGACGAAAATAACTGCTCCCTCCGTTCTATAATTCTCGTTGTGGTTTTAATTCAAAATGAAACTAAAACCCTGACAAAAATTCTAAAGCAAAAATAGCAATTTTTTTTCCAATTCGAAGGACTCATCTTAAATTTCTAACAATCAAGATAGATGGTAAATACAAGGCACGAGTTTTGTGGGTTTTCTCGTAGAAATGCTCATTGGAACTCGGCACTATATGCTCCTCAAATCTCACCAACCATTTGCATAGTGTTATGTTCTTTCTTTATATGTATATTCTCTTCTTCATTAGATAATGGTTAATATTATAACCAACTACCGGCTATACAAAATTTCCACATCGTCTATAGTCAACCTACTAGCCAATATGTCTTTCATTCGAAATTAGTTGACGCTCAAACGGATGTATTTAGCATTAAAATATGTTGGGTCAACCGATTTCGGACGACGAGAGTAGTTACTAAGAAATATGGTAATCCACTTCCGAGTCCAGGCTCAGTTGCACCCGCCCTGACGAAAATAAATAAAAAAACACTAGGAAAATTCCAAAAAAATTATGTGGTAGATAATTTGATGCGTGAGATTCGCTCCAATTTTCAAATCATTTGAACATCTGAGCAGCTCTCGGCAAAAAAGACAAATTCGGGGTCTATAAAAATGTTTACTGTTCACACAATGTTCTGACCCATTTTGTCTTTTTTGCTGACAGCTGCGTAAATGTCCAAATGATCTAAAAATCGGAGCGAACCGCATGCATCAAATTATCTACCACACAAAAAAAAATGATTTATTTTGAATTTTCCTAGTATTTGTTTCAATTTTTTTTCTAACCGGGTGCAGACAAGCCTGAGCACCGACACGCTCTTTACCTAAGAAATACTACTTTATTAACACATAACTCACCTTACACTCACATAATGTTTCTAAGCCTGTGTTGTAGCTGGCTATTAATTTACAGTCCGTTTCTCTTCCCTCTCCTCTTCTTTTTCATCCCACTCAATAAATAAATAATATTTTAATCTTATAGCATGTTTACATCTATATTTGCTCTTAGTATTCTGCCATTAAAAACTGATTTGTAGGCGTATTTGGTTGCCGTCTATCTGTATCACGGACCGACTTTCATTTAATAACTGGCGTCCAGCGCCTCAACGGCCAACTACCTGATGTTTTTTTTTTTGCGAAAAGGACCTCCGAGATATATTAAAGCCAAACAGTGGTACAAAGCACCCCAACTAAGAAGAAATTACAAGTAGGTCCTCGGGGAACCAGCCACCCACCCAATCCTGCGCGAGCTGCCGGCGCGCCGCCGCTGCCGTCGCCGCCGCTCCTCCGAGCCGGCGAAACCTTGTATGTGCGGACGGGAAGTCTTCAGCTTCGATCCTAACGGACGAGCACACCGGAGAGAGAGGAGGACCGGACTTTGCTTCACCATGCCGGCGATAAGATACCTTGGAAATCCACGGTAAGCTCCTGTACAGGTGACGGAAGGAGCCAGCAGCAACCACCAGCGCCTCGCCTCACCTCCCCCAGCATCCCCACAACAAGGCCAGGATCCACCTTGCCGCGACGAAGACGGGATGAAGGGACAAAATCTCCACACCGCCGGCCGTCGCCTCCGCCACGCAGACCGCCAGGGAGCACCAGAGCCCACCAGATCGACAGATCCGGAAGCTCAGAACGCCGGAAGCTCGCCGGCCTAGCCACGCATGGCCAAGCCGAGAAGGGGAAGAAACTCCGGCGACCTTATTCCACAGCGCCGCCGCCACCCTCCTAGCAGCGCCGCCGGGGAGCCTTACCCTACTATCTACATGCCTCGGGTACAGATCGGAGGTCCCTCCACTCTCCCGCCGCCGCAACGACAGCCGAAGAGGGAGGGGACCGGCGATCCGGCCGTCGGCAGAGCAAGGGAGCTCGGCTCCTTCCCTTTCGCCTCTCTCAAGTACTGTTCACGGAGGGGAAAAGTTGGAAACGAACACTTTCGCGATATGCTGTGCCCCTGGCCAACTACCTGATGTTATGCAACCTGTACCCACAAACAGTCGGATGCCGCATTGACTGGGACAAGCACACCTAGTTTGATCAAGGATTCATCGCAGTAGATGTCAGCATTGATTGGGATGCAGAAAGTCTATACTGGCGTGTACCTGCGCGTATTATTGAATCGTTCTGGTACCACCACCACAGAACCTATACTAACATGTACAGGAACATCTCTCATGCTACAGTGGAAATTAACTTAGACTAGTAACATGCATAAGTTATTAGTCTATGTTATTATCTTCATAATAGGTAGTAATATATATGTGTTATCATGCAAGTCTTCATTTATTTGGATGTGGATTCATTTTGCCTCGAGGGTATATTACGGTAACAAATGTTACCATAAACATCTCTCTTCTCATTAACTACTTGCCACATAAGCAAATTTGCCATGGGTGTGTTGTGTTAGTACTACTCTCTCTATCCATATCTATAGAGCCTAATGTG
The DNA here is from genome assembly GCA_011799875.1 of Thinopyrum elongatum. Taxonomy (NCBI): domain Eukaryota; kingdom Viridiplantae; phylum Streptophyta; class Magnoliopsida; order Poales; family Poaceae; genus Thinopyrum; species Thinopyrum elongatum. Next base: position 8,678,910 of record CM022297.1, read on the forward strand.
TTTTTCGAGGCTAACTTTGACCACATGTTAGAGCAATAATATATAACATGCAAGTTACACAAAGCATAGCATCAAATTCTTACGTGAAAGAAGTTTTCAATGATATAATTTTCACATTATACATTTTATATACTATTATATCAATAGTCAAAGATAGTCTCGAAAAACGCATTAGACCCTATATATATGAACGGAGGAGTAACTAAGTTACTTTCATTATGGCCAGCCTTACATCCACTCATATTGCAATAACCAATAATTGATGCACGAATCACTTAACAGAACGACACAGACATGATTCAAGGGACACCTACCACCGAGAGCCATACATCCGCTCCCAGCTGGCGGATGAGAAATTAAGTTGTGACGCAGGTGGACCCGCTTACAACAAATGACCTACACCAGGGGACATGAAACTACTTCCTTCGTTCAGGTTTAGGCTGGCCATATTGAGAGTAACTTAGCCAATAAGATAGTGCACCCCAAGAGAAATTTACTTATGTGGCAAGTAGTTAATGAACAGAGAGTTGCTTTGGTAACATAATATGTTACAGTAATATAACACACTCAAAGATAAAATGAGTCTACATTCAAATAAATGAAGACTTGCATGATCCTACTCCACTATGAAGGTAGTAATATAGACCAGTAACTTATACATTATACTAGTCTAAGTTACTTCTCACATGACCGCCTTATTGGAGCCCTCGTATTTTGAGTCAAATTTTAACCATCTATATGACTAAAAATATAATGTATATGCTACAAAAAGTATATTATTGGGTTTGCATTCGAGAGATGATTCTCACGGCAAACTTTTGTGACATATACTATTAGTTTATTTGTTAAATCTATGGTCAAAATTTGACCCAAAATAAGAGGGAGCTCAATAAACCCGACGGAGGAAGTACAAACGATGCTGCGCAATACACACGTTAGATACCAACACGAAACACCGAATACAACAAATATACATATAACACTATGGTGATCCGGAGGCGAACCTTCTAGTAGGATATGGGTTAGTAGTTGACCTGTGTGTACTGCTACTTGTAATCTGCGTTGAATTTTTATTCCTGAAGAGGAGAGGATGATGCAGCACAGTAGAGTAAGTATTTCCCTCTGTTATGAAATCAATGTTATCAATTCAGTAGAAGAACCACGCAACACCACGTAAACAACACCTGCACACAAAACACAAACCTTTGCACCCAACGCAAACGAGAGGTTGTCAATCTCTCGGCGGTCAAATAGCGAGATTAAAAGTATATGATAGATTGAAACTAAAAGATAAAATAAAATAAAAAATAAAAATATGCAGCAAGTATTTTTGGTATTTTTGTTTATGCAAAAGATAAATCTTATGATAAAAGTAGACCCGGGGGCCATAGTGTTCACTAGAGGCTTCTCTCAAAGAAAATAGTATACGGTGGGTAAACAAATTACTGTTGGGCAATTGATAGAAGAACAAATAATTATGACGCTATCCAAGGCAATGATCATGTATATAGGCATCACGTCCAAGACAAGTAGACCGAAACGATTCTGCATCTGCTACTATTACTTCACACATCGACCGATATCCAGCATGCATCTAGTGTATTAAGTCTAAAAGAACGAAGTAATGCATAAAGATTGATGACATGATGTAGTCAAGATAAACGCTAACAATAATTCATCCCAACTTTTTATCCTTAATGGCAACAACACATGCGTGTCAATTCCCCTTCTGTCACTAGGACTGAGCACCGCAAGATTGAACCCATCACAAAGCACCTCTTCCCATTGCAAGAAAATCCAATCTAGTTGGCCAAACTAAACCAAAAATTCGAAGAAGAAATGCAAGGCTATAATAATCATGCATAAAAGAGATCATAGAAGAACTGAAATAAATCATGGATAGATCTGATCATAAACTAACAATTCATCGGATCCCAACAAACACATCGCAAAAAGTCATTACATCGGATAGATCTCCAAGAACAACAAGGAGAACATGGTATTGAGAAACATAAAGAGAGAAGAAGCCATGTAGCTACTAACTATGAACCCAAAGGTCTGTGGTAGACTACTCACGCATCATCGGAGAGGCAGCAAGGATGATGTAGAGCCCCTCCGTATGGATTCTCCCTCCGGGGGAGTACCGAAAAAGGTCTCCAGATGGGATCTCTTGAGAATAGAGGCTTGCGGCGGCGGAGAAAGTATTTCGTGGGATGTTCTAAGGGTTTCTGGATATCTCTGAATTTATAGGCCAGGAATTAGGTCAAACGGAGCCAGGGTGGGCCCACATGGCACCTGGGCGCCCCCCCGGGGCGCGCCCTGGTGCCATGTGCCCCCCTTTCATCTTATGCCTTGGCTTCCAAGTCTACGGTGATCCTTATCTCCAGAAAAAAAATCTCCAAAAAGTTTCGTTGCATTTGGACCTTATCTGATAGTGATTTTCTGTAAAACCAAAAACAGGCAGAAAACAATAACTGGCACATGGCACTAAGTTAATAGGTTAGTCCCCAAAAATGATATAAAAATGTATGAAATGATATTAAAAACATTCAAGATTGATACTATCATAGCATGGAACAATACAAAATAATAGATACGTTGGAGACGTATCAAGCATCCCAAGCTTAACTCCTGCTCGTCCTCGAGTAAGAAAGTGACAAAACAAATTTTTGATTGTGGAATGCTACCCAACATACTCATCAAGTTTTTTTTCTTAGCATAGACATGTGGACTTATATGATTCAAGGCAATAGTCTATAATTTGACATGAAGACATAAATAATCAAGTAATGCTAACGAGCAACCATGCTTTTCAAAATAACAATGCTAAAGAAAATTATCCCTAGCCCATTATGCTCAATCATTGATCCATTCATGAAACATACTCAAATATCAATCATATCCCATGCACCCACATGATCACATGACCCCCTAGTTGGTGCTTTTAAAGAGAAGGATGAGACTCAAATTGCATAAAAGTAAATAGAAAGGCCTTTCGCAGAGGGAAGCATTGATTTACAGAGGTGCCAGAGCTCAAGTTTTTAAAGAGAGATGAAAATTTATTTTGGGAGGCATGCCTTTCCCGTCAACGAGAACGACTAAGAGTTCCCAATACCTTCCATGCTAGATACATCATAGGTGGTTCCCAAACAGAAAATAAAGTTTTGCTCCCCATCATCGTTCCATGGTTTTGAGGCTTTTGCCCCTTTTTTCCATTCACATCCGAAGGAGTTTGTTTTTCCACCTTTCCTTATCACAATCCATGGCTAGCCGTATTCACGGGTGCCCTCCATACAAACACTTTCCAAGAAAATTTATATTTATTTTGGGACTAGGCATCCCTTTTACCGCCACACTCTCGTGCAATGACAAGTGAATAAACACTCATCTTGAGAATGACATATCCAACATGGAATTCATCGGCCACCCCTCGCCGCTTCATGAGCGATACGGGCACACAAAAGAGAAGTTTATTTTTGATTTTTTTAGAGATGGCACATGCAAATTTACTTAGGACGGCATTGAAATACCGCATATAGGTAGGTATGGTGGACACAAATAGCAAAACTGGGTTTAAGATAATGGATGCACAAGCAGTATTCCCGCTTAGTACAAGTGGATGCTAGCAAAAAGATTGAGAAGCGACCAACTAAGAAACCATGATGATGCACATGCATACATAAAACATAACCAACACCAAATAATGCATCACAAGTAGAATATAACTTCATTGCATAACTATTGACTTTACGTGCATGCATAGGGAATCACAAACCTTGACATCAATATTATTACCAGAGCATAATTATTTACTAACATAACTCACATATCATCATCTACATATGTCAAAACTATTGCAAGGAATCAAGTTTTCTTGTCCAAGATCTTTATGCTAGTTTTCATTATCCCTCTTGGATATTCATCACATGGGGACCAAGTTTATAGCTTGTATAATTTACCATAACTATTTTCAACTCTCAAAAAGGTACAAGTGAAGCATGAGAGTACATTTCTTCAAAACTTCTAGCATTCTCAAAAAGATATAAGTGAAGCAAGAGAGTTAAAGTGTTTCTCTAAAACAAAACCACCACCGTGCTAAAAAAGATTTAAGTGAAGCACTAGAGCAACTGCCTAGCTAAAAAAATTTAAGTGAAGCTCAAAGAGCAATTCTAACAAATCATGATGGCGTGTGGCTATCTCAAGCAAATGTGTTCAGAGGTGGTGATTATGATAAACTAAAAAGCAAACAAAGCAAAGACTCATATAATACAAGACGCTCCAAGAAAAACTCATATCATGTGATGAATAAAAATATAGTCTCAAGTAAGATACCGATGGTCGTTGAAAGAAAGAGGGGATGCCTTCCGGGGCATCCCCAAGCTTAGACGCTTGAGTCTCCTTGGATATTACCTAGGTGTGCCTTGGGCATCCCCAAGCTTAGGATTTTGCATCTCCTTATTCCTTCATCCATCGTGGTCACACCCAAAACTTGAAAACTTCAATCACACAAAACTCAACAAAACCTTCGTGAGATCCGTTAGTATAACAAAACAAATCACTACTCTAAGTACTGTTGTAAACCCATTCATATTTTATTTTTGCATCAAACCTACTGTATTCTAACTTCTCCATGGCTTGCACCCCGTGATACAATCCATAGATTCATTAAAACAATTGAAACAATGCATCAAAAACAGAATCTGTCAAAAACAGAATAGTCTGTAGCAATCTGTAAAAGAGTCATACTTATGTAACTCCAAAAATTATGAAAAATTAGGACAACATGGGAAATTTGTATATCAATCATGTGTAAAACATTCAGAACCATTTGACACTTTGACGAATTTATAAAAATTATGGACTGGGTGTCAAAGTTTCTGTTTTTCACAGAATCGAGTCCACTATCAACCACATCATCCCAAAGGTCTTACTTGGCACAAACACTAATTAAAATATAAAAACCTACTCAAAACAAAGGCAAATAAAGTGCAAACAGAAGAACAGAACCAAAAAGCAAAAAATAAAAATTTATTTTATTCGTTGGGTTGCCTCCCAACAAGCGCTATCGTTTTACGCCCCTAGCTAGGCATAAAGCAATACATCAAGTATTGTCCTCCTTCTTCTTTATCGTAGAAGAACTCTTATCTGGAGGCTTTTCAAAGATAACATGAAACACTTCATTCATATTAATCTTAGCATTAGAAAATTGCCCATCCTTGTAGCCTTTTTGATTTCCGGCCACGATCCAAGAATAGTGACTATTAACATCATTGAAGACATGTTGGATCATATCTAAAGGAGGGACTTCCTTTTTGGTGTTCTCATCAAAGATGCGATCACTACGAAATAAAAATCTCAACAACTTATCATTGGTATATAAGATCTCTTTAATGACCGGTTTCTTACGGTCTATACCATAAAAATCAAAATCTCTCTAGCCACCTTCAGCAAATGATCAAATTCATGCATAAGGACTAGGGTAGCTAATTTCTTAGCTCTAGGATCCTTTGTGACAGGAGGCTCATAGAACAATCTTTGCAAGGTAGGGTGAGTACGAATAAATCTCCTTTCAAACTTAAGAACAATTCCGGCAATAGCTTCCGCATAGTTTGTGGGTCTTTTTGGAACCGGTACTTCATCCAAAGATAGAGTTCCAACACAATTAAAGAACTCTTGGATGGTACTTTTCCCTATGATATTCCCATGTCCCAACACAAAAGTTTTAGAATCAAGATTGGTAGAATTTCCAATTTTAGGAGTCCTACCGTCATCCATTTCTGCCATACCGAAGTCACTCATGGTGACTACTAAAAGATAGCAAGCAAACAAAAGGCAAAAGGCGAAAGAAAGAGGCAAATGAAAACGGCAAAAGGAGAAAGAAAATATTTTTGTAATTTTTTTTTAGAAGTGGGGGAGAGGAAAACGAGAGGAAAATGACAAATAAAGTAAATGTAAAGTTAAGTGTTGAGAGTGTAGGTACTTGGTAATGTTGATGATGTCTCCCCGGCAACGACGCCAGAAATTCTTCCTGCTACTTGTAATCTGCGTTGGATTTTTATCCCCGAAGAGGAGAGGATGATGCAGCACGGTAGAGTATGTATTTCTCTCAGTTATGAAACCAAGGTTATCAATCCAGTAGGAGAACCATGCAACACCACGTAAACAGCACCTGCACACAAAACACAAACCTTCGCACCCAACGCAAACGAGAGGTTGTCAATCTCTCGGCGGTAGAATAGCGAGATTAAAGGTATATGATAGATTGATAGATTGAAACTAAAAGATAAAATAAAATAAAAGATAAAAATATCCAGCAAGTATTTTTGGTATTTTTTTATGCAAAAGATAGATCTTATGATAAAAGTAGACCCGTGGGCCATAGTGTTCACTAGAGGCTTCTCTCAAAGAAAATAGTATACGATGGGTAAACAAATTACTGTTGGGCAATTGATAGAAGAGCAAATAATTATGACGCTATCCAAGGAAATGATCATGTATACAGGCATCACGTCCAAGACAAGTAGATCAGAACGATTCTGCATCTACTACTATTACTTCACACATCGACTGCTGATACGTCCATTTTGCATCATGTTTTTCTACTGTTATTTATAAAGTTTTTGATCAATATAACACTTCATGGGGGTATTTCTAATGCCTTTTCTCTCTTAATATGCAAGGTTTACACAAAGAGGGAGAATGCCTGCAGTTGGAATTCAGGGCCTGAAAAAGCTACAACAGAGATACCTATTCTGCACATCTCCAAATGGGCTGAAATTTCACGGAGATTTATTTTGGAATATATAATAAATACTGGGCTGAAGAGTTACCAGAGGATAGCAACCAGGTGCCCACATGGCGCCTGGGCGCCCCCCCCGGGGCACGCCCAAGTGCTATGTGGGGCCCTTGGCCCACTTCTGGCTCCCTCCTTCTGGTATATAAGTCATTTTACCCTAAAACTTTTAAGGGTAGACTTTCGGGATGAGGCGCCGCCGCCACGTGGTGGAACTAGAGCAGGAGCATTTTTGCTCTCCGACGGAGAGATTCCGCCGGGGACACTTCCCTCCGGGAGGGGGAAATCGAAGCCTTCGTCATCACCAACAACCCTCTCATCGTGGGAGGACAAATCTTCATCATCATCATCAACAACACCATCTCATCTCAAACCCTAGATCATCTCTTGTATTCAATCTTTGTATCAAAACTTCGGATTGGTACTTGTGGGTTGCTAGTAGTGTTGATTACTTATCGTAGTTGATGCTAGTTGGTTTGCTTATTGAATTACTAAATGTTCAGATCCTTTATGTTATTCAATACCCCTCTGATCTTGAACATCATGATGATGAGTGAGTAGTTACTTTTGTTCTTGAGGACATAGGAGAAGTCTTTTCATAAGTAATCATGTGAATTTGGTATTCGTTTGGTATTTTGATGATATGTATGTTGTGATTCTCTTAGTGGTGTCATGTGAACGTCGACTACATGACACTTCCCCATTTATGGGCCTAAGGGAATGCACTGTGGAGTAGTAATTAGATGATGGGTTGCTAAAGTGACAGAAGCTTAAACCCCAGTTTATGCACTATTCCGTAAGAGGCTAATTTGGATCCACATGTTTAATGCTATGGTTAGACTTTGTCTTAATTCTTCTTTCGTAGTTGCGGATGCTTGCGAGAGGGGGTAATCATAAGTGGGAGGCTTGTTTAAGTAAGAACAGCACCCAAGCACCGGTCCACCCACATATCAAATCATCAAAGTAGCGAACGCGAATCAAACAAACATGGTGAAATTGACTAGATGAAATTCCCGTGTGTCCTCAAGAACGTTTGCATCATTATAAGTACTTGTTCTGGCCTGTCCTTTGTACTCAAAAGGATTGGGCTATCTTGCTGCACTTTATTTACACTTGTTACTTGTTACCCGTTACAAATTATCTTGCTATCAAACTATCTATTACCGCTTATTTCAGTGCTTGCAGAAATTACCTTACCAAAAACCGCTTGTCATTTCCTTCTGCTCCTCGTTGGGTTCGACACTCTTACTTATCGAAAGGACTATGATTGACCCCCCTATACTTGTGGGTCATCAAGACTCTTTTCATGCGCTGTTGCCGGGGAGTGAAGCACCTTTGGTAAGTGGAAATTGGTCAGGAAACATTTTTGTTACGTGCTGAAATTTATTGCTACTTGTCACTATGGAAAGTAATCCTTTGAGAGGCTTGTTCGGGGTATCTTCACCTCGACCGAAAACAACAAGAGTTGCCTATCCACCACCTATTGAGTCTACTGAAAATATTTCTTATGAAATTCCTTTTGGTTTGGTTAAGAAACTGCTAGCTAATCCTTATGCAGGAGATGGAACTAAACATCCTAATATACACTTCATCTATGTGGATGAAATTTGTGGATAATTTAACCTTGCAGGTTTATCTGGAGATAGAAATAAGAATAAAGTATTCCCTTTATCTTTGGAGGGAAAGGCATTAACATGGTATAGGCTATGTGATGATACTGACACATGAGATTGGAATCGGTTGAAATTGGAATTCCACCAGAAATTTTATCCTATGCATTTGGTTCATCGCGATCGCAATTATATCTATAATTTTTGGCCTCGTGATGGAGAAAGTATCACCCAATCTTGGGGGAGGCTTAAGTATATGTTGCATACATGCCCCAATCATGAGCTCTCAAGAGAAATAATTCTTCAAAACTTTTATGCTCGGCTTTCTCGTAATGATCAAACTATGCTTGATTCTTCTTCGACTGGTTCTTTTATGAAGAAGACTATTGAATTCAAATGGGATCTTCTGGAAAAAATTAAGCACAACCATGAGGATTGTGAGATCGACAAAGGTAATGAGTCAGGTATAAATCTTGAGTTTGATTGTGTTAAATCTTTTATGGAAACCGATGCTTTTCAGAAGTTTAGCACTAAGTATGTACTTCACTTTGAGATAGTAGCTTCTTTTTGTGAATCTTTTGCTACACATGTTGATCTTCCTAAGGAGAGGTGGTTTAAGTACCATCCTCCTATAGAATTAAAGTAAGAACCATTAGAGGTTAAGGAAGAGAAAACTATTGTTTACAATGTTGATCCAGTTGTTCCTACTGCTTATTTTGAGAAGCCACCTTTTCCTATAAGAATTAAGGAGCACTCTAAGGTTTCTTCTGTTGTTAGGAAGAGTTATGTTAGAACACCTACACCTTCTAAGCAGATTAAGGTAGAACCTAGTGTTGCTATAGTTAAAGATCTTTGGGTTGATGAATTAGATGAGCATGTTATTTCTTTCTGTGATAATGCATCTAGAATTGCTAGTCCTAATCCTAAGGACAAGAATAGACCTGTTGTTGGCATGCCTATTATTTCTGTTAAAATTGGAGATCATTGTTATCATGGTTTATGTGATGTGGGTGCTAGTGTGAGTGCTATTCGTTTCACTCTTTATCAAGAAGTCATGAATGATATTGCACCTGCTGAAATTGAGGATATTTATGTCACCATTAATCCTGCTGACAGAAATACTATTGCACCACTTGGAATTGTCAGAGATGTTGAAGTCTTGTGCGGTAAGATAAAATACCCTACTGATTTTCTTGTTCTTGGATCACCGCAAGATGATTTTTGTCCTATAATATTTGGTAGACCTTTCTTGAATACTGTTAATGCTCAAATTGATTGTGCTAAGGAAATTGTTAGTGTTAACTTTGGTGGTATGTCTCATGAGTTTAATTTCTCTAAGTTTCGTAGACAGCCCCATGATAAAGAGTTGCCTAGCAAGGATGAAATTGTTGGTCTTGCTTCTATTGCTGTTCCTCCTACTGATCCTTTAGAGTAGTACTTGCTTGATCATGAGAACGATTTGCATATGAATGAAAGGAATGAAATAGATAAGGTTTTCTTTAATCAGCAGCCTATTCTTAAGCATAATTTGCCTGTTGAAACTCTTGGAGGTCCTCCTCCACCTAAGGGTGACCCTGTTTTTGAATTGAAGCAATTGCCTGATACTTTAAAATAAGCTTATCTTGATGAAAAGAAAATATATCCTATTATTATCAGTGCTAACCTTTCAGAGCATGAAGAAAAGAGATTGTTAAAAATTCTGAGGAAGCATCGTGCCGCTCTTGGATATACTCTCGATGATCTAAAGGGCATTAGTCCCACTCTATGTCAGAACAAGATTAATATGTAGCTAGATGCTAAACCCGTTGTTGACCACCAACGTCGATTGAATCCAAAAATGAAAGAGGTGGTAAGAACTGAAATATTAAAGCTTCTAGAAGCAGGTATAATCTATCCCATAGCTGATAGTAGATGGGTAAGTCCAGTTCATTGTGTTCATAAGAAAGGGGGCATTACTGTTGTTCCCAATGATAAGAATGAGCTTATTCCTTAGAGGATAGTAACTGGTTATAGGATGGTGATAGATTTTAGAAAGTTGAATAAATCTACTAGGAAAGATCATTATCCTTTGCCTTTTATTGATCAAATGCTAGAAAGGTTGTCTAAGCACACATTTTTGTTTCCTAGATGGTTATTCTAGTTTTTCTCAAATACCCGTTGCATAATCTGATCAAGAGAAAACCACCTTTACTTGTCCTTTTGGAACTTTTGCTTATAGACGTATGCCTTTTGGTTTATGCAATGCACCTGCTACTTTTCAAAGATGTATGACTACTATCTTCTCTGACTTTTGTGAAAAGATTGTTGAGATTTTCATGGATGATTTCTTCATTTACATAACTTCTTTTGATGATTGCTTGAGCAACCTTGATCGAGTTTTGCAGAGATGTGAACAAACAAATCTCGTCTTGAACTGGGAGAAGTGCCACTTTATGGTTAATGAATGTATTGTCTTGGGCCACAAGATCTCCGAAAGAGCTATTGAAGTTGATAAGGCTAAGGTTGATGCTATTGAGAAGATGCCATGTCCTAAGGATATCAAAGGTATAAGAAGTTTTCTTGGTCATGCTGGTTTCTATAGGAGATTTATTAAAGACTTCTCTAAAATTTCTAAGCCTCTTACCAATTTTTTGCAAAAAGGTGTTCCTTTTGTTTTTGATGATGATTGTGTAGAAGCCTTTGAAACTCTTAAGTCAGCTTTAATTTCTGCACCTATTGTTCAGCCACCTGATTGGAATTTACCTTTTGAAATTATGTGTGATGCTAGTGACTATGTTGCTGGTGCTGTTCTAGGATAGAGAGTTGATAAGAAGCTGAATGTTATTCATTATGCTAGCAAAACTTTGGACACTGCCCAAAGGAATTATGCTACTACTAAAAAAGAGTTTCTAGCAGTTGTGTTTGCATGTGATAAGTTTAGGTCTTATATTTTTGATTCCAAAGTTATTATTCATACTGATCATGCTGCTATCAAGTATCTTATGGAAAAGAAGGATGCTAAGCCTAGGCTTATCAGGTGGGTTCTTTTGTTGCAAGAGTTTGATCTTCATATTGTTGATAGGAAAGGGGCTGAGAACCCTGTAGCTGATAACTTGTCTAGATTGAAAAATGTGCTTGATGACCCACAACCTATTGATGATAGTTTTCCTGATGAGCAACTAGCTACTATTAAATTTTCTCATAGTACTCCTTGGTATGCGGACTACGCCAATTATATTGTTGCTAAGTTTATACCTCCTAGTTTTACTTATCAGCAAAAGAAAAAGTTCTTCTATGATTTGAGACATTACTTCTGGGATGATCCACATCTTTATAAAGAAGGTGTGGATGGTATTGTTAGATGTTGTGTACCTGAGCATGAACAGGAAAAAATTCTTCGGAAGTGTCACTCTGAAGCATATGGAGGACACCACGCTGGAGACCGGACCGCACACAGGGTATTGCAATCCGGTTTTTATTGGCCTACTCTCTTCAAGGATGCTCGTAAGTTTGTCTTATCTTGTGATGAATGTCAAAGAATTGGTAATATCAGTAGACGTCAGGAAATGCCTATGAATTACTCTCTTGTTATTGAACCATTTGATGTTTGGGGTTTTGATTATATGGGACCTTTTCCTAAGTCCAATGGGTATACTCATATTCTAGTTGCTCTTGATTATGTTACTAAGTGGGTAGAAGCTATCCCCACTAATAGTGCTGATCACAACACTTCTATCAAAATGCTCAAGGAAGTTATCTTCCCAAGGTTTGGAGTCCCTAGATATTTGATGACTGATGGTGGTTCACATTTTATTCATGGTGCTTTCCGTAAGTTGCTTGCTAAGTATGATGTTAATCATAGAATTGCATCTCCCTATCATCCTCAATCTATTGGTCAAGTTGAGTTGAGCAATAGGGAGATAAAGTTGATCTTGCGAAAGACTGTCAATAGATCAAGAAAGAATTGGTCTAAGAAATTAGATGATGCTTTGTGGGCTTATAGAACTGCTTATAAGAATCCTATGGGTATGACTCCTTATAAAATGGTTTATGGGAAAGCATGTCATTTACCTCTTGAATCGGAACATAAAGCTTTTTGGGCAGTCAAGAAACTTAACTATGATTTCAGGTTTGCAGGTGAAAAGAGGTTATTCGATATTAGCTCACTCAATGAATAGTGGACTAATACGTCCATTTTGCATCATGTTTTATTACTGTTATTTATAATGTTTTTGGCTAATATAACACTTAATGGAGTATTTCTAATGCCTTTTCTTGATGGAAATATGCCCTAGAGGCAATAAGAAAATGTTTATTATCATATTTCCTTATCCATGATAAAGGTTTATTATTCATGCTAGAATTGTATTGACCGGAAACTTAAATACATGTGTGGATACATAAACAAATACCATGTCCCTAGTGAGCCTCTACTAGACTAGCTCGTTGATCAAAAGATGGTTAAGGTTTCCTAACCATAGACATGAGTTGTCATTTGATAACGGGATCACATCATTAGGAGAATGATGTGATGGACAAGACCCATCCGTTAGCTTAGCATATGATCGTTCTGTTTATTGCTACTGCTTTCTTAATGTCAAATACATGTTCCTTCGACCATGAGATCATGCAACTCCCGGATACCGGTGGAATACCTTGTGTGCTATCAAACGTCACAACGTAACTGGGTGATCATAAAGATGCACTACAAGTATCTCCGAAGGTGTCTGTTGAGTTGGCATGGATCGAGACTGGGATTTGTCACTCCGTGTTTTGGAGAGGTATCTCTGGGCCCTCTCGGCAATACACATCATAATAAGCTTGCAAGCAAAATAACTAAGGAGTTAGTTATGAGATGATGTATTACGGAACGAGTAAAGAGACTTGCCGGTAACGAGATTGAACTAGGTATGAAGATACCGACGATCGAATCTCGGGCAAGTAATAACATACCGACAGACAAAGGGAACTATGTATGTTGTCATAAAGGTTCGACCGATAAATATCTTCGTGGAATATGTAGGAACCAATATGGGCATCCAGGTCCCGCTATTGGTTATTGACTAGAGAGGTGTCTCGGTCATGACTACATAATTCCCGAACCCATAGGGTCGCACGCTCAACGTTCGTTGACGCTAGAGTAGTATTGGGATATTTGATGAGTGGTAACCAAATGTTGTTCGGAGTCCCGGATGAGATCCCGGATGTCATGAGGAGTCTCAGAATGGTCGAGAGGTAAAGATTTATATATAGGAAGTCATATTTTGGTTCCGAAAAAAGGTGCAATTTTTTTGGTATTGTACCGGGAAGCTTTTAGAAGGTTCTGGAGGATTCCGGAGGGGTCCGGAAGTCCACAAGTGGGTTCACCATGACCCAAGGGCTAGCATGGGCTGCGGGGAGGCACCCTGGCCTTATTGGGCTAGGCGCACCAAGTCTTCAAAAGCCCATGTTGCTAGGGTAGGCAAAAAAGGAAGGAGTCCTAGTAGGAATAGGATTGGACTTGGAGTCCAAGTCCTCCCCCCCTTAGCTGCTCCCTAGGGCTTGGAGGGGATGTTTCCCACGCCCATCCACCTATATGTAGAGGGGAGGGGGCGCCCCAAGAGGATACACCAAGCCCTTGGCGCCCCTCTCTCTCCCATTACTCTGTAGTTCCACCGCCTCGTGCCGGCGACGCTTAGCGAAGCGCTGTCGGTGCTCCACCACCACCATCACCACCACACCGTCATGTTGGTTGTGATCCCATCTACTTCTCCTTCCCCACTTGCTGGATCAAGAAGGAGGAGACGTCATCAAGCCGCACGTGTACTAAACTCGGAGGTGCCGTCCGTTCGGCACTAGATCGGTTGGATCGTGATCGGATCGCGAAGAGTACGACTACATCAACCATGTGATAAATGCTTCCGCTTAGCAATCTACAAGGGTATGTAGATGCTCTCCCTCTCTCATAGCTATGCATCTCCATGGATAGATCTTGCGTGTGCGTAGAATTTTTTTGTTTTCCATGCAACGTTCCCCAACAGTGGTATCAGAGCCAGGTCTATGAGTAGATGATATGCACGTGTAGAACACAAAGAGTTGTGGGCGGTGATGTTCATACTGCTTACCACCAATGTCTTATTTTGATTTGGCGGCATTGTGGGATGAAGCGGCCCGGACCAACCTTACATGTCCACGTACATGAGACCGGTTCCACCGACTGACGTGCAACTTGTTTTGCATAAAGGTGGCTGGCAGGTGTCTGTTTCTCCTACTTTAGTTGAATCGAATTTGACTACGACCGGTCCTTGAAGAAGGTTAAAACAACAAACTTGATAAATCACTGTTGTGTATGTTTTTGCGTAGGTAAGAACGGTTCTTGCTAGAAACCCGTAGCAGCCACGTAAAACTTGCAAACAACAAAGTAGAGGATGTCTAACTTGTTTTTGCAGGGTATGCTGTGATGTGATATGGTCAAGACATGATGTGATATACCTTATTGTATGAGATGATCATGTTTTGTAATTTATCAGCAACCGGCAGGAGCCTAATGGTTGTCTCTTAATTATTGTATGAAATGCAAGCGCCATGTAATTGCTTTACTTTATCGCTATGCATTAGCAATAGTTGGCGAGATGACCACGACGCAATGATGGAGATCAAGGTGTCGAGCCGGTGACGATGGATATCATGACGATGCTTTGGAGATGGAGATCAAAAGCACAAGATGATGAAGGCCATATCATGTCACATATTTTGATTGCATGTGATGTTTATCCTTTATGCATCTTATTTTGCTTAGAAAGACGGTAGCATTATAAGATGATCCCTTCACTAAATTTCAAGATAAAAGTGTTCTCCCCGAGTATGCACCGTTGCTAAAGTTCATCGTTTCGAAGCACCTCGTGATGATCGGGTGTGATATACTCTACGTTCACATACAACGGGTGTAAGCCAGTTTTACACAAGCAGAATACTTGGGTTAAACTTGACGAGCCTAGCATGTACAGACATGGTCTTGGAACATTGGAGACCGAAAGGTCGAACGTGAGTCATATAGTAGATATGATCAACATGGAGATGTTCACCATTGATGACTATCCCATCTCACGTGATGATTGGACATGGGTTAGTTGATTTGGATCATGTATCACTTAGATAACTTGAGGGATGTTAATTTAAGTGGGAGTTCATTAGTAATTTGATTAATTGAACTTAATTTATCATGAACATAGTCAAAATGTCTTTGCAAATTATGTTGTAGATCAATAGCTCGCGTTGTAGCTCCCCTGTTTTTTGATACGTTCCTAGAGAAAGCTAAGTTGAAAGATGATGGTAGCAATTACACGGACTGGGTCCGTAACTTGAGGATTATCCTCATTGCTGCACAGAAGAATTATGTCCTTGATGCACCGCTAGGTGACAGACCTGTTGCAGGAGCTGATACAGACGTTATGAATGTTTGGCAAGCTCGATCTGATGACTACTTGATAGTTTAGTGTGCCATGCTTTACGGCTTAGAATCGGGGCTCCAAAGATGTTTTGAACGCCATGGAACATATGAGATGTTCCAAGAGCTGAAATTGGTATTTCAAGCTCACGCCCGTGTTGAGAGTTATGAGACCTCTGACAAGTACTTTGCCAACAAGATGGTGGAGAATAGATCAGCCAGTGAGCATGTGCTCAGAATGTCTGGGTGCTACAATCGCTTGAATCAAGTGGGAGTTAATCTTCTAGATAAGAAAGTGATTGACAGATTTCTCCAGTCACTATCACGAAGCTACTAGAGCTTCGTGATGAAACTATAATATACAAGGGACGACAAAAATGATTCCCGAGCTCTTCGCGATGCTGAAATCGGCGGAGGTAGAAATCAAGAAGGAGCATCAAGTGTTGATGGTTAACAAGACCACTAGTTTCAAGGAAAAGGGCAAGGGAAAGAAAGGGAACTTCAAGAAGAACGGCAAGCAAGTTGCCGCTCCTGTGAAGAAGCCCAAAGCTGGACCCAAGCCTGAGACTAAGTGCTTTTACTGCAAAGGGAATAGTCATTGGAAGCGGAACTGCCCCAAATATTTGGCGGATAAGAAGAATGGCAAAGTGAACAAAGGTATATTTGATATACATGTTATTAATGTGTACCTCACTAGTGCTCGTAGCAGCGTCTGGGTATTTGATACCGATTCAGTTGCTAATATTAGTAACTTGAAGTAGGAGCTGTGATACGTCTCTATCGTATCTACTTTTCCAAACTCTTTTGCCCTTGTTTTGGACTCTAATTTGCATGATTTGAATGAAACTAACCCGGACTGACGCTGTTTTCAGCAGAATTGCCTTGGTGTTATTTTTGTGCAGAAATAAAGGTTCTCGAATTGCCTGAAAATTTACGGAGAATATTTTTGGAATTAATAAAAAATATTGGCGAAAGAATCAACTGAAGAGGGCCCACCGTTTGGCCTCAAGCCAAGGGACACGCCCCCTAGGGCGCGCCCTGGCGGCTTGTGGGCCCCAACTCCAGCTCCATATAACCCTATTCATCTAGAAAAAAAATCAAAGAGAAGAGTTCATCATGTTTCACGATACGGAGCCGCCGCCACCTCCTGTTCTTCCTCGGGAGGGCAGATCTGGAGTCCGTTCGGGGCTCCGGAGAGGGGAAATCGACGCCATCGTCATCACCAACCATCCTCCATCACCAATTTCATGATGCTCACCGCCGTGCGTGAGTAATTCCATCGTAGGCTTGCTGGACGGTGATGGGTTGGATGAGATCTATCATGTAATCGAGTTAGTTTTGTTAGGGTTTGATCCCTAGTATCCACTATGTTCTGATATTGATGTTGCTATGACTTTGCTATGCTTAATGCTTGTCACTAGGGCCCGAGTGCCATGATTTCAGATCTGAACCTATTATGTTTTCATGAATATATATGTGTTCTTGATCCTATCTTGCAAGTTGTAGACACCTATTACGTGTTATGATCCGCATACCCCAAGGTGACAATAATTGGGATTCTTTCCGATGATTACCGTAGTTTGAGGAGTTCATGTATTCACTAAGTGCTAATGCTTTGGTCCGGTTCTCTATTAAAAGGAGGCCATAATATCCCTTAGTTTCCATTAGGACCCCGCTGCCACGGGAGGGTAGGACAAAAGATGTCATGCAAGTTCTTTTCCATAAGCACGTATGACTATATACGGAATACATGCCTACATTATATTGATGAATTGGAGCTAGTTCTGTGTCACCCTATGTTATAACTGTTGCATGATGAATGCCATCCGACATAATTATCCATCACTGATCCATTGCCTACAAGCTTTTCACATATTGATCTTTGCTAAGTTGCTTTTCCGTTGCTACTGTTACAATCACTACAAACTGCTACTGTTACTTTTGCCACCGTTACCGTTACTTCCATACTACTTTGCTAATAAATACTTTGCTGCAGATATTAAGTCTTTCAGGTGTGGTTGAATTGACAACTCATCTACTAATACTTGAGAATATTCTTTGGCTCCCCTTGTGTCGAATCAATAAATTTGGGTTGAATACTCTACCCTCGAAAACTATTGCGATCCCCTATACTTGTGGGTTATCAAGACCTTTTTCTGGCACCGTTGCCGGGGAGCATAGCTCTATTCTCTGAGTCACTTGGGATTTATATCTGTTTGTTACTATGAAGAATCTTAAAGACAATTGTACTAAAATCTTCCCTCAACTACAAGGATAGGTAAGGAACTACCATCTAGCTCTGCACTTGATTCACCTTCTATTTTAAGTAAGCTTGCAACACCACCACCTACTATGAATTCTGCTATGTCACATGCTTATGATGATACTTTGCTTGATACTACTGTGCCACTAGGTGAATTTCTTGATGAACAAATTGCTAGAGTTAATGCTGAAACTGATGATATTTCTGAAACTGATGAAATTATTGAAACTAAACACTTTGAGGCACCTGTTAGACCTAGCTCTCCTAGATATGAATTGCCTGTTATACCTGAGGGTTATATTATGGATGGAGAGGTAGCTAAGGACTTTCTTGCTTGTAAAGATAGAGATGATCTTAAGAAATTACTATGCAAGTGGAAAGAAAAATCTTTGAATGCTAGAATGCAATATGATCCTAAATTTGCTACTTCACCTATCTTTGTTACTGATAAGGATTATGAATTCTCTGTCGATCCTGAGTTAATTACTTTGGTTGAATCTGATCCTTTCCATGGTTATGAATCTGAAACTGTTGTGGCACATCTTACTAAATTGAATGACATAGCCACCCTATTTACTCATGAGGAAAAAATTCACTATTACTATATTCTTAAGTTGTTTCCTTTCTCATTAAAGGGTGATGCTAAGCTATGGTTTAATTCTCTTGCTCCTGGTTGTGTGCGTAGTCCCCAGGATATGATATATTACTTCTCTCAAAAATATTTCCCTGCTCATAAGAAACAAGCTGCTTTACAGGAAATATTTAACTTTGTGCAAATTGAAGAAGAGAGTCTCCCACAAGCTTGGGGGAGGCTTCCCCAATTACTTAATGCTTTGCCTGATCATCCTCTCAAGAAAAATGAAATACTTGATATCTTTTATAATGGACTAACCGATGCTTCTAGGGACCACCTAGATAGTTGTGCTGGTTGTGTTTTCAGGGAACGAACTGTGGAACAAGCTGAACTACTATTGAATAATATCTTGAGCAATGATAATGATTGGACTATTCCCGAACCACCTCCACAGCCAACTTCGAAGAAAAGAGGTATTCTATTTCTCAGTCCTGAAGATATGCAAGAGGCAAAGAAATCTATGAAAGAAAAAGGTATTAAAGCTGAAGATGTTAAGAATTTACCACCTATTGAAGAAATACATGGTCTTGATAACCCGACACAGGTAGTGGAGGTAAATTCTCTGTATAGATTTGATGAAGGTGATATTCCTCATAATAAGTATGCTAGTCAATGCTTGGATGAATTTGATAAGTTTATTGTTAAACAAGAAAATTTCAATGCTTATGTTGTAGACAATTGAAACGTAATGCTTACATGCTTGATCGCTTAGGTGATTATATGAGTAGAACTGTTAATGATCTCAAGCTTATTAGTAAACATGCTTCCATGGTAACTACTCAAGTAGAACAAGCACTTAAGTCACAAAATGATTTGCTTAATGAGATGAATAGTAAGAATAATGATCATACTGTTAGAGTTATGACTAGAGGTGAAAAAATGACTCAGGAACCTTTGTATCCTGAGGGCCATCCAAAGAGAATTGAGCAAGATTCTCAGAAAATTAATACTGATGCACCTAGTCGTCCTAGTAATAAAAAGGGTAAGAAAACTGATAGGACTTTGCATGCTTCTAGTGAACCTGTTATAGATACATCTAAGAATCCAAATGATATTTCTATTTCTGATGCTGAAACACAACCTGGTGATGAGCATGAACCTAGTAGTAATGATAATGATGATGTTCATGTTGATGCTCAACCTAGTAATGATAATGATGTGGAGATTGAACCTGCTGTTGATCTTGATAACCCACAACCTAAGAATAAAAGATATGATAAGAAAGACTTCATTGCTAGGAAGCATGGTAAAGAAAGAGAACCATGGGTTCAGAAACCCATGCCCTTTCCTCCTAAACCATCCAAGAAAAAGGATGATGAGGATTTTGAGCGCTTTGTTGAAATGCTTAGACCTGTCTTTTTGCGTATGCGTTTGACTGATATTCTGAAAATGTCTCCTTATGCTAAGTATATGAAGGACATTGGTACTAATAAAAGAATGATACCGGAATCTGAAATTTCCACCATGCTTGCTAATTATACTTTTAAGGGTGGAGTACCAAAGAAATTAGGAGATCCAGGAATACCAACTATACCATGCTCCATTAAAGGAAACTATGTTAAAACTGCTTTGTGTGATCTGGGAGCCGGTGTTAGTGTTATGCCTTTCTCTTTATATCATAGACTTGATTTGAATAAGTTGACACCTACTAAAATCTCTTTGCAAATGGCTGATAAATCAACTGCTATACCCATCGGTATTTGCGAGGATGTGCCTGTTGTGGTTGCAAACGTTACTATCTTAACAGACTTTGTTATTCTTGATATTCCCGAGGATGACAGTATGTCGATCATCCTTGGTAGACCCTTTTTGAACACTGCAGGGGCTGTTATTGATTGCAACAAGGGTAATGTCACTTTTCATGTTAATGGTAATGAGCATACGGTACACTTTCCGAAGAAACAACCTCAAGTTCATAGTATCAACTCTATTGGAGAAATTCCAACAATTGCTATTGGAGGTTTTAAATTCCCTCTCCCTACTGTCAAGAAGAAATATGAAATAATTATGGTAGGGGACATGCCTGTCCCCATTGAGTAACCTAGTGTTATTCGAAAATTCCCCGGTTTCATGTTACTCGAAAGAAGTTTGTTAATAAGACTTGATCAACCTTGTTAATGAATTCCTTTTGATGGACATGATACGGATGAATTTAGAAAGCACAACCTTCTGTACCCAACGTTTACTCTCTGTTATTTAGATTAATTAAAGAAAAAAATACTATTATACTTCTATTTTCTGAATTATCCATGCAATAAAAAAATGACCTGGAAATAAAAGTTCTCCAAATGCCTTGAAAATTTAGTATGATTTTTTATAGAATATATAAGAATATTGGGCACCGAGAACACACCAAGGGGATGCACCAGTGGGCCACAAGCCTAGGGGGCGTGCCCACCCCCTAGGGCGCGCCCTGGTGGCTTGTTGGTCCCACGTGGCCCCCCATCACTTATTCCAGCACCCATCCTCCTTGTCTTCCCCTAGAAAAAATCATTCCATTGCTCAAGCCCGTGTTCTTGCTCATCTTGCTGCCATTTTCGATCTCCTTGTGCAAAGCTCCATTTGCAAAACTATTTTGGGGGATTGTTCTTCGGTATGTGACTCCTCCAATGGTCCAATTAGTTTTTGTTCTAGTGCTTTATATATTGCAAATTTTTGCTGCTGTGGTGACCCTGTTCTTGAGCTTGCATGTTAAATTTATATGGTCCCAAGTAGTTTTGATGCATGATATAGCCTCTAGGCATTTGTGGGAGTAGTTGCTTTAAATTTTGTTGAGTTTTGTTCACTTTTATTTTGAGTTACTAAAAATTTCAGAAATTTTTCAGAGGGAGAAAGATGTTTAGGAAAATGTACCAAGGTGGTTCCTCGAGCAAGAAGGCCCCGAGGCTCGTGATTCGTGAGCCCGACTTTGAACCACCGAGGGAAGCTCAAGTACGGCCTTGTGAATGGCCGTCGGATCAATTCATGGTTCATGCCGGTTTTAAGGAAGAATTCGATGCGTACGCACAAAATGCTGGCCTTGAGGATTTTGTTTCAGATAAGTGCAAGCAATACTATCAACTTACCGACTCCTTCGTGCGGAGGTTTGAATTTTCCTCTAAGCGTAATACTCATTCTATCCTGTTTGATCTTTATGATAAATCTTACACCATGGACCTAGAAGATTTTAATGATGCATGCAAAATCCCACAGTGGGGCATTTATAGTGAGCCTCGCAAAATTGAGTATAATGATTTTCTTGCTAGCATCACTGTGGGAGAAACTAGAAATATCACATAAGCTACCATAGGGGCATTCACTTTCCTGCTATACACTATTTTGCTCTCTTTATAGGTAGATGCATTAACGGTAAACATGATCATTGCCACCTCTGTGCATCAGATCTTAGTATCCTCAAGTGTGCGGTATTGGATGATAAATGATATAACTTGGGGGCTATTATTGCCAGGAGGTTACATCTTAATGCTAAAGATGGAGATTTCTTTGGTGGGATTTATGCCACCCGTTTAGCTAATTACCTTGGGGTACCCATAAGGGGAAATGATATTGAGTTACCACCTGCTTTTCTTGATTATAATGCTATGGTACACTACCAGTTTCTTGAGAGGAACGAACAGTCCCTCCTATACTGACTAATCTTTGATAGACAGCGTGCTGTCCATATTGCCCTTCCTGCTCCTGCCTTCTTTAACTTTCAGGTAAAACATAGATACTTTATAACCAGAGAGGAGGCGAACAAGTATGAGAGAGAGGTGGAGGCCGCTCACCTCCGCGCTGCAGCCCTTCAGGCGGTAGCCGCCGCATCCCAGTACAACCCCAACTATGACTTTGGGTATCCACCAGGCCAGCCGTGGCCCTAGACCAACTTAGGCCAAAAGCCTAAGCTCGGGGGAGTACATATTTCTCACCGACATTACATTCATGTTCACACACTCATTCCAGTTGTCGGTGCTCATACTTTTTCATTGTATTATCCATGTTAGTTTATTTCTTTCTCTTGCTTTCTTTTTGTGTTCTAGGAAAACCTTAAGAAACCCAAAAAATTAGCTCTAGTTTTACTTTCTTGCATGTTTAGTTGTAGTATTAAAAGAAAACCCAAAAAGATTTCCCGTTCTTCTTTTGCTTGTTGGGAGCTTTTCCGTGTAAATAGTTTTTCTCGTTCTTGTTTGAATTTCCTTTCTTTGGGTCGTAAGGAGAAGACCACGATGAAAATGTTGAGTGGCTCTCATATGCATTATTGTTGATCTAACAGAGAGCCCATATTACCTTGTCTTCTCCTTTGATTAATTGTTTGCAGATTCCATCTTAGTCCAATGCACGTGCACTATTATTATTATTCACATTGTTCGGTCGTGCAAGTGAAAGGCAATAATGACGATATATGATGAAATGACTGAGATGGAGAAAAGCTGGTACGAACTCGACCTATTTTGTTTTTGTAAATATGATTAGCTCATCGTTCTAGATTTAGCTCATTATGGATGAAACATGTTTGCAATGACAATTAGAGATTATAGTTACTCATGCCATGCTTAATTAGCTAGTAGTGTATAATGGTTTGTCTTGAGTGCCAACATGCAAATTAAAATGGTTGTGATGTAGTATGATAGGATGGTATCCTCCTTTGAATGATTCAAGTGGCTTGACTTGGCACATGTTCACGCATGTAGTTGAAACAAAATCAACATAGCCTCCACGATATTTATGTTCATGGTAATTTATATGCTACTCATGCTTGCATTCAACGTTGATTAATCTCAATGCATGTTTATGACTGTTGTCACTCTCTAGTTGGTCGCTTCCCAGTCTCTTGCTAGCCTTCACTTGTACTAAGCGGGAATACTGCTTGTGCATCCACTCTCTTAAACCCAAAGTTGTTCCATATGAGTCCACCATACCTACCTATATGCGGTATTTACCTGCCGTTCCAAGTAAATTTGCATGTGCCAAACTCTAAACCTTCAAATAATATTCTGTTTTGTATGCCCGAATCGCTCATGTAGTGACTAGGGGCTGTCAGTATCTTCCATGCTAGGTGGGTTATTCTCACGATGAGTGTTGATTCACTTGTCATTCACGAGAAAGTGGCTGGTAATCGGGATGCCCAGTTCCATGCTCAAAATTCAAATCAAAATATAAATGAAACAAAACTCCCCCAGGACTGTGTTTGTATGGACGGCACCCGTGGATTTGGCTAGCCGTGGAGTGTGTTTAATTGGTGGAGGGGGAGTAAAAACTTTACCATTTTGTTTGGGAACCGCCTATAAGGTATCTAGCATGGAAGATACCAAGATCTCTTGGTCTTTATGTTGACAATGAAAGCATATAGCTCAAAATTTTATTCATCTCTGTTTTAAAAGCTCGAGCTCTGGAACCTCTGCGAATCCCTGCATCCCTCTGCGAAGGGCCTATCTATTTACTTTATTGTTGAGTCATCATCCTCTTATAAAAAGCACTAGTTAGAGAGCACCACTGTCATTTGTATGCATTGTTATTAATTGATATTGAGTATGACTGTGATTGGATCTCTTTTATCATGAATTACAATGTCTAGTCAGTCCTTGATCTTTAGGGGTGCTCTGCATTTATGTTTTGCGGTCTCAGAAAGGGCTAGTGAGATACCATTTTGTTATATCATATCATGATTGTTTTGAAAAAAGTGTTGTCATCTGAGACTTATTATTATTGGTCGCTAGTTGATTATGCCATTGATATGAGTAAATGTGAGACCTAAATGTTATTGTGAATATGGTTAATTCATAATCTTTGCTGAAAAACTGAATACTGGCTACACATATTTGCAACAACAAGATCAAACAGAGTTTGTAAAAGTTTTTCTTTGTCACTTTCAGTTTGTCAACTGAATTGCTTGAGGACAAGCAATGGGTTAAGCTTGGGGGAGTTGATACGTCTCCATCGTATCTACTTTTCCAAACTCTTTTGCCCTTGTTTTGGACTCTAATTTGCATGATTTGAATGAAACTAACCCGGACTGATACTGTTTTCAGCAGAATTGCCTTGGTGTTATTTTTGTGCAAAAATAAAAGTTCTCGGATTGACCTGAAAATTTACGGAGAATATTTTTGGAATTAATAAAAAATATTGGCGAAAGAATCAACTGAAGGGGGCCCATCGTTTGGCCACAAGCTAGGGGGCGCGCCCTGGCGGCCTGTGGGCCCCACAGGCCCCCTTCGACTCCAACTCCAGCTCCATGTAACCCTATTTGTCCAGAGAAAAAAATCAAGGAGAAGAGTTCATCATGTTTCACGATACGGAGCCGCCGCCACCTCCTGTTCTTTCTCGGGAGGGCAGATCTGGAGTCCGTTCGGGGCTCTGGAGAGGGGAAATCGACGCCGTCGTCATCACCAACCACCCTCCATCACCAATTTCATGATGCTCACCGCCATGCGTGAGTAATTCCATCGTAGGCTTGCTGGACGGTGATGGGTTGGATGAGATCTATCATGTAATCGAGTTAGTTTTGTTAGGGTTTGATCCCTAGTATCCACTATGTTCTGAGATTGATGTTGCTATGACTTTGCTATGCTTAATGCTTGTCACTAGGGCCCGAGTGCCATGATTTCAGATCTGAACCTATTATGTTTTCATGAATATATATGTGCTCTTGATCCTATCTTGCAAGTTCTAGACACCTATTACGTGTTATGATCCGCATACCCCAAGGTGACAATAATTGGGATTCTTTTCGATGATTACCGTAGTTTGAGGAGTTCATGTATTCACTCAGTGCTAATGATTTGGTCTGGTTCTCTATTAAAAGGAGGCCTTAATATCCCTTAGTTTCCATTAGGACCCCGCTGCCACGGGAGGGTAGGACAAAAGATGTCATGCAAGTTCTTTTCCATAAGCACGTATGACTATATAAGGAATACATGCCTACATTATATTGATGAATTGGAGCTAGTTCTATGTCACCCTATGTTATAACTGTTGCATGATGAATGCCATCCGACATAATTATCCATCACTGATCCATTGCCTACGAGCTTTTCACATATTGATCTTTGCTAAGTTACTTTTCCGTTGCTACTGTTACAATCACTACAAACTGCTACTGTTACTTTTGCCGCCGTTACCGTTACTTCCATACTACTTTGCTACTAAATACTTTGCTACAGATATTAAGTCTTTCAGGTGTGGTTGAATTGACAACTCAGCTGCTAATACTTGAGAATATTCTTTGGCTCCCCTTGTGTCGAATCAATAAATTTGGGTTGAATACTCTACCCTCGAAAACTATTGCGATCCCCTATACTTGTGGGTTATCAAGCTGTAGAGTAACGGAGACTAGCTGAGGGCAAGGTGACGATATGTGTTGGAAGTGTCTCCAAGATTGATATGATCACCATCGGCATGCTCGTAATACCTTCAGGATTAGTATTAAACCTAAATAATGGTTATTTGGTGCTTGCGTTGAGCATAAAACATTATATCTGGATATTGTTTATTGCAAGATGATTATTCATTTAAGTCAGAGAATAATGGTTATTCTGTTTATATGAGTAATATCTCTCGTGATCATGCACCCTTGTGAATGGTTTATTCTTGTTGAATCTCGATCGTAGTGATACACATATTTATAATATTGATGCCAAAAGATGCAAAGTTGATAATGATAATGCAACATACTTGTGGCACTGCCGTTTAGGTCATATTGGTGTAAAGCGCATGAAGGAACTCCATGCGGATGGACTTTTGGAATCACTTGATTACGAATCATTTGATACTTGCGAACCATGCCTCATGGGCAAGATGACTAAAACTCCATTCTCCGGAACAATGGAGCGAGCTAATGACTTATTGGAAATAATACATACCGATGTATGCGGTCCGATGAGTGTTGAAGCACGTGGCAGGTATCGTTATTTTCTAACCTTCACAGATGATTTGAGTAGGTATGGATATATCTACTTGATGAAACACAAGTTTGAAAGATTTGAAAAGTTCAAACAATTTCAGAGTGAAGTAGAGAATCATCGTAACAAGAAAATAAAGTTTCTACGATCTGATCGTGGAGGTGAATATTTGAGTTATGAATTCGGCCTGCATTTAAGAAAATGTGGAATTGTTTCACAACTCACGCCACCTGGAACACCACAGCGTAATGGTGTGTCCGAACATCGTAACCGTACTTTATTAGATATGGTGCCTCCTATGATGTCTCTTACCAATTTGCCACTATCATTTTGGGGTTATGCATTAGAGATAGCTGCATTCATGTTAAATAGGGCACCATCTATATCCATCGAGAAGACACCGTATGAACTATGGTTTGGCAAGAAACCTAAGCTGTCGTTTCTTAAAGTTTGGGGTGCGACGCTCATGTCAAAAGGCTTCAGCCAGATAAGCTCGAACCCAAAGCGGAGAAGTGCATCTTCATAGGATACCCTAAAGAAACTATTGGGTATACCTTCTACCACAGATCTGAAAGCAAGATCTTTGTTGCCAAGAATGGGTCCTTTCTGTCAGGACCGGTTTTTCAACAAACATTTATTGAAAAATCGCCCCTTTCGTCAGACCAGTACAGAAAAATCCTTCTTACTGGTAGACAATTCCTTGATACAGAAATCCAGTAGTACTAAATATTATACAGGGTTGAGCTGAGGCTGCTCAACAATTCATTACAAGCACGCCAATATTACACATAAAGGCGGATATGACACAAAGGGTATGGTGGCATAACTACTGACTCGCAATAAAAGTGGTGGTGGATATGTCACAGTGAAGTGGGTGACATGACTCCAAAATCTTACAACTCATCAAGCGCCAGAGTGAGGCTTGATGATTTTATAAGGGTAGCGGAAGCGTATATAATACAAGTGACAAACTCCAGGATCACAAGGGACTGACTGGGACTCCTCTAGGCGTCGGACTCGCTATCGTACTCTTCATCCATAAGATCGCCTTCGTCAACATCTGGCCAAATCAACAAGCCAGGTGAGTACTTTGAATGTACTCGCAAGACAGTTTGGACAGAAGATATAACAAATGCAAACATGATGCACATGAGCAAATTGGTAATGCACACTTAGGTAACAAGTTTGCACTGCAAGATAAATAAAAAAGGAAGTCAGGCGGTAGTCCTCCCGAAATCCCAATAAAATAGCAGAAGACCGATCGGGTGTCTGAAGCGACGCCTCGAAAGGTAAAAAGAAATTAACATGCCGCAGTCGGGCGTCAGGGCGACACCACATAAAGGGCTTATACTGAAAAGTAAATGACAGTACGTGCCATAGTCGGACGTTTGAATGTGACATCTCGAAAAGGGCTTATAATGAAAGCAAATAATCAGAATGCCACAATCGGACGTCTGAGCGACATCACATAAAGGTCTTATATCAAAAGTAAATAAGAAGAATGCCACAGTCGGACGTCTGAGCGACATCACATAAAGGGCTTATATCGAAAGTAAATAACAAGAATGCCACAGTCGGACGTCTGAGCGACATCACATAAAGGGCTTATATCAAAAGTAAATCACAAGAATGCCACAGTCGGACGTCTGAGCGACATCACATAAAGGGCTTATATTTCATCATTCAAATTCGAGTAGTCCATGGAGTAGCACCATCCCAAGGAATACTCGGTACATAATAATAAACAGGTTAGTCCATCCATAGGAATAACATTCAGTCGGTTTACCACTGTCAGTTAGCAAGTTTGTTCTCCAGAGACTGATACTTGGACTGACACTGAGACTGACACTTGATCGGTCAACCAACATCCTTGACCGAGGACTCGGTTACTCGAATGGTTTTGACTCTGCAGAGTTTGTACTCTATACCCACAGCCAACGGATTTCAGTAGCCACAAGGACTAGTTCCATCTACGGTATTTTAGAAGAAAACACATCTAACCAGTACACACCCATTTAACATCCCGATGCCAGGAATCACCCTAGGCAGCGTTCAAGAAAAACTCTAAGACGGGGAGGCCAACACCTCGAATAGCATGGGATCAAATTTATATCGTGAGCTCTAAGGGGTGCCCCCCTCTCGGTCCCAACCGGAAACACCCATGCCCCCTGACCGGATGACGGGCTTTAATCCAGGGCCATGGAACCCTCATCGCGGCCCCTCTATTTGGTGTGTACATGGAAAGAGGTTTGCAACTTACTAAACCGCATTCTTTGCAGAAAACGTGTGGCAGTACGAAAAGAAGGCGAACGGGAACAAGACTCGATCCACGTCAACTCTGGAGTTAAACAGTTTGATTTAGAACTGGCATGCTCCAACAATACCAGCTTGCAACCTATCATGCCACCACATGATTAGCTTGTTTCACCATCTTATGATCACATCAAGTTTTGTAGCTCACTTGCAACTTACCTTGCATGAAATATAACATTCAACAAATGCTTATATAAACATGCCATGAGAAAACTACTCAAGCAAACATGAAAGACACTCATCAAATCAAAGGTTCAAACATGCTTGCCTGGTTCAGAGCAGTCGGAGTCTAGCTCGGCGAAGTTGGCAGTACCGTCACCTCCTTCGGTATCTACATTACAAAAAAATATCGGATTCTAACGTAAATACCGTGCGTGCATAAAAATAGTTCCAAATATTTTTCAAATAAATATGATAAAAAACTAGACAGAAAAATAGAGATGACAGAAAAAGAATCAACTCAAAATCATCTTTTGTTTAAAAGTTATAAAGGTTTTAGTCCAGGGACCAATCTGTTATAAACAGAAAACTTTCCAGGGACTAGTTTGAATAAACAGAAAACGCTTCGGATAGAAATACGTCAAACAGAAGAGAAAACGTATTCTGCCCGAAGGCATCTTCAGAAAACGGTTCGAATAAGAAGAGGAGAGGCTGACGAGGGGGTCCCACCCGTCAGGTTTAAAAGGAGCTCGCCGGTGCCAGAAGCAAACGGTGAACGCCGGCGATGATCGACGGCGAACTAGAGGAGGGCAAGGGGATGGTTGCACTCACGGGACAATTCCGCGTCGGTGGGTGGTGGAAGGAGGCGTCGGGGAGCACCACGTCGACGGCCACTTCCTCTCCGGCGGACGGCGGCGTCGGGCGATGAGGGATTTCGCCGAGGAGGGATGCTATCACCGAATTGGAGCTCAGGTTAGAAGAGGTGGTGGACTAGGAGGTTGCTGACCGAATCTGGGCTGCGGGGGCTCACTCACAAGAGAGGATTTAGCCGGGGCCCGAAGCAGATCGGGGCGGCCGGAGGCGAGGAAGAAGACCCTCCCGAGGCCCTCTGATGAGCGTGGCGTGGTTCTGAGGAGAGGTGGAGTGGTGCTGAGGTGCTGGATGGCTCAGGGCCTTTATTTATAGCCGGCCCGAGGCGGTTGCCGAAAGTGGGATTATTCCGGCGAGCAATTACGGCGAGGTAGAGGTTGGACGGGAGGTTAAGGCGACTGGGCAGCTTCGGATTGGTCCACTGGTTCTATTCCTCGCTTAAGCTTGGTCCAACTTGGGCGATACTCCAGGTTCTCGATGGAACGGCCTCACGGGCACGTCGGCGGCAGAGAGCGCGCTCTGCGCTTCTCAGGCCACGGCGATGGTTCTGCAGCGCGTCCAGCGAAGAGGATGGCCACGCGGAGGCTCAGGGTGGTGGGGGTGGTGCTGGATGGCGCCGCTCCTTGCTGAGTTCTCTGGCGACCGCAGCGGGCATCGCTGCCGCCGCTCACGGGGATGATGTACTCCCTGCCAGCTCACCGGCGACCAGGGGAAAGCGCCAACCGACCGTGCGGCCACTGGATAAGAAGAAGGAATAGGAAACATGGCGCCACTGCAGTTACTGGCGAGATTGACGTGGAAGCTCTGAAGAAAACGACACTGACTCTGAAGATTAAACACTGAACTCTGAACTTTGACAGGAACAGTGCATGCCAGCTGCTCGACGAAATGTTTGACGCACATGGAAAATTTTTCTGGAGCTGAAACTTGGAGGGGTGGCCTCTTGATGCATCCAGAGACTACCTGAATTTTCTCAGAATTTTTAGAAAGGGAAAGAATGAATTTCACCAAAAATAGCAAATCTGGTCCAAACTTGCAGTAAGCAAATTTTCAAAAATTTGAACTATGGACCAGCAGCTCTTGATGGATCTAGGTTGAGGGTACCAAGGAGTAGCTAGGGTAATTTACTTGGGATTAAAAGCTCAAGGAATCTGGTACTTCCTTTGTGAATCCCAAGAGTCCAAAATAAATGGCAGAAAATGATTTGATGATGAAATAAATAAATAAAAATCTAAAAGAGGTTGAAACTTGCTGGAATTGGATGCTTGGCTTGACCCAAAGTAGGGAGGAGGGTTTAGGAAGAAAATTTACAACATAGGTCATGGCAAGAGAGTATTTTTGAATAGGGAAAGATAAATCCAAAAATTATAGGAATTCTTTTTAATAAAAGAAAAAGTAAAACAACCCAAGAGCATTTGTGTTGAACCAACACATGTTGAAAAACCCTCAAGACCAGAATCAAGATCGAGAAGGACTCATAAAAGATTTGTCATAAAAAGTATTATTGAGAAGAAGAGTCCCTCTTTTAGAAAAATTCAAATAACCTCCTTTAAATCAAATAGAGAATTTTGTAAAAATCAAACCAAAATTTTGGGGTGTTACAACACCTACCCCCTTAGGAAAAATCTCGTCCCCGAGATTTCAGCTGATCCTCAAATAGGTGTGGGTACTCTGCCCGAAGAAAATCCTCTCTTTCCCATGTTGCTTCATCCTCGGTGTGATTGCTCCACTGAACCTTGAAAAACTTAATTGTCTTCTGACGGGTCCTTCTTTCAGACTCCTCCAATATTTTTATTGGACGTTCCCGGTAGGTGAGGTCTGGTTGCACGTCAATGTTCTCATGAGATACATGCTTTTCTGGATTGCTTACACATTTCCTCAACTGTGAGATGTGGAACACGTCATGGACGTCTGACAGTTCTTCAGGTAGGTCTAGCTGGTAGGCTACTGTGCCTCTTTGTGCAATTACACAGAAGTGTCCAATAAATCATGGTGCCAGCTTCCCTTTAACTTTGAATCGTTGCAGGCCCCTCATAGGGGATACTCTTAGATACACATATTCACCGGGTTCAAAACTGACTTCATGATGTTTTTGATCGTAATAACTCTTTTGTCGGCTCTGGGCTGTCTTGAGTCGATCCCTGATTAGTTTAACTTTCTCCTCAGCTTCCTTGAGCATGTCTAGGCCGAAGATACGACTGTCTCCTGTCTCTGACCAATTTAATGGGGTACGACATCTTCGCCCATACAAGGCTTCAAAAGGTGCCATTTGTAGACTGGCTTGGTAACTGTTGTTGTACGCGAACTCGGCATACGGCAAGCTTTCTTCCCAACTGGTTCCATAGGTGAGAACACATGCTCTCAGCATGTCCTCTAGAAATTGGTTCACACGTTCAGTCTGTCCTCCAGTCTGGGGGTGGTATGCTGTACTGAATACGAGTTGAGTTCCCAGAGCTTGTTGTAAATGATCCCAAAATCTGGAGACGAATTGCGTGCCTCTGTCGGATATTATAGTCTTTGGAATTCCATGCAGACAAACAATACGGGAGAGATAAAGCCTGGCAAGCTTCTGAGTGGTGTGGGTTGTCTTTACTGGAATAAAATGTGCCAGCTTGGTTAATCTATCTGTGATGACCCATATGGCATCATTTCCATGTCGTGACTGAGGTAGTCCGACAATAAAATCCATTCCAATTTCGTCTCATTTCCATTCAGGTATCCTATTTGGCTGTAATAGTCCTGCTGGTTTTTGGTGCTCGGCTTTAATGCGCTGACATGAATCACAACATGCAATGAATGTGGCTATATCCCTTTTCATACCGTGCCACCAAAATCTTTCCTGAATGTCCTTGTACATTTTGGTTCCTCCGGGGTGGATTGAATATGGAGCGGTGTGGGCTTCGGCCAAAATTTGCTGTTTGAGGTCCTCTATATTTGGTACGCATAGCCTGTCTCCGTACCATAATATTCCCTTGTTGTCTACGACGAATTCTGAGGCCTTTCCCAGGCTCACTTTTCTTTTTATGCCTTCGATGCTGGGGTGTCCATGCTGAGCTTTCTTAATTTGTTCCATTAGGGTGGGCTGTATTTCCAAAGTTGACACAGTGCCTTCAGTGACCAACACCATGTTGATTTTGGCAAACTCCCGCTGAAACTCAGGTCTCAAGTTTTGTAAACTATTGTTGCCCGAGCTTGGGTTTCGGCTGAGAGCATCTGCCACTACATTCGCCTTTCCTGGATGGTAGTGAAAGCCAACATCATAATCTTTCACTAATTCCAACCAACGTCGTTGTCGTAAATTGAGTTCTGGTTGTGTGAAAATATATTTGAGGCTTTTATGGTCCATATATATTTCACAATGATTCCCAAGCAAAAAGTGTCTCCATTCTTTGAGTGCATGAATAACTGCTGCTAATTCCAAGTCATGAGTAGGATAATGTTCTTCATGCCTTCGTAGTTGCCTGGAAACATATGCGACTACTTTGCCTTCTTGCATTAATACGCATCCGAGGCCTTTCCTGGATGCGTCGCAATATACTTCAAAATTTTTGTGTATGTCTGGCACGACTAATACTGGTGTTGTTGTTAATCTCCTTTTGAGATATTGGAAACTTCTCTCGCAAGCTTCGGTCCACACAAATTTCTTATCCTTCTTGAGTAGCTGTGTCATAGGTTTTGCTATGGTGGAGAATCCTTCAATAAATCTTCTATAATATCCAGCCATTCCCAGAAAACTTCATACATCTGTT
Organism: Thinopyrum elongatum; assembly: GCA_011799875.1. Lineage (NCBI taxonomy): Eukaryota > Viridiplantae > Streptophyta > Magnoliopsida > Poales > Poaceae > Thinopyrum > Thinopyrum elongatum. The sequence continues at coordinate 8,712,364 of CM022297.1, forward strand.
ACGTTGGCTGGTGGTTTCCAGTCAAGTATGGCTTTGACTTTTTCTGGGTCCACGGCAACACCTTCTTGGGTTAATACGTGGCCTAGAAAACCAACTTGTTTTAACCAAAATTCACATTTGCTAAATTTGGCGTACAATTGATGTTTCCTTAATTCTCCCAGTACAATTCTGAGATGTTCAGCATGTTCTTCTGGTGTCTTGGAATATACTAAGATATCATCAATGAACACCACAACGAATTTGTCCATAAATTTCATAAACACTTTGTTCATGAGGTGGACAAAATATGCGGGGGCGTTTGTCAGTCCGAACGGCATTACTGTAAATTCATATAACCCATATCTGGAGGTGAATGCTGTCTTAGGGATATCTTCTGTCCGTACTTTTAATTGATAATATCCCGACCTTAAATCAATTTTTGAGAAAACCTTGGCTTGTGCGAGCTGGTCAAATAAATCATTTATCCGTGGCATCGGATATTTGTTTTTGATGGTGACCATGTTGAGTGCTCGATAGTCTATACATAATCTCAGTGTCCCATCTCTTTTCTTGGCAAACAATACGGGTGAACCCCAAGGTGAGGAGCTAGCCCTGATATAACCTTTGTCCAGCAATTCCTTTATTTGCTTTTTCAATTCTACCAACTCGGAGGGTGCCATTCTGTATGGTTTCTTATAAATGGGAGTGGTTCCAGGTGCTAGTTCAATGATGAACTCTATTTCCCGGTCTGGTGGCATGCCTGGTAGTTCTTCGGGAAATACATCAGGAAACTCACACACCACTGGAACTTTACTTAACTCTGAAATATCCACCTTGTTCAATCTTGGTCGCAGTGATATTGGTCTTTCTTGAGCTGCAATTTTATTGTCTTCCCGTGATGATGAGTGAGAATCACAGTCCGATTGAAACAGTCGATAAATCCCTTGTTGGTGGTTAACCAGTCCATTCCTAGGATAACATCCAGTCCCTTATTTTCCAATACAATGAGGTTTGCCCGAAACTTTAATCCCTCAATCTCAATAACCACACCATGGCAGTAACTCTGAGTGATTTGCTTAATCCCGGGGGACTTGATGGTCATGGAATTTTCCAAGGGAAGAATCGGAAAATTATGTTGCAAAGCAAATTTCTTGGAAACGAACGAGTGAGAAGCTCCAGAATCAAACAAAACCGTGGCAGGTATTGTGTTGACAGGGAACGTACCGAGTACAATGTCCGGAGCATTCTGTGCTTCCTCCTTGGTCACATGGTTCACGTGACCTTTCCTATGATTGTTATTGGGGTTGAAGTTATTGCGCTTAGGGGCTGAATTATTTCCAGTGTTGTTCGGCTTGAGGGCCGAGTTTCTTGGCTTTGGGCACTGCTTGGCATAGTGTCCTTCCTCACCACAGGCGAAGCAAGTAACGCCTGGGTGATACGTAAAATCCTTGTCCCTTGCATGAATTTTTTTGTTTGGGCGTGGAACATTGGTTGCGGATTTGTTCGCCCCATTTTTCTGGAAATCTTTCTTGTTCCTGTTGTTGCGAGAATGAGTAGTCTTGTCCCTTTTGCGCTTGCGAATATCCTCCAAGCTGCGGCGCTCATTTTCTAATGTAATAGCCTTGTCCACAAGCGTTTTGAAATCTGGGAAGGTGTGCATGACCAGCTGGCATTTAAGTGCTGGTGCCAGACCGTCCAGAAATTTTTCCATCTTTTTATTTTCAGTCATATGTTCTTCGTTGGCATAACGAGATAATTGAGTAAACTGACTATTGTACTTAGTCACTGTCATGCTTCTCTGCTTGAGGTCATCAAACTCCCTTTTTTTGATCTTCATAACACTTCTGGGAATGTGCGCCCCACGAAAATTTTCCTTAAATTCCTCCCAGGTGATGTTGTTTTCAACAGGGTGCATGTGTAGGAAATTTTCCCACCATGATGCAGTTGCTCCAGTGAGGTAGTGAGGTGCATAAAGTACCTTCTCATGGTCCGAACATTGTGCAATAATTAATTTCCTCTCAATGTCTCGAAGCCAATCATCGGCCTCAAGAGGTTTATCCATGTGAGAGAAAGTTGGGGGACGTGTCTTTTGTAGTTCAGACAATTTGGAATGCTGCTGGTATGGTTCGCGGTGATTTCCCATATTGATAATATGGTTCATCATTTCTTGATGCTGCTGTTGGCTTTGCTCATAAAGGCGGCATACTTGAGAAAACGCTGCTTCACTGCCTTGCTGACTTGACTGCCCCTGTGTGAAATTGTTACTTGTTTGGGTACCATAATTTTCTTCTGGCGGACTTGGCATGGAACGAGTCCAGGGACGAGGCATTTCCACTCTGGGGTATTATTGCAGAACTCATGAGAAAAAAAATCTGAGTAGCAAAAATAAATAATTTTGCAAATGCAGAAATTTAAAAACTCCAAGATTTTTCAAGAAAATACTCGATTGCGCAAGGAGAAGGACCGGTCAGTACATATCTTACATGCAAGCCGTAATTATACAGTACATCACTCAGGATGTGCGTACACATTCCTGACATGTTATTTAGGCTAGTGCACTTCTCCGAGTTCCTACATGATGCGCATACAAACTACTTCTCACCAAGCCTATATACATATAAACATATCATACAAACTGGTACATCACACGGCTGCTCGGCGCACTCAGTCGGAGATGGCAAAAACTTCCCTCGTCCTGCCGAGGGTAAGTCCTAGTGATGCTGGAGACTCAACCTCCTCCTCAATAATAGGCTCTAGGCGCGAAACTCTGGGTTGTGCAGCTGGTGCGGGTGTGGCAGGTGGTGCAACACTAACTGGGGTAGGAGCAATGACTTGGTCAAACTCCTCAGTTGTAGGCAGGCGGCGAGCGGTGGCTAAGATGGCAGGTGTATAGGATGCTGAGGACGAGATGTATGACAGTGGTGGTGCTGTATGGAGGAGCTCCCTCCTGTTGGCGACACAGCCCTGAACTAAGTCCATACGCGCAGCCACAAAGTCGTCCACGAGGTTATCAAAAGCTGCCTCAAGAGCTTTGAGATACTCAACAAGCATCTCAATAGCCTCATCTCTCTCTCCCCTAGAGCAAGCAAAGGCATAGTGACAAGTGTATGGCATGTGTCATGGGAGGTAGCGGTAGCGACGAGCCTTCATTGAAGGAAGAGCATCCCGGAGACGAGCTATTGCCTCACGGGCAGCCATCTGCATGGCATGCCTCTCCGTAGGCATGGCCCTTCCAACAAATCGAAAGCGGCGTGATTCAGAACGCCCTCCCTTGAATTGCACCGCGGCCTGGTGCATAGACACGCTGTCGCTGAGCTTGTGCTGGTAGAGTGTGAACTCCGGACGAGTCGATGGCCCGATCACGACCTTGGCGATGGAGGCGAGGAGCTTGATAAATCCCTCAGGTACATTGGCGAACACTTGTGACTCACAGTCGCGGCCAGCCATCTACAAAAGTAGACAAAAATTCCAGATAGTCAAATCATAAATTTATGATGACTAACAGAAAATTGCTACAATTTGCAAAGTGCTAAATAGCACTAATAACACTAATAACCGATTAGCGATTGCACCTAGTGGCTTCCTACAGTCAGCCTGGCTCTGGTACCAAGGTTGTCAGGACCGGTTTTTCAACAAACATTTATTGAAAAATCGCCCCTTTTGTCAGACCAGTACAGAAAAATCCTTCTTACTGGTAGACAATTCCTTGATACAGAAATCCAGTAGTACTAAATATTATACAGGGTTGAGCTGAGGCTGCTCAACAATTTATTACAAGCACGCCAATATTACACATAAAGGCGGATATGACACAAAGGGTATGGTGGCATAACTACTGACTCACAATAAAAGTGGTGGTGGATATGTCACAGTGAAGTGGGTGACATGACTCCAAAATCTTACAACTCATCAAGCGCCGGAGTGAGGCTTGATGATTTTATAAGGGTAGCGGAAGCGTATATAATACAAGTGACAAACTCCAGGATCGCAAGGGACTGACTGGGACTCCTCTAGGCGTCGGACTCACTATCGTACTCTTCATCCATAAGATCGCCTTCGTCAACATCTGGCCAAATCGACAAGCCAGGTGAGTACTTTGAATGTACTCACAAGATAGTTTGGACATAAGATATAACAAATGCAAACATGATGCACATGAGCAAATTGGTAATACACAATTAGGTAACAAGTTTGCACTGCAAGATAAATAAAAAAGGAAGTCAGGCGGTAGTCCTCCCGAAATCCCAATAAAATAGCAGAAGACCGATCGGGTGTCTGAAGCGACACCACATAAAGGGCTTATACTGAAAAGTAAATGACAGTACGTGCCACAGTCGAACGTCTGAATGCGACATCTCGAAAAGGGCTTATAATGAAAGCAAATAATCAGAATGCCACAGTCGGACGTCTGAGCGACATCACATAAAGGGCTTATATCAAAAGTAAATAAGAAGAATGCCACAGTCGGACGTCTGAGCGACATCACATAAAGGGCTTATATCGAAAGTAAATAACAAGAATGCCACAGTCGGACGTCTGAGCGACATCACATAAAGGGCTTATATCAAAAGTAAATCACAAGAATGCCACAGTCGGACGTCTGAGCGACATCACATAAAGGGCTTATATTTCATCATTCAAATTCGAGTAGTCCATGGAGTAGCACCATCCCAAGGAATACTCGGTACATAATAATAAACAGGTTAGTCCATCCATAGGAATAACATTCAGTCGGTTTACCACTGTCAGTTAGCAAGTTTGTTCTCCAGTGACTGATACTGGGACTGACACTGAGACTGACACTTGATCGGTCAACCAACATCCTTGACCGAGGACTCGGTTACTCGAATGGTTTTGACTCTGCAGAGTTTGTACTCTATACCCACAGCCAACGGATTTCAGTAGCCACAAGGACTAGTTCCGTCTACGGTATTTTAGAAGAAAACACATCTAACCAGTACACACCCATTTAACATCCCGATGCCAGGAATCACCCTAGGCAGCGTTCAGGAAAAACTCTAAGACGGGGAGGCCAACACCTCAAATAGCATGGGATCAAATTTATATCGCGAGCTCTAAGGGGTGCCCCCCTCTCGGTCCCAACCGAAAACACCCATGCCCCCTGACCGGATGGCGGGCTTTAATCCAGGGCCATGGAACCCTCATCGCGGCCCCTCTATTTGGTGTGTACATGGAAAGAGGTTTGCAACTTACTAAACCGCATTCTTTGCAGAAAACGTGTGGCAGTACGAAAAGAAGGCGAACGGGAACAAGACTCGATCCACGTCAACTCTGGAGTTAAACAGTTTGATTTAGAACTGGCATGCTCCAACAATACCAGCTTGCAACCTATCATGCCACCACATGATTAGGTTGTTTCACCATCTTATGATCACATCAAGTTTTGTAGCTCACTTGCAACTTACCTTGCATGAAATATAACATTCAACAAATGCTTATATAAACATGCCATGAGAAAACTACTCAAGCAAACATGAAAGACACTCATCAAATCAAAGGTTCAAACATGCTTGCCTAGTTCAGAGCAGTCGGAGTCTAGCTCGGCGAAGTTGGCGGCACCGTCACCTCCTTCGGTATCTACGTTACAAAAAGATATCGGATTCTAACGTAAATACCGTGCATGTATAAAAATAGTTCCAAATAATTTTCAAATAAATATGATAAAAAACTAGACAGAAAAATAGATATGCCAGAAAAAGAATCAACTCAAAATCATCTTTTGTTTAAAAGTTATAAAGGTTTTAGTCCAGGGACCAATTTGTTATAAACAGAAAACTTTCCAGGGACTAGTTTGAATAAACGGAAAACGCTTCGGATAGAAATACGTCAAACAGAAGAGAAAACGTATTCTGCCCGAAGGCGTCTTCAGAAAACGGTTCGAATAAGAAGAGGAGAGGCTGACGAGGGGGTCCCACCCGTCAGGTTTAAAAGGAGCTCGCCGGCGCCAGAAGCAAACGGTGAACGCCGGCGATGATCGACGGCGAACTAGAGGAGGGCAAGGGGATGGTTGCACTCACGGGACAATTCCGCGTTGGTGGGTGGTGGAAGGAGGCGTCGGGGAGCACCACGTCGACGACCACTTCCTCTCCGGCGGACGGCGGCGTCGGGCGATGAGGGATTTCGCCGAGGGGGGCTGCTATCACCGAATTGGTGCTCGGGTTAGAAGAGGTGGTGGACTAGGAGGTTGCTGACCGAATCTGGGCTGCGGGGGCTCACTCACCAGAGAGGATTTAGCCGGGGTCCGAAGCGGATCGGGGCGGCCGGAGGCGAGGAAGAAGACCCTCCCGAGGCCCTCTGATGAGCGTGGCGTGGTTCTGAGGAGAGGTGGAGTGGTGCTGAGGTGCTGGATGGCTCGGGGCCTTTATTTATAGCCGGCCCGAGGCGGTTGCCGAAAGCGGGATTATTCCGGCGAGCAATTACGGCGAGGTAGAGGTTGGACGGGAGGTTAAGGCGACTGGGCAGCTTCAGATTGGTCCACTGGTTCTATTCCTCGCTTAAGCTTGGTCCAACTTGGGCGATACTCCAGGTTCTCGACGGAACGGCCTCACGGGCACGTCGGCGGCAGAGAGCGCGCTCTGCGCTTCTCAGGCCACGGCGACGGTTCTGCAGCGCGTCCAGCGAAGAGGACGGCCACGCGGAGGCTCAGGGTGGTGGGGGCGGTGCTGGACGGCGCCGCTCCTTGCTGAGTTCTCTGGCGACCGCAGCGGGCATCGCTGCCGCCGCTCACGGGGATGATGTACTCCCTGCCAGCTCACCGGCGACCAGGGGAAAGCGCCAACCGACCGTGCGGCCACTGGATAAGAAGAAGGAAAAGGAAACATGGCGCCACTGCAGTTACTGGCGAGATTGATGCCGAAGCTCTGAAGAAAACGACACTGACTCTGAAGATTAAACACTGAACTCTGAACTTTGACAGGAACAGTGCATGCCAGCTGCTCGACGAAATGTTTGACGCACGTGGAAAATTTTTCTGGAGCTGAAACTTGGAGGGGTGGCCTCTTGATGCATCCAGAGACTACCTGAATTTTCTCAGAATTTTTAGAAAGGGAAAAGAATGAATTTCACCAAAAATAGCAAATCTGGTCCAAACTTGCAGTAAGCAAATTTTGAAAAATTTGAACTATGGACCAGCAGCTCTTGATGGATCTAGGTTGAGGGTACCAAAGAGTAGCTAGGGTAATTTACTTGGGATTAAAAGCTCAAGGAATCTGGTACTTCCTTTGTGAATCCCAAGAGTCCAAAATAAATGGTAGAAAATGATTTGATGATGAAATAAATAAATAAAAATCTAAAAGAGGTTGAAACTTGCTGGAATTGGATGCTTGGCTTGACCCAAAGTAGGGAGGAGGGTTTAGGAAGAAAATTTACAACATAGGTCATGGCAAGAGAGTATTTTTGAATAGGGAAAGATAAATCCAAAAATTATAGGAATTCTTTTTAATAAAAGAAAAAGTAAAACAACCCAAGAGCATTTGTGTTGAACCAACACATGTTGAAAAACCCTCAAGACCAGAATCAAGATCGAGAAGGACTCATAAAAGATTTGTCATAAAAAGTATTATTGAGAAGAAGAGTCCCTCTTTTAGAAAAATTCAAATAACCTCCTTTAAATCAAATAGAGAATTTTGTAAAAATCAAACCAAAATTTTGGGGTGTTACACTTTCTAGAGAAGGAGTTTCTCTCAAAAGAAGTGAGTGGGAGGAAAGTAGAACTTGATAAGGTAATTGTACCTTCTCTCGAATTGGAAAGTAGCTCATCTGAGAAAACCGTTCCCGTGATGCCTACACCAACAAGAGAGGAAGATAATGATAAAGATCATGAAGCTTCGGATCAAGTTACTACTGAACCTCATAGGTTGACCAGGGTACGTTCCGCACCAGAGTGGTACGGTAATCCTATCTTGGAAGTTATGTTGTTAGACAACGGCGAACCTATGAACTATGAAGAAGCTATGATAAGCCCGGATTCTGACAAATGGCTTGAGGCCATGAAATCTGAGATAGGATCCATGTATGAGAACAAAGTGTGGACTTTGGTGGACTTGCCCAATGATCAGCAAGCCATTGAGAATAAATGGATCTTCAAGAGGAAGACATACGCTGATGGTAATATCACTGTCTACAGAGCTCGACTTGTCGCAAAAGGTTTTCGACAAGTTCAAGGGGTTGACTATGATGAGACTTTCTCACCAGTAGCGATGCTTAAGTCTGTCCGAATCATGTTAGGAATTGCCTCATTTTATGATTATGAAATCTGGCAAATGGACCTCAAAACTGCATTCCTTAATAGATTTCTTGAAGAAGAGTTGTATATGATGCAACCAGAAGGTTTTGTCGATCCTAAGGGTGCTAACAAAGTGTGCAAGCTCTAGCGATCCATCTATGGACTGGTACAAGCATCTCGGAGTTGGAATATACACTTTGATGAGGTGATCAAAGCATATGGTTTTGTACAGACTTACGGTGAAGCCTGTATTTACAAGAAAGTGAGTGAGAGCTCTTTAGCACTTCTGATATTATATGTGGATGACATATTGCTGATTGGAAATGATATAGAATTTCTGGATAGCATAAAAGGATATTTGAATAAGAATTTTTTCAAAGAAAAACCTCGGTGAAGTTGCTTACATATTAGGCATCAAAATATATAGAGATATATCAAGACGCCTGATAAGACTTTCAATGAGTACATACCTTGACAAGATTTTGAAGTAGTTCGAAATGGATTAGTCAAAGAAGGAGTTCTTGCCTGTATTGTAAGGTGTGAAGTTGAGTAAGACTCAAAGCCTGACCACGGCAGAAGATAGAGAGAGAATGAAAGTCATTCCCTATGCCTCAATCATAGGTTCTATAATGTATGACATGCTGTGTACCACACATGATGTGTGCCTTGCCACATGTCTGGCAAAGAGGGTACAAGAGTGATCCGGAGTGGATCACTGGACAGCGGTCAAAATTATCCTTAGTAACTAGAGGACTAAGGAAATGTTTCTCGATCATGGAGGTGATAAAGAGTTCGTCGTAAAGAGTTACGTTGATGCAAGCTTGGACACCAATCTGGATAACTCTGAGTAGCAAATTGGATACGTATAATGGAGCAGTCATTTGGAATAGCTCCAAGTAAAGCGTGATAGTAGCATCTACAGTATGACATAAGGATTTGCAAAGTACACACGGATCTGAATGTTGTAGACCTGTTGACTAAAAATCTCTCTCACAAGCAAAACATGATCACACCTTAGAACTCTTTGAGTGTTAATCACATGGCGATGTGAACTAGATTATTTACTCTAGTAAACTCTTTGGGTGTTAATCACATGGCGATGTGAACTAGATTATTGACTCTAGTGAACTCTTTGGGTGTTAATCACATGGCGATGTGAACTAGATTATTGACTCTAGTGCAAGTGGGAGACTGATGGAAATATGCCCTAGAGGCAATAATAAAATGGTTATTATCATATTTCCTTATCCATGATAAAGGTTTATTATTCATGCTAGAATTGTATTGACCGGAAACTTAAATACATGTGTGGATACATAAACAAATACCGTGTCCCTAGTGAGCCTCTACTAGACTAGCTTGTTGATCAAAAGATGGTTAAGGTTTCCTAACCATAGATATGAGTTGTCATTTGATAATGGGATCACATCATTAGGAGAATGATGTGATGGACAAGACCCATCCGTTAGCTTAGCATATGATCATTCTGTTTATTGCTACTTCTTTCTTAATGTCAAATACATGTTCGTTCGACCATGAGATCATGCAAATCCCGGATATCAGAGGAATACCTTGTGTGCTATCAAACGTCACAACGTAACTGCGTGATCATAAAGATGCTCTACAGGTATCTCCGAAGGTGTCTGTTGAGTTGGCATGGATCGAGACTGGGATTTGTCACTCCCTGTTTCAGAGAGGTATCTCTGAGCCCTCTCGGTAATGCACATCATAATAAGCTTGCAAGCAAAATAACTAAGGAGTCAGTTACGAGATGATGTATTACAGAACAAGTAAAGAGACTTGCCGGTAACGAGATTGAACTAGGTATGGAGATACCGACGATCGAATCTCGTGCAAGTAACATACCGACAGACAAAGGGAACTACATATGTTGTCATAAAGGTTCGACCGATAATGATCTTCGTGAAATATGTAGGAACCAATATGGGCATCCAGGTCCCGCTATTGGTTATTGACCGGAGAGGTGTCTCGGTCATGACTACAAAATTCCCGAACCCGTAGGGTCGCACGCTTAACGTTCGTTGACGCTAGAGTAGTATTGGGATATTTGATGAGTGGTAACCAAATGTTGTTCGAAGTCCCGGATGAGATCCCGGACGTCACGCGGAGTCTTGGAATGGTCAAGAGGTAAAGATTTATATATAGGAAGTCATATTTTGGGTTCCGGAAAAAGGTGCAGTTTTTTCGGTATTGTACCGGGAAGCTTCTAGAAGGTTCCGAAGGATTCCGGAGGCGTCCAGAAGTCCACAAGTGGGTTCACAACAACCCAAGTGCTGGCATGGGCTGCGGGGAAGCACCCTGGCCTTATTGGTCTAGGCGCACCAAGTCCTCAAAAGCCCATGTGGCTAGGGAAGGCATAAAAGGAAGGAGTCCTAGTAGGAATAGGATTGGACATGGAGTCCAAGTCATCTCCCCCTTAGCTGCTCCCTAGGGCTTGGAGGGGCTGTTTCCCACACCCATTCTCCTATATATAGAGGGGGGGGGGGGGGCGCCCCAAGAGGATACACCAAGCCCTTGGCGCGCCTCTCTCTCCCGTTACTCCGTAGTTCCACCGCCTCTTCCCGGCAACGCTTAGCGAAGCGCTGTCGGTGCTCCACCACCACCATCACCACCACGCCATTGTGTTGGTTGTGATCCCATCTACTTCTCCTTCCCCGCTTGCTAGATCAAGAAGGAGGAGACGTCATCGAGCCGCACATGTGCTAAACTCGGAGATGCCGTCCGTTCGGCACTAGATCGGTTGGATCATGATCGGATCGCGAAGAGTACGACTACATCAACCGCGTGATAAACGCTTCCGCTTAGCGATCTACAAGGGTATGTAGATGCTCTCCCCCTCTTGTAGCTATGCATCTCCATGGATAGATCTTGCGTGTGCGTAGAATTTTTTTGTTTTCCATGCAACGTTCCCCAACATTTGTCTCTTAATATGCAAGGTTTACACAAAGAGGGAGAACACCGGCAGCTGGAATTTAGGGCCTGAAAGAGCTACAGCTGATATACCTATTCTGCACATCTACAAATGGGCTGAAATTTGACGAAGAATTGTTTTGGAATATATAAAAAATACTGGGCCAGAGAGTCACCAGAGGATGCCAACCAGGTGCCCACATGGCACCTGGGCGCCCCCCCCCACACCTGGGGCGCACCCAAGTGCCATGTGGAGCCCCTGGCCCACCTATGGCCCTCTCCTTCTGGTATATAAATCATTTTACCCTAAAACTTTTATGGGGAGACTTTCAGGACGAGGCGCCGCCGCCACGAGGCGGAACTAGAGCAGGAGCATTTTTGCTCTTCGGCGGGCAGATTCCACCGGGGACACTTCCCTCCGGGAGGGGGAAATCGAAGTCTTTGTAATCACCAACAACCCTCTCATCGTGGGAGGACCAATCCTCAACATCATCATAAACAGCACCATCTCATCTCAAACCCTAGTTCATCTCGAGTATTCAATCGTTGTATCAAAACTATAGATTGCTACTTGTGGGTTGCTAGTAGTGTTGATTACCTATCGTAGTTGATGCTAGTTGGTTTGCTTTGTGAATTACTAAATGTTCCGATCCTTTATGTTATTCAATACCCCTCTGATCTTGAACATCATGATGATGAGTGAGTAGTTACTTTTGTTCTTGAGGACATGGGAGAAGTCTTGTCATAAGTAATCCTGTGAATTCGGTATTCGTTCGGTATTTTGATGATATGTATGTTGTGATTCTCTTAGTGGTGTCATGTGAACATCGACTACATGACACTTCACCATTCATGGGCCTAAGGGAATGCATTGTGCAGTAGTAATTAGATGATGGGTTGCTAGAGTGACAGAAGCTTAAACCCCAATTTATGTGCTATTCCGTAAGGGGCTGATTTGGATCCACATGTTTATTGCTATGGTTAGACTTTGTCTTAATTCTCTTTTCGTAGTTGCAGATGCTTGCGAGAGGGGTTAATCATAAGTGGGAGGCTTGTTCAAGTAAGAACAACACCCAAGCACCGGTCCACCCACATATCAAATCATCAAAGTAGCGAACACGAATCGAATGAACATGGTGAAAGTGACTAGTTGAAATTCCCGTGTGTCCTCAAGAACATTTGCATCATTATAAGTACTTGTTCCGGCCTGTCCTTTGCACTCAAAAGGATTGGGCTATCTTGCTGCACTTTATTTACACTTGTTACTTTTTACCCATTACCCGTTACAAATTATCTTGCTACCAAACTATCTTTTACCGCTTATTTCAGTGCTTGCAGAAACTACCTTAGTGAAAACCGCTTATCATTTCCTTCTGCTCCTCATTGGGTTCGACACTCTTACTTATCGAAAGGACTATGATTGACCCCCTATACTTGTGGGTCATCAAGACTCTTTTCTGGCGCCGTTGCCAGGGAGTGAAGCGCCTTTGGTAAGTGGAAATTGGTAAGGAAACATTTTTGTTACGCGTTGAAATTTATTGCTACTTGTCACTACGGAAAGTAATCCTTTGAGAGGCTTGTTTGGGGTATCTTCACCTCGACCAGAAACAACAAGAGTTGCCTCTCCACCACCTATTGAAGCTACTGAAAATATTGCTTATGAAATTCCTTTTGGTCTTGTTGAAAAACTGCTAGATAATCCTTATGCAGGAGATGGAACTAAACATCCTGATATGCACTTGATATATGTGGATGAAATTTGTGGATTGTTTAAGCTTGCAGGTTTATCTGGAGAAAGAGCTAAGAAGAAAGTATTCCCTTTATCTTTGGAGGGAAAGGCGTTGACATGGTATAGGCTATGTGATGATACTGACACATGGGATTGGAATCGGTTGAAACTGCAGTTCCACCAGAAATTTTATCCTATGCATTTGGTTCATCGCGATCGGAATTATATCTATAATTTTTCTCCTCATGAAGGAGAAAGTATCGCTCAAGCTTGAGAGAGGCTCAAGTATATGCTTCATACATTCCCCAATCATGATCTCTCAAGAGAAATAATTCTTCAAAACTTTTATTCTCGGCTTTCTCGTAATGATCATACTATGCTTGATTCTTCTTCGACTGGTTCTTTTATGAAGAAGACTATTGAATTCAAATGGGATCTTCTGGAAAAGATTAAGTGCAACTATGAGGATTGGGAGATCGACAAATGTAATGAGTCAGGTATAAATCTTGAGTTTGATTGTGTTAAATCTTTTATGGAAACCGTTGCTTTTCAGAAATTTAGCACTAAGTATGGACTTGACTCTGAGATAGTAGCTTCTTTTTGTGAATCTTTTGCTGCACATGTTGATCTTCCTAAGGAGAAGTGGTTTAAATACCATCCTCCTATATAAATTAAGGAAAACCCCTAGAGGTTAAGGAAGAGAAAGTTATTGTTTACAATGTTGATCCAGTTGTTCCTACTGCTTATTTTGAGAAACCACCTTTTGCTGTTAGAATTAAGGAACACTCTAAGGTTTCTTCTGTGGTCAACAAAAGTTATATTAGAACACCTGCACCTCCTGAACAAATTAAGGTTGAACCTAGTATTGCTATAGTTAAAGATCTTTTGGTTGATGATCTAGATGTGCATGTTATTTCTTTCTGTGATAATGCATCTAGAATTGCTAGTCCTGATCCTAAGGGCAAAAATAGACCTGTTGTTGGCATGCCTGTTATTTCTGTCAAAATTGGAGATCATTGTTATCATGGCTTATGTCATATGGGTGCTAGTGTTAGCGCTATTCCCTTCACTCTTTATCAAGAAGTCATGAATGATATTGTACCTGTTGAAATTGAGGATATCGATGTTACTATTAAGCTTGCAGATAGAAATACTATTTCACCACTTGGTATTGTCAGAGATGTTGAAGTCTTGTGTGGTAATATCAAATACCCTACTGATTTCCTTGTTCTTGGATCACTGCAAGATGATTTCTATCCTATAATATTTGGTATACCTTTCTTGAATACTGTTAATGCTAGAATTGATTGTGCTAAAGAAATTGATAGTGTCAACTTTGGTGGTGTGTCTCATGAGTTTAATTTCTCTAAGTTTCGTAGACAGCCCCATGATATAGAATTGCCTAGCAAAGATGAAATTATTGGTCTTGCTTCTATTGCTATTCCTCCTACTGATCCTTTAGAACAATATTTGCTTGATCATGAGAATGATATGCATATGAATGAAAGGAATGAAATAGATAAAGTTTTCTTTAATCAGCAGCCTATTCTTAAGCACAATTTGCCTGTTGAAACTCTTGGAGGTCCTCCTCCACCTAAGGGTGATCCTGTTTATGAATTGAAGCAATTGCCTAATACCTTGAAATATGCTTATCTTGATGAAAAGAAAATATATCATGTTATTATCAGTGCTAACCTTTCAGAACATGAAGAAAAGAGGTTGTTAAAATTTCTAAGGAAGCATCGTGCTGCTATTGGATACACTCTGGATGATCTTAAGGGCATTAGTCCCACTCTATGTCAGCACAAGATTAATATGGAGCCAGATGGTAAACCCGTTGTTGACCACCAATGTCGATTGAATCCAAAAATGAAAGAGGTGGTAAGAACTAAAATATTAAAGCTTCTGGAAGCAGGTATAATCTATCCCATAGCTGATAGTAGATGGGTAAGTCTAGTGCATTGTGTTCCTAAAAAGGGTGGCATTACTGTTGTTCCTAATGATAAGAATGAGCTTATTCCTCAGAGGATAGTAACTGGTTATAGGATGGTGATAGATTTTAGAAAGTTGAATAAAGCTACTAGGAAAGATCATTATCCTTTGCCTTTTATTGATCAAATGTTAGAAAGGTTGTCTAAGCATACACATTTTTGTTTCCTAGATGGTTATTCTGGTTTTTCTCAAATATCTGTTGCACAATCTGATCAAGAGAAAACCACCTTTACTTGTCCTTCTCGAACTTTTGCTTATAGACGTATGCCTTTTGGTTTATGTAATGCACCTGCTACCTTTCAAAGATGTATGATTGCTATCTTCTCTGACTTTTGTGAAAAGATTGTTGAGGTTTTCATGGATGATTTCTCCATTTACGGAAGTTCTTTTGATGATTGCTTGAGCAACCTTGATCGAGTTTTGCAGAGATGTGAAGAGGCATTGAAGTCGATAAGGCTAAGGTTGATGCTATTGAGAAGATGCCATGCCCGAAGGATATCAAAGGTATAAGAAGTTTTCTCGGTCATGCTGGTTTCTGTAGGAGATTTAATAAAGACTTCTCTAAAATTTCTAGGCCTCTTACCAATCTTTTGCAAAAGGATGTTCCCTTTGTTTTTGAAGATGATTGTGTAGAAGCCTTCGAAACTCTTAAGTCAGTTTTAATTTCTGCACCTATTGTTCAGCCACCTGATTGGAATTTACCTTTTGAAATTATGTGTGATGCTAGTGAATATGTTGTTGGTGCTGTCCAAGGACAGAGAGTTGATAAGAAGTTGAATGTTATTCATTATGCTAGCAAAACTTTGGACGCTGGCCAAAGGAATTATGCTACTACTAAAAAAGAGTTTCTTAAAGTTGTGTTTACTTGTGACAAGTTTAGGTCTTATATTGTTGATTCCAAAGTTACTATTCATACGGATCATGCTGTTATCAAGTATCTTGTGGAAAAGAAAGATGTGAAACCTAGGCTTATCAGGTGGGTTCTTTTGTTGGAAGAGTTTGATCTTCATATTGTTGATAGAAAAGGGGCTGAGAACCCAGTAGTTGATAACTTGTCTAGATTGGAAAATGTGCTTGATGACCCACAACCTATTGATGATAGTTTTCCTGATGAGCAACTAGCTGCTATTAATGTTTCTGATAGTACTCCTTGGTATGCAGATTATGCTAATTACATTGTTGCGAAGTTTATACCTCCTAATTTTACTTATCAGTAAAAGAAAAAGTTCTTTTATGATTTGAGACATTACTTCTGGGATGATCCACATCTTTATAAGGAAGGTGTGGATGGTATTGTTAGACGTTGTGTACCTGAGCATGAACATGAACAAATTCTTCGGAAATGTCACTCCGAAGCATATGGAGGACACTACGCTGGAGACAGGACCGCACATAAGGTATTGCAATCCGGTTTTTATTGGCCTACCCTCTTCAAGGATGCTCGTAAGTTTGTCTTATCTTGTGATGAATGTCAAAGAATTGGTAATATCAGTAGACGTCAGGAAATGCCTATGAATTATTCTCTTGTTATTGAACCATTTGATGTTTGGGCTTTTGATTATATGGGACCTTTTCCTATGTCCAATGGGTATACTCATATTCTAGTTGCTATTGATTATGTTACTAAGTGGGTAGAGGCTATCCCCACTAATAGTGCTGATCACAACACTTCTATCAAAATGCTCAAGGAAGTTATCTTCCCAAGGTATGGAGTCAATAGATATTTGATACTGATGGTGGTTCACATTTTATTCATGGTGCTTTCCATAAGTTGCTTGCTAAGTATGATGTTAATCATAGAATAGCATCTCCCTATCATCCTCAATCTAGTGGCCAAGTTGAGTTTAGCAATAGGGAGATAAAGTTGATCTTGCAAAAGACTGTCAATAGATCAAGAAAGAATTGGTCTAAGAAATTACATGATGCTTTGTGGGCTTATAGAACTGCTTATAAGAATCCTATGGGTATGTCTCCTTATAAAATGGTTTATGGGAAAACATGTCATTTACCTCTTGAACTGGAACATAAAGCTTTTTGGGCTGTTAAAGAACTTAACTATGACTTCAAGCTTGCAGGTGAAAAGAGGTTATTTGACATTAGCTCGCTCAATGAATGGAGGACCCAGGCCTATGATAATGCCAAGTTGTTCAAAGAAAAAGTTAAAAGATGGCATGATAGGAGGATTCAGAAACGAGAATTCATAGTGGGTGAATATGTTTTATTGTATAATTCTCGTCCTAGATTCTTTGCAGGTAAAATCCTCTCCAAATGGGAAGGACCATATGTCATCGAGGAGGTTTATCATTCTGGAGCTATCAAGATCAACAATGCCACGGGAACCAACCCGAAGGTGGTAAATGGACAAAGGATCAAGCACTACATCTCAGGTACACCCATTAATGTTGAAACTAATGTTATTGATACTATTACACCGGAGGAGCATATCAAAGAGTCCTTCCGGAACACTCCAGAATACTGAAAAAGGAATAGGTATGTGATACGGTAAGTAAACCGACTCCAAAAATCCCGCAAAAATATCTACTGTCAGTTTTGGAATATTTAAAAAATTACAAAAATAAAAAGAAGCCGAGAGGGCCCACCATGTGCCCACATGGCACCTGGGTGCGCCCCCCTGGGGCCCGCCGCAGTGCCATGTGGGGCCCTGGTGAGCCTTCCCGACTCCGTTTTCCTCTGGTTTACTTGTTATGCAAGATAAAAATTCTATATATACTCTCCGGATTGATTTGACCACCGCATCGCGAGAAATCCTCTATTCTTGTTTCTTGTTGTTTTTCTGATAGGTCTAGATCTCCATGGCCCCATCAAGCTCCTCCAAGGACAAGTTCTATGAGAAGGTCATCAACCCCTACTTTTCGGAGGTGATGAAGCACCCTCAGGAAATTGTGACGCGTGAGGGGGTGCTTCACATCCGGGACGTTCAAGGACCCAAGAAGAATGGGAGCGTGGAGGAGAGGTTCGAAGTGGTGGAGCAAGAGATCTTCAAGTGCCAAGGGATGGTGGAGCATGGACTCAGCGCCAACCACTCTATGATCACGACTTTCACTCATGAGAATATGGTGGATGGCCAATCTATGGAGAACACAGTCCTCAAGCTCAATGACCGCATCGACTATCTCCAAGATCAGATATATGACCTCCGGCGCCAAAACTATGAGTATGAGGAAAAATTCAGAGGTATGAGTTTAGCTGCAAGTTTCAGGGCTCCAGAGACTTGTGCATCTTATTGTGGTGGAGAGCATACACCATGGAAGCCGGTGGACGATCCTACTACCTCATCACCACCATCACCAAAGGAGGAGGCTTAATCACACGGGTATGGGCACTCCCCTTGGCTTGTGCTGAGCTTGGGGGGAGGTGCCCCGGTATCGTATCGCCATCACTGTTATTATCTTTACCTATTTTCAGTTCGATCCTTAGTATTTCGTGATCTAGTAGAATAAAAATATAGTATGATCTATCTTCGAGTGTTAGTTTCATGATCTATCTATCTTTGTAATCGAGTGAGAGTTATATAATAAAGAGTTGTTTGAGTTTTGCTTGTTTATTTTTACGCTTCAATAAAAAGCAATGAAAAGAATGAAAAATCATATGCTAATCTTATGGTGGGTAATGACATCACATAAAGAAAAGTATAAGTGGTAAAATTTATTGAAGGTTGACAAACATAGCATTGGTCAATGGTGCAATTTCATGAAAAAGTTAATAAGAGAAGATTTACATGCAAATACACTATCTTGGACATCTTTTGTGATTGTGAGCGCCCATTAAGTATTGTATGTCAAACGGTTGATGTTGGACAAGGAAGACAACGTAATGAGTTATGTTTGTTCGTATTCACATAGAAGGTATATTGTCATGTATCCTCCAACATGGGGTGCTTGCCCAATATCTTTGCTAGCCAAAATTCCGCACTAAGTAGAAATACTACTTGTGCTTCCAAAACCCTTTAACCAAATTCATGTTATGAGATTCCACCATACCTACCTATGGATTGATTAAGATCCTTCAAGTAAATTGTCATCGGTGCAATAAAGCAATAAAAATTGCTTCTAAATATATATGATCTTTTATTGTAAGGGAAAATAAGCGTGGTACGAACTTGTGATGGTAAAGAATAAAAGCGACATACTGCATAATAAAGGTTGCTATCACAAGGGGCAATATCACGTGACATTCCTTTGCATTAAGAGTTAGTGCATCCAACATTAAAAGTGCATGACAACCTCTACTTCCCTCTGCGAAGGGCCTATCTTTTACTTTTATGAATTTACTTTTATGCAAAGAGTCAAAGTTATCCCTCTATTCCTTTTTATTTTACTCTATGGCAAGCATCATGTGGTGGGGAAAGATCTAGGCACATATATCCAGTTGAATGTGGATGAGCATGAGTTATTATTGTTGACATCACCCTTGAGGTGAGTAAGTTGGGAGGCAAACTTGTAAGCCCCTATATTTCTATGTGTCTAGGTGAAAACTTGATGCTCCATATGTATGGTGTGAGTGTTAGCAATCATGAAAGACTAAATGATAGTTGAGTATGTGAACTTGCCAAAAGGCTCCTACATGTGACCCTTCCTGAAAGTACGATGAATTGCAATTGCATTGTTGACTGAGAACATAGTTTGTTAGTTTTCAAGAGAGTTTATGCTTCATACTTCAATATTGTGGTGAATTGTTACTTGCTCATGAGAAATTTATGGTAGTACTTATTACTGCTATAATATTGTTCATGATGCTTCCATGCCCGTATTTATTTTTATCGACACCTCTCTCTCTAAGCATGTGGGCATGTTTTTCGATTTCGGTTTTCGCTTGAGGCCAAGCGAGGTCTAAGCTTGGGGGAGTTGATACGTCCATTTTGCATCATGTTTTAGGACTTCATGGAGTATTTCTAATGCCTTTTCTCTCTTAATATGCAAGGTTTACACAAGAAGGGAGAATGCCGGCAGCTAGATTTCAGGGCCTGAAAAAGCTACAGTAGAGATACCTAGTCTGCACATCTCCAAATGGGCTGAAATTCCACAGGGAATTATTTTGGAATATATAAAAAATACTGGGCTAGAGAACAACCGGAGGTGGCCTGCCAGGTGCTCACACAGCACCAGGGCGCGCCCTGGTGTTGTGTGGAGCCCCTGGCCCACCTCCGGCCCTCTCCTTCTGGTATATAAGTCATTTTACCCTAAAACTTTTAGGGGGGGACTTTCAGGACAAGGCGCCGCCGCCACGAGGCGGAACTAGAGCAGGCGCAATTTGGCTCTTCGGCGGGCAGATTCCGCCGGGGACACTTCCCACTGGGAGGGGGAAATCGAAGCCTTTGTCATCACCAACAACCCTCTCATCATGGGAGGACCAATCTTCATTAGCATCAACCATAGCACCATCTCATCTCCATCCCTAGTTCATCTCTTGTATTCAATCTTTGTGTCAAAACATTAGATTGGTACTTGTGTGTTGCTAGTAGTGTTGATTACTTATCGTAGTTGATGCTAGTGGATTTGCTTGGTGAATTACTAAATGTTCAGTTCCTTCATGTCATTTATTTCCTCTCTGATCATGAACATGATGATGATGTGTGAGTAGTTATTTTTGTTCTTGAGGACATGGGAGAAGTCTTGTCATAAGTAATCATGTGAATTTGGTATTCGTTCGATATTTTGATGATATGTATGTTGTGATGCTCTTAGTGGTGTCATGTGAACGTCGACTACATGACACTTCTCCATTCATGGGCCTAAGGGAACTCATTGTGGAGTAGTAATTAGATGATGGGTTGCTAGAGTGACAGAACCATAAACCCCAGTTTATGCGCTATTCCGTAAGGGGCTGATTTGGATCCACATGTTTAATGCTATGGTTAGACTTTGTCTTAATTCTTCTTTCGTAGTTGCGGATGCTTGTGAGAGGGGGTAATCATAAGTGGGAGGTTTGTTCAAGTAAGAACAGCACCCAAGCACCGGTCCACCCACATATCCTGATGAAGATTGGACCTCCCATGATGAGAGTGTTGTCGGTGATGACGAAGGCTTCGATTTCCCCCTCCCAGAGGGGAGTGTCCCCGGCGGAATCTCTCCGTCGGAGAGCAAAAATGCTCCTGCTCTAGTTCCACCTCGTGGCGGTGGCGCCTCGTCCCAAAAGTCTCCCTTAAAAGTTTTAGGGTAAAATGACTTATATACCAGAAGGAGGGAGCCACAAGTGGGCCAGGGGCCCCACATGGCAATTGGGCCCGCCCCAGGGGGCGCACCCAGGTGCCATGTGGGCACCTGGTGGCTCTCCACTGGTAACTCTTCATCCCAGTATTTTTTATATATTCCAAAATAAATCTCCGTGAAATTTAGGCCATTTGGAGATGCGTAGAATAGGTATATCTATTGTAGCTTTTTTAGGCCCTGAATTCCAGCTGCCGGCATTCTCCCTCTTTGTGTAAACCTTGCATATTAAGAGAGAAAAGGCATTAGAAATACCCAATGAAGTGTTATATTGATCAAAAACTTTATAAATAACAGTACAAAAACATGATGCAAAATGGACATATCAACTCCCCCAAGCATAGACCTAGCTTGTCCTCAAGCTAAAACCGAAATCGAAAAACATGACCACATGCTTAGAGAGAGAGGTGTCGATAAAAAATAAAATACAGACATAGAAGAATCATGAACAATATTATAGCAGCAATAAGTAGTATCATAAACTTCTCATGAGCAAGTAACAATTCACCATAATATTGAAGTATGAAGCATAAACATTCTTGAAAACTAACAAACTATGTTCTCAGTCAACAATGCAATTGCAAATAATCGCACTTTCAGGAAGGGTCCCATGTAGGAGCCTTTTGGCAAGTCCACATACTCAACTATCATTTAGTCTTTCATGATTGCTAACACTCACACCATACATATGTAGCATCAAGTTTTAGCCGGACTCATAGAAAGATAGGGGCTTATCGGTTTGCCACCCAACTTATTCACCTCAAGGGTGATGTCAACAATAATAACTCATGCTCACCCACATTCAACTGGATATATGTGCCTAGATCTTTCCCCACCACATGATGCTTGCCAAAGAGTAAAATAAAAAGGAATAGAGGAAATAACTTTGACTATTTGCATAAACGTAAATTCATGAAAGTAAAAGATAGGCCCTTCGCGGAGGGAAGCAGAGGTTGTCATGCGCTTTAAGTTTAGGATGCACTAACTCTTAATGCAAAGGAACGTCACGTGATATTGCCCCTTGTGATAGCAACCTTTATTATGCAGTCTGTCGCTTTTATTTTTTACCATCACAAGTTCGTACCATGCTTATTTTCCCTTACAATAAAAGATCATACATATTTAGAAGCAATTTTTATTGCTTTATTGCACCGATGACAATTTACTGGAAGGATCTTACTCAATCCATAGGTAGGTATGGTGGACTCTTATGGCATGTATTTGGTTAAGGGTTTTGGATGCACAAGTAGTATTTCTACTTAGTGTGGAAATTTGGCTAGCAAAGGTATTGGGCAAGCACCCCATGTTGAAGGATCCATGACAATATAACTTCTATGTGAATGCGAACAAACATAGCCCATTACATTGTCTTCCTTGTCCAACATCAACCATTTGACATATAATATTTAATGGGTGCTCACAATCACAAAAGATGTCCAAGATAGTATATTTGCATTTGAATCTTCTCTTCCTTATTAACTTTTTCATGAATTGCATCATTGACCAATGCTATGTTTGTCAACCTTCAATAAAATTTACCACTTATACTTTTATTTATGTGGTATCATTACTCACCATAAGATTAGCATATGATCTCTCTTTTTCCTTTCTTTACATTATTTCATTGCTTTTGGTCAAAACATAAAAATAAAGAGGCGAGACTGAAACTACTCTTTATTATATAACTGACACACGATTACATAGATATATAGATAGAAACTAACACTCAAAGATAGATCATACTAAACTTTTATTCTACTAGACCACGAAATAACTAAGGATCGAATTGAAAATAGCAAAATTTAATAAAAGTGATGGTGATACGATACCGGGGCACCTCCCCCAAGCTTGGCACAAGCCAAGGGGAGTGCCCATACCCATAGGATCAAGCTACCTTCTTTGGTGATGGAGGTGGGGAAGGATCTTTAAGCTTGTTCAGTTTCCTCTTGAGCATAAAATTTTGTTCCCTTAGATCGTCAACTTCCTGCTTGAGCTTCAATATCCTTTGACATAATTCTTGCTTTCTCTCCTGCAGAAAATGAGAGGGGATAAACAAAACCTTGTGTTTTCTCCTTATGTATGGGAGGCTCGATTTCTTGAACTTCACGTGCATGTCTCCCGGTTGAGGTAGAGGAATCTCTTCTTCATCTGAACTTACTTCCTCCTCCTTGCTCTCTTGTTCCTCATCTAAGAACAAGCCATGGGGATCTAGACCCCCATAGAGCTTGGTATTGGTAAGATAATGTGAAATATGGCTCTCATCATCGGAGTCCTGGGACGACATACTTTTGGAGCTGCCAGAAAACAGCAAGAAACAAGAACAGAAGATATATCGCGATATGGTGGTCAAAACGATTCGGGGGATATATATAGATTTTTTTATCTTGCAAAACAAGTAAACGAGAGGAAAACAGAGTCGGGAAGGTGCACCAGGGCCCCTCACAACACCAGGGCGTGCCCCAGGAGGGGCGCGCCTAGGTGCTGTGTGGGCACCTGGTGGACCCTCTAGGCTTCCTTTTATTTTTGTATTTTTCTAAATATTCCAAAGCTGACAGAATATATTTTTGCAGATTTTTTAGAGTCCATTTACTTACCGTATCAGGTACCTTTCCCTTTTTCAGTATTCTGGAGTGTTCCGGAAGGACTCCTTGATATATTCCTCCGGTGTAATTGTGTCAATAATATTAGTTTCGACATTAATGAGTGTACCTTAGATATAGTGCTTGATCCTTTGTCCATTTACCACCTTCGGGTTAGTACCCTCGGCATTGTTGATCTTTATGGCTCCGGAACAATAAACCTCTTCGATAATATATGGTCCTTCCCATTTGGAAAGAAGTTTACCTACAAAGAACCTAAGACGAGAATTATATAATAAAACATATTCACCCACCTTGAATTCTCTCTTTTGGATCCTCTTATCATGCCATCGTTTAACTTTTTCTTTGAATAGCTTGGCGTTATCATAAGCCTGGGTTCTCCATTCGTCAAGTGAGCTAATGTCAAATAACCTCTTCTCTCCTGCAAGCTTGAAATCATAGTTAAGTTCTTTAATAGCCCAAAAGGCTTTATGTTCCAATTCAAGAGGTAAGTGACATGCTTTTCCATAAACCATTTTATAAGGAGACATACCCATAGGGTTTTTATAAGCAGTTCTATAAGCCCATAAAGCATCATCTAATTTCTTAGACCAGTTCTTTCGAGATCTGTTAACAGTCTTTTGCAAAATTAACTTTATCTCTGTAACATCCCAAAATTCTAAATTTTGGAATATTATTTTAAATAAATAGTTTTGATTGTTTGTTTGATTGTGGTGTGGTTGCTTGTGTGAAATTGAGTGAAATTTGAAACTTTTTGAAAGTTGAATGAGAGGGAATCCCAAACTTTCATCTTGCATTTATGATCTCCATGAATTCATATTCATTTCATCACAAAACCCTAGAGTGAAGATGATATGACTTCTTCCATTTAAATAAATGAAAAGGGTTTTGAAAAGATTTGAATTCCATTTGGAAATATTCCAAATTTGAAAACTTTATGCAACTCAATGATTTTCATGAGAGGAGATAAAATGACTTCTTCAAATTATATGAAATATGAGTTGGAAGTTTAAAACAATCAAATTTAAAGTCCCCTTGAAATTATTTTCAATTTGGAGTTATTTGGTTTTTATTCAAATTATTTTTCTCCAAAAATAAAATATATGCAAATTAGGGTAAGATGATTCCCTTCAATATAAAATTAGAGAGAAATAAATTTGAAATCATTTTGGTATTTTTAAAATAATTTTTATTGGGTTTTATTGCAGCAGTAGCACTGTTTGCTTTATCTAAATTTTTGTAGAATTTATTTACTGCTGAAAATATGTTCATCTTTTAGGAAATCTTTTTCTGAAAATTTTGATATATAATATGCCTATGGAATTTTTTTTATTTTCCGTTTACCTTTTTTTGTTTTGTTTTTATTCTAAAAAAAAACTGTACGAGCGACCGACTGCTATCCTTCGCCAGCGTGCGCAACATAGCCAGCAGGCCGGGCTATATTATTTTTCCATCCTTTAATTTATTTATTTTCTGTTAAAAAAACAGACTATGCGCACGCACGGCCGAAGGCCCATGCGGCGTCGTTTCTTTTCTTTGTTTTTCCAATCTCTTTCGTCTGCCTTTTGTTTACGTTTAGTCCCACATTGCTTAGCCTTTGATCTCTAAGCCTCATTTTCATCTATAAATATAGACCCATAGATCATCCAAAAATCATCCGATTCGGGTTAAATCAATATTTTGGTTTGACTAGATTCACTAAATAAAAATATTTTTCTTCTCTCCGGCGGGACTTCTGAAAGTTGTCTCCTCTCTCAGAAGTCGTCTTTTCTCTACCTTATAAAGGTATTTTTCTTCATATTTTTTTTCTCCCATAGCTTATTATTTCTAGACTAGTACAGTAGAATAATTAGATTCATAAATTAGTCCCTGTATTTACATTTTAGGACTAGAATTCTTTAGCCATACCTCTTTTTCTTCCGTAAAACAGCTTGATCCTGATTTTTCAAATAGCCATAACTTTTTACTCGTTCATCCAAATTAGACGAAACCACCGCCTACATTTTCGTCTTGATTCCACCTATCTAGTGAATCTATCAAATAAACTTTTTGCAACTTTCAAATTTCGAAATTTGTTCAGATTCATATTCAAACTTCTTTTGTTCATATCTTTTTATCCGTAGCTCCGTTTCCGATGAATCCAACTGCATCGGATTCGTATTGAAGTAATCTTTCCGTTCGCACTATTAGTGTCATCTTTCCAACATATAATTTTGATCTTAGCCAGTTACTCTACTAGTCCACCAAAGAGTTGTTACACAACATTCTAAGCAGATTCAATGCGATATTGAATTACTTGATCCGTTATTCTCAATCTAGTAATTCTTTTTCCTACATATTCATATTGACTTCCTACATCCAGTAGCATCATTAGTTTCAACTTTTGATCTTTTCAAATTTGAACGATGCAAATTTGAACTCGAAGCTTCACTTGATCATATCTTGTAAACTGTAGCGCTTTTTCAATTGATTCCTTTTTCAAATTGAATCCCTAGGCGTAATCTAACATCTTGAGCCATCACCACACTTTTTCGCCAAAATTAGGATCTGATCTTGCAAGATAATTTGATTTGGTTCTTTTGGAGTTTTTGCAATCTTTCTTTGCATTTTTTTGGGTCTTTGAGTGATTGCTTATGTGTGGATAAAATTGCTTGCTTACGATAGATTGATCGGAGTGTGACGAGTAGAACTATCAGGAATTATGAGTGCGAAGGATCTTCATCAACAGTACAAGGCAAGTTCACACTTTGATCATATCCCTTTATTACCCAGTTTTTATGCATTAGTTACAATCCTTAAACACTGCATGATTAGGATGTGATTAACTTGTGGGTATTGGGAAGTAGATGATGAAGTAGAACCTATTGCCCTTTATTATCAAACCTTGGGAGTTACTTCTACGCTATGCTTATATTGCCATGCTATGCTCGTAGACGTGGGTTGGGTTTGAGTGTATCCATGACAGATGTGAGATTGTTAATTAATGGTTAACTTAAGGTGGCTACTTAAACACACATCTGGGTGGATTGGTTGCGGGCACCTGGGGATATACCAATGCTGTCCATTTGGTTCGCCACCCAGGCTCAAAGGGATCATAAGATTATTCATGCTAGAAACTTCCGTGTGCAGTCACAAGCTATTATGGGCTCTAGCATAGTTGAGTATGTTGCATGACCTCTTTCAGTGGTAGGCTAGCAAATGTAGGGGAAAGTAGGTGTAACTGTCTACCCAGAGTAAAGAGTAAATGTTTCTGAAAGACTGTGTCTCGGCCATCCGTTTCTCAAACACCATGTAGTGCGAGAAATCCAACGGAGGAGATCGAGTCTTGTGGGGAAAAGTGCGCAAACCTCTGTAGAGTATACAAACTAATCATGTTTAGCCGTGTCCCCGGTTATGGACATCTTGAGTATCTGGTACTTGAATTATTGATTTGATCTCATCACATTACTTAATTAATTTGATTGGGTTGTTAACTTTTAATTGGGATTGAGTTGGGGTTACCTTCTCAATGTTTTCAACAAACTCAGTAGTAAATAAAATATATTCCGTTGTTGTTGGGGAAAATTGGCTTTATGCAAATGTTAAACCTAGAGCCTCCACCAGCCAAATATGCATATAGTGATAGCTATTATTCATCATTATCCTATGGTGTGAATTTGCCAGTACATTCAATGTACTGACCTACATGGCTGCAACGTCTCATGTTGCAGGATTCTTACGACGAGTAAGTGATACGTTAGGGTTACGATTTCTACACTCAACTTTGCCGTTGGTGTTGATGGAAATCCACAACCTTGTTGTTACTTCCGCTATATGGATTGAGGTAATAGTATTTACATTACTTTATACATGTGATTTACCTCTGTTATAAATCCTCGAGTATTGTGTGTGTCAGCATACCGATCCAGAGATGACACTTAAGCACAGAGATTTGATCCATTTGGGTCGGGTCGCTACAAGATGGTATCAGAGCACATGTTGACTATAGGACGTGACCCCTAGAAACTGGCAAGCCCATAGGAAAGGATTTCTCTAAAACTTCATTTTTAAAAGAGATCCCTTAACTCTCATCTTTTCCAAGTATTTTCCTCTCATCTCAAATAGTTAGACTATACCCTTTCCCCTCTTGACCACACGAAGGTTCGACTGATGAGACCACTCCAAGAAGACAAGATATCGGACAACTGAGACCACTTCAGAATAAAGAGGATTTTACCGTGTATCAGAATAATTGAAACTACAACGGTTGAAGACTCCGAAGACTAGGAGAATTTGAAGGCTCTGAAGAATTCCCAGATTGGTATGACCTAGGAAGGCTACCCTTATGGAATTTGTCAGACTATTGAAGCTGTCAATACCCGAGATCAAGGTGTGTCGGAGAAAGACCAGAACATGGAGCGTTAAAACTCAAAGTTTTGTCAAGAAAACCCTAAAGACAGGAGATATCAACTATGGAATGATAACTCATGGCAGAGACATGGGCATAAACACGGCTATCCATGATGCTATCACCCGCCAAGGCTATTGTCACCGTGCTGAGTTAAGCATA
This sequence comes from Thinopyrum elongatum, assembly GCA_011799875.1. Classification (NCBI taxonomy): domain Eukaryota; kingdom Viridiplantae; phylum Streptophyta; class Magnoliopsida; order Poales; family Poaceae; genus Thinopyrum; species Thinopyrum elongatum. The sequence goes on from CM022297.1 coordinate 8,740,616, forward strand.
CATTTCGTCGGAAGGATTGGATGGCAAAAGAGCTAATGGAGCATCTATCAGCAAAAGATGAAGTTTAACCTTAGCTGGTGTATCAACAGGATCTGGAGTATTACATCAAAAAATTTAAGATGGACCTTCAGGAAGCCGTATTTGACAAGGAAGCATTTCGTGAAGAACTCGGGACCCAGAAGCTGAAAGTAGCCAAGCTGGAGGAGCAAAACCTTGATATACCGGAGATTCGTCAGGAACTGAAGGACAGTAGGACCATGGTTCATGCCAAGGATGTTGAAACCCAGAAGTTTGGAACGCAACTCCAGAATATTAAAGGACGTCATGAGAACCTTCGCGTCAACAGAAATGACCTGACAGAAGAACTTGAGAAGGACAAGCACGATCGGAAGAAGCCATCTAAGACATGAACAAGACTTGAAGAGTTTGGCGACTTTGAAGATTTATTGACCTTTAGAAGCCCAAACCCCTGTTATATACTTACGTTAGATGCGACGAGTGTGAGCTGTCATTTGTTTGATGTTTTTCCGACAGCCACAAAATAAAATCTGTCTCTTCAAAACTATTGTTTGTATTGTGTGTATCCCTCTCTATCTCTCTTATCTCACCCCAAAACCCTTGAAACCAATAGAGGATGAATGGAGATGAACTCATATTTTCTAGACCGATGACTCAATTGGACACGGACCAATGGATTCAGAACATGGAAGATCACATGAAGAATAACACTATAGCTGGAAAGGATATGGCCCAGCATGCTCTTCAGTGCTTTGAAAGAGGTGCTGCTACTTGGTGGAGGATGTACCAAACCATTAATGGATGGCAAGGAGTAACCACTTGGAAAGAATTTAAGTTGACTCTGCTAAAGTCTCGTCTTGTGTCCCAAAAATTGAAGCCTTATGGAAATGATATGAAGAAACCTTGTGCATGCAAGCTTTGTGGAGAAATAGGACACAACCATAAGGAACACAAGGATGAATGCCCTTATTGTGAAGAAATTCACCCAGCTGAAGAATGCCCAACTAGGCAGATTACTTGTTTCTTGTGTGAAGGGACTACCCACTACCCTGCTCAGTGTCACATTTACCCCATAGTACAACGAACCATACAGCAGAAGAAAGAAGCAATGAAAGGAGCCCTCATGGAAATTTTAGAAGAACCTGTGATGAAGGAAGAGGTGGAGGACACACCCGAAGAAGACCCACTTAATGTAGGAGATATGCCCTAGAGGCAATAATAAATGTTATTATTTATCTCCGTGTTCATAATTAGGTTTATGTTCCATGCTATAACTGCTATTGTTCTCGAGTGTGCAAATAAAACGAGGCTCGGAGGAAGACTCATATGCATGTGTGGAATAATAAACGGTAAAATGTATTCCTAGTCTAGCCTCTAAGACTAGCTCAAGTGTTGCATGATGGTTCTGTTTTCCTGATCATGGGCATGTCTATGCCAGCAACTTTGAGGGCACAATGTTAGCAGAACATTTGTGTTGAATCGACCCGAATTGATGTTATGCTATGAGATACATTCGTCACAAGTTTATGGTTAATAACACAGAGATGGTTAATGTTTGCATGATTCCTCAGACCATGAGAGTATCGAGTTTCTTCATGCTTGATTCATGAACTTTGGGGTTTGTTAAACGTCATCCGTAACTGGATGGCTATTACGGCGGCTTACGGGTTCATGGGAAAGTATGTCAAGTAACTTGATAGCTCAAGATTGGGATTTGCTCCTCCGACGATGGAGAGATATCTCTGGGCCCTCTCGGTGTTACGGTATCCATCATCGTCTTGCCAGACACTTTGTGATTTGATCACGGGGATGCCGGAACACGGTAACGAGAAAAGAGAACAATACCGGTAACGAGGTAACTAGCATAGTGGACAAGTTGTTGATCCACGGGAATGCCAACATGTCTCACCTCGGGTATTTGTAACATATCGCGAAGCAACAGGAATAGCACACGGCAACTGGAGGTTCACTCGAATATTCATTCGTGTGGGTATAGGGGTCAATATGGGTGTCCACGGCTCCGATGTTGATCATTGATCGGAAGGGGTTCCGTGTCATGTCTATACTTCACCGAACCTATAGGGTCACACGCTTAAGGGTCATATATCTGCTGAATACTAGACAGGGAGTCTGAGAGAAAATCACCGAAAAAGTTTCGGACACCGAAAAGTTTCGGACAGCGGAAAAGTTCCGCAGAGAGAGGTCACCGGATGAGTTCCGGTGAAACTAAAAAGTTGTTTCAGGGGATACCATTAAGTCAAAATGTTTTCGGCACATGCCTGATAATTACTGGAGGATGCCAGAATCATTCTGGAAACTTCTGGGAATTTTCTGGAAGAAAAACCGGAAATGTTCCGGGGCTGCCGGAACCGCTTCAGATGCTTTTCGCAGATGAAATCACTAAACTGGAATTGTTCCAGAACGCGTTGAAAATTATTTTAGTGGGTACTGGAAATGTTCTAAGCCCACATAAATATTTTCAGTTCGAACGGACGCTGAAAAATGTCGTCGTGAATAGTGAAAGTGCTTTTTGGAATTTTTTGGAAAGCCACCTTTTAGGGCTTTTGCTAAAGGCTTCTAGAAGGTGATGTGGATGGATGAGGGCTCCCATGGGGGGGCCCCTCCTAGGTGTGGCTGGCCACATGGGGACTCCTCCTTGGAGCCCCCTCTTGTGCCTTCGTTTCACATTTGGGTCCTTGTGGAAGGACTTCATCCATGTGCTTTTTGGGTTTTCTTGTAAAACCACCCTACCCCTTGGGATTTCCTATAAATAGAGGTGGAGGGGCAGCCCTCCACACTCATCCCTTCTCACATACAAGTGCCATGCAATGATCTGGCTTCTATCTCCCTCCCACGAAAAGAGTTTCGTAGAGCCGAAAGGCTGTCTGGGTTCCGGTGGGAACTAGTTCTGGACGGCGAAGCCCTGCCGGATAGATGACACCATATGTGTGCAACTCTGTAGAGAGGTCGTAGTTTCGATCTTAGTGCCCGAGGAGCTGTTCGAGAGTGCCTCCCGAAGGGCTGTCCAAGTGACGGTCCGAGTTCTGTGAGTCCTCCCGAAGGGCTGTCCGAGTGACCGTCCGAGTTTCGAAGGTCCTCCCGAAGGGCTGTCCGCGACACCGTCCGGGGGACTATTCGACTGCCTCCCGGAGGGCTGTCCGAGGGGCAGATGAGGGAGTACATCCTCGCGGTTGGGAGGTTGTAAATCCTAGCTGCGGGGATCTGCACCGCCGTTCGTCATCGACTCTACTTCCGCTGCGCTACGAGTCGGTAACGAAAATGATCAAACCTTGTATGCAGTCTCCATAGTGGTCCTGGGCTGGTGCGTAGGTCGGAAATTTTTTGTTTTCTGCTGCGTTACCCTACAGTGGCATCATGAGCCGTGCTATGCGTAGATGCAGGTTGCGATCTAGAATACATAGAGATGTATGGGTGTTGCACAATATAATTAGGTAGTAGATGAGTTCTATTACTGAAAATTATTTGTGCGGGTAGCAGATGAAATCTGTTACATGATGTTCTTGTTGCTTCCCTGGAATTTGCATATTTCTGATCTTGATAACAGTATGGTGGAGTTTCAAGGTTCTGGCAATCCGCGATCCTGATTGATCAACGAAGTGCTAACAGTTCATTGAATTCCACCGTAGTTAAAAAGAAAGATGAAATTTCGCAAACGAAAGGGCAATGCAGATATGATCTGCACGGGGGTCATGCGTATGACGAAGTTTAGTATGGGGCTCGAGATTTTATTATCTCGGTTTTCATACACCCTGGAAAGTTAATCTAGCGACTTGGATTATCATACTTGATGATGGACGTTGGTAGCTTCGGTTTGTTTCGAAACCTTAGAAGCCACGTAAAACAAGTTTTTGCATGAACCAATTAGAGGCGTCTAACTTGGTTTTGCAGGAGGGTTTGCATGTGCATGTGATGTGGTATAGCAGTGCTCATAATAATTTGATTATGTATGAGATGACTATATGATGTAAATTGATTAACATGACCTGCGTGTCATGATTCGGCATGATGGCTGGAGCCATATGATTGCACTTTAAATGACCTGTGTGTCAACCTTGTGTAATGCATTATTTTATTAGCTATAGAGATAGAAATATTATCTGCTGCATCGACAAGGTGGTGGCAATCTTCGTGAAGGTGAACACCGACGCGAATGCCGGAGACGAAGAAATACAAGACTTCTCCGTCAGAAAGGGCTATACCATATCATGCTAATTATGAATTGCCTGAGATGTTTATCCCTTATGATGCACCCTTCTTGATTGCGCGGTAGTCGCTTTTATTAGGGTGATCTCTCAGAAAATATCAAGTAGTTAGTGTTCTCCCAAGTGTAGCACCGTCTACAACACGTATCTTTTCGGGGTGCGCCATGTACACATGAGCACGAACGATTAGAGAGGTGTAAGGTGGGTGAAGGTCAGACCTCACTGCGTGATCACTTGGTTGTCTTGACGTTCAGGCAGGACAGTCCTGAGCTCGGAACACATGCATCGAAAGATGGACAAGAGTCACATAGAGATGTGATTGGCAAGTTGGCCTACCGATTGAAATTCACGTCATGAACCCGTCAATGGCGTTGAATTGAAATGCGGATCTTGAATCACTCACAATCAATTATGAGAGATATTGATTTGAGTGGGAGAGCACTGTTGAATTAACTTGTTCAATTCTCAGTGCAATTAATTATGAACACTGTCTAAGTGTGGTTTGCATAATAGTTGTAGAATAAATGGCTCGCATTTCCACCTTCCCTGTTTAAATTGAATAGCTGTTAAATATCTGGTTAAAACTTTACGGTTGGTAACATAATGTGAGGATTGTCCTCAAGAGTGCCGAGAAGGACTTTGTCCTATCGCATACTTTCGGTATTCTTTCGCTTATGCTATGGATCATGTGACTCTCGTCCTTCGATCCAAAAGCTAGAATTCCGTTTCAGTCAAGTGCAATACATTTGCTTCCATGAGACCCGAACTTCGAAAGTTTGGATAGTTATGTGATATTCATGGAAATCTGAAAATCATTTTCAGAGACAGACAAAGGCTAAAAGATATGAGATATCCAAAGCAATGTTTGTTTGCAAACTATTAGTAAAAGAGTTTACTATGCATTAGACTGATAAGAGAGGGATCCAGTAGAACGCCTGTCATATGATGAAAGGTGAATAAAACAACAACTTAAAGAGAAAGGAAGTGTCCGAAGGGTGTTAGTGTGACTTACACACCTAGGAAGTCCGGGGCTAACGCCACTGTTAAGTTGAGTGCTTCTTCTGAGAGTAGGAGAAATATTGAAAGTTAAACTGTTAGAAGTATAAAGGCAAAAAGAAAGAAGACTGGAATATCCAGCTCATGTATGAATGTCATACAAGTTTTTGATGTATAGAAGGCTGGTAAAAGATATAGTTCTTGGGAATTATGGTTAAAGCATGTTAATCACTAATTCTTGGGTATTGTGAGACAATCACAAAGATACCCGCTCGATTGCATTCTGTTGCAATTCGATGTAAGAACTACTATGGCCTAAAAGACTAGCCAGAAATGAGGTTTAGGTATACACAGGGAACATAGTAAATGTTACTATACCTTCCATCGGTGTATTACCGTCTGTATTCATTTTCATAATTCATTTAAAGTTTCACAAACTCTAGCCCATTGCATAAGGTATCTTGCAAGAAGGTTGTTCATAAGAGAACTTTTGATGTTCGATGTTATGAATAACGTAAGGGCCATACTTTCATTATGAATGAGATGTATGTTATGAATATTAATAATAATACATTACCTCTGGGTTTACTTTCATAATTCATTTTAGAGTTTCATACACTCTAGCCCTTTGCACAATGTTTGTTGCAAAATAATTGTTCATAGAAGAACAATTGTTGTTCAGTATTATGAATAACATGAGGGCCATACTTCCATCCTCGATGGGACGTATGTTATGAATATTGATGGTAATATGATACATCCATAACACTGACGCTAAATGTCACAAGACTAAAAGAATACCACACAAGTGTGGCGCTACATTTGGTCACATTGGAGAAACCCGCATGGAAAATTCCATTATGATGGATTTTGAAGTCGTTTGATTTTGAATCATCTGACACTTGCAACTTTCCTCCGAAAAGTGAAGTGACTGAAATACCGTTCACAGGCCATAAGGAACGAGCAAAGAACTTATTGGTGATCATACATTTTGATGTATGTAGTCCAATCAATGTTGTTGCAAGTAGTGGATTTATCTATCTTCAGAAATGACTCAAGTAGATATATGGATATTTACTTGATGAGACGTAAGTCTGGATCTTTTGAAATCATTTGAAAGGTTTTCAAAATGAAGTAGAAGTTATTGTATCAAGAAAATTATGTTTCTACAATTCGATTGCAGAAAGAAATATTTGAGTTACAAGTTTAGCGAATGTCTGATGAGTTGTGAAAAGAGTTTCATAACTTACACCTCCCGGAACACCACTGTGAGTGGAAAGTCCGTGAAGATGTAATCGAACCATTTATGACATGGTAAGATCAAAGATGACATAAATAAATTTGCCATTATCCCTTTTAAAAGGTGATGCTTTAGAGACTACGGCTTTTACACTGAAAAGAGCTCCATCAGGTCTGTTGAAATGACACCATGGTATGGTACGCCCAACCATGTTATATCTTTTCTTAACATTTGGAATATGGTGCTTGTGTAAAAGGTTACAAACCTATTCCAAATCAGACAAGTGCTACTTTGTAGGTTATCCCAAGTCATTGGGTATTCCTCCCTCACTATACCGAGGCAAATAGGTTTGCCACAAAGAACGGTATGCTTTTTGAAGAAAATGGTTCTTTCAAAAAGGTGAGTGGGAGAATAGTGCAACTCGACGAGATAAACAGTATCTTCGTCATCAGGTCAAAGGAAAGAGACCTTGGAAGTAATTCCGGAGTTTCCTACTGCGGCTGATACGGAAGTCTCTACAATAAAATGTATGGAATTCGGTCGAACTTGCAGCTGAACCACGTAGGCAAAGGCTCGTGCAAACCTCTCAGGTGCGCAAACGAGATATTGTTGTTAGACAATAGTATACCTACGATACACAAGGAAGCATTGGTGGGCCCTGACTCCGGAATTGGCTAAATGCCAATACAATCCGAGATAGTTTCCATATAAGTGATTCAAGATTAAAACCTTGATACACCTTTCGGAAGACTTAGAGTCTGACGAATATTTATGGAACTATAACTGATACGAATAAAAATGTTTTATCCATAAAGCTCCACTTGTTGCAATATACAAGTTCAAGGAGTTAACTACGATGAGGTTACTTCACCGTAGCGATGCTTAAAGTCGGTTCGGGTTGAACTAGCAATTAATACATATTTCAATCATGAGATATGAAACAAGGATGACGAAAGGATTTCCATCCGATGGAAATAAAACAAAGGACTTGCATGTGATACAATCCAAGGTATTTTGTCAGTCCAAAGGATGCTAGTAAGTATGCAAACTTCAGAGTTCCAGCGATGGATAGAAGAGAGCAAAATGGAGTTGGAATCTTCGTGTTTTGATGATATGGTTAAAAGGGTTTTGACTTCATCAATGGGTAACGAAGATGCTTGTGATTCAAGAAAGTAAGTGGGAACATAATAACATTTCTAAAAACCTTGTGTGCTTGACACATTGTTAATTGGAATTAATATTCTTGACACGAATTAGGACTTCATTTAAAAATAGTTTTTCAATGAAGTGCTTGGGCTAAATAGCCTTTATATTAGGCATGATGATCTATGGAGATAGATTTACCTAATAGGGCTGAGCAAAGATACATATTGACAAGATGCTAAAACCTTTTAGCATTAAAAACGTCAAGGAGTGATTCTTGCCGAAGTCACATGGAAAGAGTTTTTGCAAGACTCGGTGTCCCAAAACACTGATGAGCAAAATACATGATGGAGATTCCGCACACTCTTGTGTTTGGATTAATCATGTATTCCATGGTATGTAAAAACAACCAGATATGTCCAATACTCCCAAAGTTGTTGCGAGTATAGATACCAAAGTGATCCAAAGTATTGATCAAGGGACAACAGTGAAAAAGGGTCATTGAGTACTATAGTAGCACTGATGACATGTTTTCTCGCAAGCAGAGATCATGAAGAGTTCGTTGTAAAAGGTTACATCGATACAGTCTTCATCCATGCTCCAAGCGATTTTTGATTTAAGTTAAGGGTTTTGTGCAATACACAATATGGTGGCACGGTAGTTGGAAATTGTTCCAAACAAGTTACTGTGGCGAATTCTATAACAGGGGCGAAGTATGTTGCCGCTTTTAAAGCGACAAAGAAGATGTTGAATCATATAGTTCATTCATGAACTTAGTATGGTTCCAAGATGGCTTTTGTCAATGGGACACTACTGCAAGTAGTTGCTCCATAACTCAGTCTGAGGAATCCAGGTTCGACCTGTGATTCGCATACATACCAAGCCAAGTCCACACAAAATACGAATTTTGTGAAAGCGTGAAAACGTGAGGATATGCAAAGATACACACAGATCTGAAGTCGTCAGATCCGTTGGACATCAGGCTATACCACAAGCGAAGCATATTTACACCGGTGTGCCACAGGTGTAAAGTGCATTAGCATTAACTAGATTATTGACTCTAGTGCAAGTGGGAGTCTGTAGGAGATATGCCCTAGAGGCAATAATAAATGTTATTATTTATCTCCGTGTTCATAATTAGGTTTATGTTCCATGCTATAACTGCTATGGTTCTTGAGTCTGCAAATAAAACGAGGCTCGGAGGAAGACTCATATGCATGTGTGGAATAATAAACGGTAAAATGTATTCCTAGTCTAGCCTCTAAGACTAGCTCAAGTGTTGCATGATGGTTCTGTTTTCCTGATCATGGGCATGTCTATGCCAGCAACTTTGAGGGCACAATGTTAGCAGAACATTTGTGTTGAATCGACCCGAATTGATGTTATGCTATGAGATACATTCGTCACAAGTTTATGGTTAATAACACAGAGATGGTTAATGTTTGCATGATTCCTCAGACCATGAGAGTATCGAGTTTCTTCATGCTTGATTCATGAACTTTGGGGTTTGTTAAACGTCATCCGTAACTGGATGGCTATTACGGCGGCTTACGGGTTCATGGGAAAGTATGTCAAGTAACTTGATAGCTCAAGATTGGGATTTGCTCCTCCGACAATGGAGAGATATCTCTGGGCCCTCTCGGTGTTACGGTATCCATCATCGTCTGGCCAGACACTTTGTGATTTGATCACGGGGATGCCGGAACACGGTAACGAGAAAAGAGAACAATACCGGTAACGAGGTAACTAGCATAGTGGACAAGTTGTTGATCCACGGGAATGCCAACATGTCTCACCTCGGGTATTTGTAACATATCGCGAAGCAACAGGAATAGCACACGGCAACTGGAGGTTCACTCGAATATTCATTCGTGTGGGTATAGGGGTCAATATGGGTGTCCACGGCTCCGATGTTGATCATTGATCGGAAGGGGTTCCGTGTCATGTCTATACTTCACCGAACCTATAGGGTCACACGCTTAAGGGTCATATATCTGCTGAATACTAGACAGGGAGTCTGAGAGAAAATCACCGAAAAAGTTTCGGACACCGAAAAGTTTCGGACAGCGGAAAAGTTCCGCAGAGAGAGGTCACCGGATGAGTTCCGGTGAAACTAAAAAGTTGTTTCAGGGGATACCATTAAGTCAAAATGTTTTCGGCACATGCCTGATAATTACTGGAGGATGCCAGAATCATTCTGGAAACTTCTGGGAATTTTCTGGAAGAAAAACCGGAAATGTTCCGGGGCTGCCGGAACCGCTTCAGATGCTTTTCGCAGATGAAATCACTAAACTGGAATTGTTCCAGAACGCGTTGAAAATTATTTTAGTGGGTACTGGAAATGTTCTAAGCCCACATAAATATTTTCAGTTCGAACGGACGCTGAAAAATGTCGTCATGAATAGTGAAAGTGCTTTTTGGAATTTTTTGGAAAGCCACCTTTTAGGGCTTTTGCTAAAGGCTTCTAGAAGGTGATGTGGATGGATGAGGGCTCCCATGGGGGGGCCCCTCCTAGGTGTGGCTGGCCACATGGGGACTCCTCCTTGGAGCCCCCTCTTGTGCCTTCGTTTCACATTTGGGTCCTTGTGGAAGGACTTCATCCATGTGCTTTTTGGGTTTTCTTGTAAAACCACCCTACCCCTTGGGATTTCCTATAAATAGAGGTGGAGGGGCAGCCCTCCACACTCATCCCTTCTCACATACAAGTGCCATGCAATGATCTGGCTTCTCTCTCCCTCCCACGAAAAGAGTTTCGTAGAGCCGAAAGGCTGTCTGGGTTCCGGTGGGAACTAGTTCTGGACGGCGAAGCCCTGCCGGATAGATGACACCATATGTGTGCAACTCTGTAGAGAGGTCGTAGTTTCGATCTTAGTGCCCGAGGGGCTGTTCGAGAGTGCCTCCCGAAGGGCTGTCCAAGTGACGGTCCGAGTTCTGTGAGTCCTCCCGAAGGGCTGTCCGAGTGACCGTCCGAGTTTCGAAGGTCCTCCCGAAGGGCTGTCCGCGACACCGTCCGGGGGACTATTCGACCGCCTCCCGGAGGGCTGTCCGAGGGGCAGATGAGGGAGTACATCCTCGCGGTTGGGAGGTTGTAAATCCTAGCTGCGGGGATCTGCACCGCCGTTCGTCATCGACTCTACTTCCGCTGCGCTACGAGTCGGTAACGAAAATGATCAAACCTTGTATGCAGTCTCCATAGTGGTCCTGGGCTGGTGCGTAGGTCGGAAATTTTTTGTTTTCTGCTGCGTTACCCTACAGTGGCATCATGAGCCGTGCTATGCGTAGATGCAGGTTGCGATCTAGAATACATAGAGATGTATGGGTGTTGCACAATATAATTAGGTAGTAGATGAGTTCTTTTCTTTGTTTTTCGTATCTCTTTCGTCTGCCTTTTGTTTACGTTTAGTCCCACATTGCCTAGTCTTTGACCTCTAAGTCTCCTTTCTATCTAAAAATATAGACCCATAGAGCCTCCAAAAATCATCCGATTCGAGTTAAATCAATATTTTGGTTTGACTAGATTCACTAAATAAAAATATTTTTCTTCTCTTCGGCGGGACTTCTGAAAGTTGTCTCCTCTCTCAGAAGTCGTCTTTTCTCTACCTTATAAAGGTATCTTTCTTCGTATTTTTTTTTCTCCCGTAGCTTATTATTTCTAGACTAGTACGGTAGAATAATTAGATTCATAAATTAGTCCCTGTATTTACATTTTAGGACTAGAATTCTTTAGCCATACCACTTTTTTTTTCCGTAAAACAGCTTGACCCTGATTTTTCAAATAGCCATAACTTTTTACTCGTTCATCCAAATTAGACGAAACCAACGCCTACATTTTTGTCTTGATTCCACCTATCTAGTGAATCTATCAAATAAACTTTTTGCAACTTTCAAATTTCGAAATTTGTTCAGATTCATATTCAAACTTCTTTTGATCATATCTTTTTATCCGTAGCTCCGTTTCCGATGAGTCCAACTGCATCGGATTTGTATTGAAGTAATCTTTCCGTTCGCACTATTAGTGTCATCTTTCCAACATATAATTTTGATCTTAGCCAGTTACTCTACTAGTCCACCAAAGAGTTGTTACACAACATTCTAAGCAGATTCAATGCTATGTTGAATTACTTGATCCGTTATTCTCAATCTAGTAATTCTTTTTCCTACATATTCATATTGACTTCCTACATCCAGTAGCATCATTAGTTTCAACTTTTGATCTTTTCAAATTTGAACGATTCAAATTTGAACTCGAAGCTTCACTTTATCATATCTTGTAAACTGTAGCGCTTTTTCAATTGATTCCTTTTTCAAATTGAATCCCTAGACGTAATCTAACATCTTGAGCCATCACCACACTTTTTCGCCAAAATTAGGATCTGATCTTGCAAGAAAATTTGATTTGGTTCTTTTGGAGTTTTTGCAATCTTTCTTTGTATTTTTTTGGGTCTTTGAGTGATTGCTTATGTGTGGATAAAATTGTTTGCTTACGATAGATTGATCGGAGTGTGACGAGTAGAACTATCAGGAATTATGAGTATGAAGGATCTTCATCAACAGTACAAGGCAAGTTCACGCTTTGATCATATCCCTTTATTACCCAGTTTTTATGCATTAGTTACAATCCTCAAACACTGCATGATTAGGATGTGATTAACTTATGGGTATTGGGAAGTAGATGATGAAGTAGAACCTATTGCCCTTTATTATCAAACCTTGGGAGTTACTTCTACGCTATGCTTATATTGCCATGCTATGCTCGTAGACGTGGGTTGGGTTTGAGTGTATCCATGACAGATGTGAGATTGTTAATTAATGGTTAACTTAAGGTGGCTACTTAAACACACATCTGGGTGGATTGGTTGCGGGCACCTGGGGATATACCAGTGCTGTCCATTTGGTTCGCCACCCAGGCTCAAAGGGATCATAAGATTATTCATGCTAGAAACTTCCGTGTGCAGCCACAAGCTATTATGGGCTCTAGCTATTTTGAGTATGTTGCATGACCTCTTTCAGTGGTAGGCTAGCAGATATAGGGGAAAGTAGGTGTAACTGTCTACCCAGAGTAAAGAGTAAATGTTTCTGAAAGACTGTGTCTCGGTCATCCCTTTCTCAAACACCATGTAGTGCGAGAAATCTAACGGAGGAGATCGAGTCTTGTGGGGAAAAGTGCGCAAACCTCTGCAGAGTGTACAAACTAATCATGATTAGCCGTGTCCCCGGTTATGGATATCTTGAGAATTATTGATTTGATCTCATCACATTACTTAATTAATTTGATTGGGTTGTTAACTTTTAATTGTGATTGAGTTGGGGTTACCTTGTCAATGTTTTCAACAAACTCAGTAGTAAATAAAATATATTCCGTTGTTATTGGGGAAAATTGGCTTTATGCAAATGTTAAACCTAGAGCCTCCACCAGCCAAATATGCATATAGTGATAGCTATTATTCATCATTATTCTATGGTGTGAATTTGCCAGTACATTCAATGTACTGACATACATGGTTGCAATGTCTCATGTTGCAGGATTCTTACGACGAGTAAGTGATACATTAGGGTTACGATTTCTACACTCAACTTTGCCGTTGGTGTTGATGGGAATCCACAACCTTGTTGTTACTTCCGCTATATGGATTGAGGTAATAGTATTTACGTTACTTTATACATGTGATTTACCTCTGTTATAAATCCTCGAGTACTGTGTGTGTCAGCATACCGATCCAGGGATGACACTTAAGCACAGAGACTTGATCCATTTGGGTCGGGTCGCTACAATCTCCCTATTGCTTAACTCGACCACTAGACTGAGTATGATAGGGAGATGCAATTCTATGATTAACATCATACTTAGCAAGCATCTTACGGAAATCACCATGAATAAAATGTGAACCACCATCAGTCATAATATATCTAGGGACTCCAAACCTTGGGAAAATAACTTCCTTAAGCATTCTAATAGAGGTGTTGTGATCAGCACTACTAGTAGGGATAGCTTCTACCCACTTAGTGACATAATCCACAGCAACAAGAATATGAGTATACCCATTGGACTTTGGAAAAGGTCCCATGTAATCAAAACCCCAAACATCAAATGGTTCAATAACAAGAGAATAATTCATAGGCATTTCCTGACGTCTACTGATATTACCAATTCTTTGACACTCATCACAAGATAAGACAAACTTACGAGCATCCTTGAAGAGAGTAGGCCAATAAAAGCCGGATGGCAATAACTTATGTGCGGTTCTATCTCCTGCATGGTGTCCTCCGTAGGCTTCGGAGTGACACTTTCGAAGAATTTGTTCCTGTTCATGCTCAGGCACACAACGTCTAACAATACCATCCACACCTTCTTTATAAAGATGTGGGTCATCCCAGAAATAGTGTCTCAAATCATAAAAGAACTTTTTCTTTTGCTGGTAAGTAAAACTAGGAGGTATGAACTTAGCAACAATATAATTATCATAGTCTGCATACCAAGGAGTACTATGAGAAACATTAATAGCAGCTAATTGCTCATCAGGAAAACTATCATTAATAGGTTGTGGGTCATCAAGCACATTTTCCAATCTATACAAGTTATCAGCCACGGGGTTCTTAGCCCCTTTCCTATCAACAATATGAAGATCAAACTCTTGTAACAAAAGAACCCACCTAATAATCCTAGGCCTAGCATCCTTCTTTTCCATGAGATATTTAATAGCAGCATGATCAGTATGAATAGTAACTTTGGAATCAACAATGTAAGATCTAAACTTATCACAAGCAAACACGACTGCTAGAAACTCTTTTTCAGTAGTTTCATAATTCCTTTGGGCAGTGTCCAAACTCTTACTAGCATAATGAATACCATTTAGTTTCTTATCAACTCTCTGCCCTAGAACTGCACCAACAACATAATCACTAGCATCACACATGATTTCAAAAGGTAAATCCCAATCAGGTGGCTGAACAATAGGTGCAAAAATTAAAGCTGACTTAAGAGTTTCAAAGGCTTCTACACAATCATCAACAAAAACAAAAGGAACATCTTTTTGCACTTTAGAGAAGTCTTTAATAAATCTCCTATAGAAACCAGCATGACCAAGGAAACTTCTTATACCTTTGATGTCCTTAGGACATGGCATCTTCTCAATAGCATCAACCATAACTTTGTCAACCTCAATACCTCTTTCAGAAATTTTATGCCCCAAGACAATACCTTCATTAACCATAAAGTGGCACTTTTCCCAGTTCAAGACGAGATTTGTTTCTTCGCATCTCTGCAAAACTTGATCACGGTTGCTTAAGCAATCATCAAACGAAGTTCCGTAAATGGAGAAATCATCCATGAAAGCTTTAATATTTCAGTTCTTACCACCTCTTTCATTTTTGGATTCAATCGACGTTGGTGATCAACAACGGGTTTAGCATCTGGCTCCATATTAATCTTGTGCTGACATAGAGTGGGACTAATGCCCTTAGGATCATCTAGATTATACCCAATAGCAACACGATGCTTCTTTAGAACTTTTAATAATCTCTTTTCTTCATGCGCTGAAAGGTTAGCACTGATAATAATAGGATATATTTTCTTTTCATCAAGATAAGCATATTTCAGAGTATCAGGCAATTGCTTCAATTCAAAAACAGGATCACTCTTAGGTGGAGGAGGACCTCCAAGAGTTTCAACAGGAAAATTATGCTTAAAGATAGGTGGCTGCTTAAAGAATACTTCATCTATTTCATTCCTTTCATTCATATGCAAGTCATTCTCATGCTCAAGCAAATATTGTTCTAAAGGATCAGTAGGAGGCACAGCAATAGCAGCAAGACTAACAATTTCATGTTTGCTAGGCAACTCTACATCATGTGGTTGTCTATGAAACTTAGAGAAATTAAACTCATGAGACACACCACCAAAGTTGACACTAACAATCTCTTTGGCGAAATCAATTTGAGCATTAACAGTATTCAAGAAAGGTCTACCAAATATGATTGGACAAAAGCTATCTTGAGGAGAACCAAGATTGAGAAAATCAGTAGGGTATTTGATCTTACCACACAAGACTTCAACATCTCTGACAATACCAAGTGGTGAAATAGTGTTTCTGTCGGCGAGCTTAATCGTGACATCAATATCTTCAATCTCAGCAGGTGCAATATCATTCATGACTTCTTGATATAAAGTAAAGTGAATAGCGCTTATGCTAGCACCCACATCACATAAACCATGATAGCAATGATCTCCAATTTTAACACAAATAACAGGCATGCCAACTACGGGTCTATTTTTATTCTTAGGATCAGGACTAGCAATTCTAGATGCATTATCACAGAAAGAAATAACATGCTCATCTAATTCATCGACTAAAAGATCTTTAACTAAAGCAATGCTAGGTTCAACCTTAATTTGCTTAGGAGGTGCAGAAGTTCTAACATAGCTCTTTCTAACAACAGAAGAAACTTTAGAATGCTCTTTAATTCTAACAGGAAAAGGAGGTTTCTCAAAATAAGTGGTAGGAACAACTAGATTAACATTGTAAACAATAGTTTTCTCCTCCTTAAGCTCTGGGGGTTCTTCCTTAATATCTATAGGAGGATGGTATTTAAACCACTTCTCCTTAGGAAGATCAACATGTGCAGCAAATGATTCACAAAAAGAAGCTACTATCTCAGAGTCAAGTCCATACTTAGTGCTAAACTTGTGAAAAGCATCGGTTTCCATAAAAGATTTAACACAATCAAACTTAAGATTTATACCTGACTCATTACCTTTGTCGACCTCCCAATCCTCATAGTTGCACTTAATCTTCTCAAGAAGATCCCATTTAAATTCAATAGTCTTCTTCATAAAAGAGCCAGTTGAAGAAGAATCAAGCATAGTTCGATCATTATGAGAAAGCCGAGCATAAAAGTTTTGAAGAATTATTTCTCTTGATAGCTCATGATTGGGGCATGTATGAAGCATATACTTAAGCCTCCCCCAAGCTTGAGCGATACTTTCTCCTTCACAAGGCAAAAAATTATAGATATAGTTCCGATCACGATGAACCAAGTGCATAGGATAAAATTTCTGATGGAATTCCAATTTCAACCGGTTCCAATCCCATGTATCAGCATCATCACATAACCTATACCATGTCGAGGCATTTCCCTCCAAAGATAAAGTGAATACTTTCTTCTTAGCTCTATCTCCAGATAAACCTGCAAGCTTAAACAATCCATAAATTTCATCCACATAGATCAAGTGCATATCAGGATGTTTAGGACCATCTCCTGCATAAGGATTAGCTAGCATTTTCTCAACAAGACCAATAGGAATTTCATAAGAAATATCTTCAGTATCATCAATAGGTGATGGAGAGGCAACTCTAGTGGTTTCCGGTCGAGGTGAAGATACCCCGAACAAGCCTCTCAAAGGATTACTTTCCATAGTGACAAGTGACAATAAATTTCAGCACGTAACAAAAATGTTTCCTTACCGATTTCCACTTACCAAAGGTGCTTCACTCCCTAGCAACGGCGCCAGAAAAGAGTCTTGATGACCCACAAGTATAGGGGATCAATCGTAGTCCTTTCGATAAGTAAGAGTGTCGAACCCAACGAGGAGCAGAAGGAAATGGCTAGCGGTTTTCAATAAGGATATTTTTGCAAGCACTGAAACAAGCGGTAACAGGTAGTTCGATAGCAGGATAATTTGTGATGAGTAACAAGTGACAAATGTAAATAAGGTGCAAAAAGATAGCCCAATCCTTTTTAGTGCAAAGGACAGGCCGAAACGAGTACTTATAATGAAAAAAGCGTTCTTGAGGAAACACGGGAATTTCATCTAGTCACTTTCACCATGTTCATTCGATTCGCATTCACTACTTTGATGGTTTAATATGTGGGTGGACTGGTGATTGGGTGCTGTTCTTACTTGAGCAAACCTCCCACTTATGATTACCCCCTCTCAAGCATCCGCAGCTACGAAAGAAGAATTACGACAAAGTCTAACCATAGCATTAAACATGTGGATCCAAATCAGCCCCTACAGAATAGCGCATAAACTGGGGTTTAAGCTTCTGTCACTCTAGCAACCCATCAACTAATTACTACTCCACAATGATTTCCCTTAGGCCCATGAATGGTGAAGTGTCATGTAGTCTATGTTCACATGACACCACTAAGAGAATCACAACATACATATCATCAAAATATCGAACGAATACCAAATTCACATGATTACTTATGACAAGACTTCTCCCATGTCCTCAAGAACAAAGTAACTACTCACACATCATCATCATGTTCATGATTAGAGAGGAAATAAATGACATGAAGGATCTGAACATTTAGTAATTCACCAAGCAAATCCACTAGCATCAACTACGATAAGTAATCAACACTACTAGCAACACACAAGTACCAATCTAATGTTTTGACACAAAGATTGAATACAAGAGATGAACTAGGGATGGAGATGAGATGGTGCTGTGGTCGATGATGATGAAGATTGGTCCTCCCACGATGAGAGGGTTGTTAGTGATGATGAAGGCTTTGATTTCCCCCTCCCAGAGGGAAGTGTCCTCGGTGGAATCTGCCCACCAGAGAGCCAAATTGCTCCTGCTCTAGTTCTGCCTCGTGGCGGCGGCGCCTTGTCCTGAAAGTCTCCCCCTAAATGTTTTAGGGTAAAATGAGTTATATACCAGAAGGAGAGGGCCGGAGGTGGGCCAAGGGCTCCACACAACACGAGGGCGCGCCCTGGTGCTGTGTGAGCACCTGGCAGGCCACCTCCGGTTGTTCTCTGGCCCAGTATTTGTTATATATTCCAAAATAATTCCCCGTGGAATTTCAACCCATTTGGAGATGTGCAGAATAGGTATCTCTGCTGTAGCTTTTTCAGGCCCTGAAATCCAGCTGCCGGCATTCTCCCTTCTTGTGTAAACCTTGCATATTAAGAGAGAAAAGGCATTAGAAATACTCCATGAAGTGCTATATTGATTAAAAACTCTATAAATAACAGCAATAAAACATGATGCAAAATGGACGTATCATCATGTGAACGTCGACTACATGACACTTCACCAATTTTGGCCTAAGGGAATGCATTGTGGTGTAGTAATTAGATGATGGGTTGCTTGAGTGACAGAAGCTTAAACCTTAGTTTATGCGCTATTCCGTAAGGGGCTGATTTGGATCCACACATTTAATGCTATGGTTAGACTTTGTCTTAATTCTTCTTTCGTAGTTGCGAATGCTTGCGAGAGGGGTTAATCATAAGTGGGAGGATTGTTCAAGTAAGAACATCACCCAAGCACCGGACCACCGACATATCAAATCATCAAAGTAGCGAATGCGAATCAAACAAACATGGTGAAAGTGACTAGATGAAATTCCCGTGTGTCCTGTGATACGTCTCCAACGTATCTATTATTTCTTCTTGTTCCATGCTATGATATTATTATTCTTGGATATTTTTATTATCATTTTATACACTTTTATATCATTTTTGGGGACTAACCTATTAACTTAGTGCCACGTGCTAGTTCCTGTTTTCTGCCCTATTTTTGTTTCGCAGGAAATCAATATCAGATAAGATGGAATCATCCCGAAACTTTTTGAGGATTTTTTTATTGAAGATAAGGATCATCAGGAACTTGGAGGCCAAGGAAGATCTTGCTGGAGGGCCCCACACAACACCAGGGCGCCCCGGGGGGGCGCACCCCAGTGTTGTGTGGGCCCCTCCTTGCTCCTTTTGCCCTACCTCCGCCACTATAAATTCAGAAGAAATCCAAAACCCTCAGGGGAGACCACGAAATACTTTTTCTGCCATTGCAGGCCTCTGTTCTCGCGAGATTCCATCTGGAGGCCTTTTCCGGTACTCCGCCGGAGGGGGAACTCATCACGGAGGGGCTCTACATCATCCTTGCCGCCTCTCCGATGATGCATGAGTAGTTCATCACAGACCTACGGGTCCGTAGGTAGTAGCTAGATGGCGCTCTCTCTCTCTCTTTTGTGATTATCAATACAATGGTCTCCATGATCTTCATGGAGATCCATCTGATGTAATGACTTTGTGTAGTGTGTTTGTTGAGATCCGATGAATTGTGAGTTTATGATCAGATCTATCCTTGTTTTATTTGAGTTCTTTGCTGATCTCTTTTATGCATGATTTAGTATAGCCTTGTATTTCATCTCCGAAGTTTTGGTTTGGTTTGGCCAACTAGATTAGATCTTCTTGCAATGGGAAGTGGTGCTCGGTAATGGGTTCGATCTTGCGGTGTTCAGTCCTAGTGACAGAAGGGGAGTTGATACCCATGTATTGTTGCCATTAAGGATAACAAATTGGGATGAATTCTTATATTCTTTTGTCTTGACTACATCATGTCATCGTTCTTAATGCATTACTTCGTTCTTATGAACTTGATACACTAGATGCATGCTGGATAGCGGTCGATGTGTGAAGTAATAATAGTAGATGCAGGCAGGAGTCGGTCTACTTGATTTGGATGTGATGCCTATATCATGATCATTGCCTTGGATAGCGTCATAATTATTTGCTTTTCTATCAATTGCTCAACAATAATTTGTTTACCCACCGTATGTTATTTTCTTGAGAGAGATGCCACTAGTGAATCCTACGGCCCCCGGGTCTACTTTTATTATAAGATCTATCTTGTTTACTTATACAAAAATACCAAAAATACTTGCTGCAATATTTTATCTTTTATTTATTGTTCAATCTATCAATCTATCATATATTGTTTAATCTCATTTTTTGACCGCCGAGAGATTGACAACCTCTCGTTTGCGTTGGGTGCGAAGGTTTGCGTTGTGTGTGCAGGTGTTGTTTATGTGGTGTTGCTTGGTTCTCCTACTGGATTGATAGCCTTGGTTTCTTAACTGAGGGAAATACTTACTCTACTATGCTGCATCATCCTCTCCTCTTCGGGGATAAAAATCCAACGCAGTTTACAAGTAGCAGGAAGAATTTCTGGCGCCGTTACCGGGGTGACATCATCAACATTACCAAGTACCTACACTCTTAACTCTTATCTTTGCATTTACTTTATTTGCCATTTGCCTCTCATTTTCATCTCCCCCACTTCTAAAAAATTTTACAAAAATATTTGCCTTTTCTCTCGCCATTTTTTATTTGCCTCTTTTTCTTCTCCGTTTTTCCATTCGCCGTTTTATTCCAATCATGATGTCTCGCAAAAATATTCAAGATACCTACTATCATAGGATCTTGAATGAGATCGAGAAAAATACCAAGGATTACATGACTGCACAATTTGAGCATAATAAGTTCTTCACAGAAGAACTCAAAGCTCATTGAATTTTGCTTGATGCTATTCCTAAACAACTTGATGATGTTAGCGAGGTGGTTTCCCACCTCCAGACTCAATTTGCTCTTACTGAAAATTTGCTTGAAAAAATTTTTGATGCACAATCTACTTTAGTGAATCAAATGGCCGCTAAGCCAGAATCCTTGGAACCAATTGGTAAGGACGAGGATCTAAAGATGATTGGTGTGTCCTCTATTGATTCTTTGTTTAGTAATATTAATCTTGTTGAAAAGGAGACTGAAGAAGAGTCAACTTAGATAGAGGGCGTCTCCATGATTCGGAGGGTGAAACTCTAGTTGCTAAAAATGATGAAAGTGGGTTTGAAGAGGTCAAAACTTTAGCTAGTGATGCACCCACTATTTTGGATTACAAAGACTTTAATTATGATAGTTGCTCTTTGGTTGAATGTATTTCTATGTTACAATCTATGTTGAACTCACCAAATGCTTATGAACAAAATGAGAATTTTACTAAACATATTGTGGAAGCCTTAATGAAAGCTTTGGAAGAAAAACTTGAGTTAGAAATTTCTATTAATAGGAAATTATATGATGAGTGGGAACCTACTATCAAAGTTAAGATTAATTTTTTTTGAGTGCAATGCTTTGTGTGATTTGGGTGCAAGTGTTTCCACTATTCCGAAATCTCTTTGTGATGTTCTTGGTTTTTCCAAATTGGATGAGTGTTCTCTTAATTTGCATTTGGCTGATTCCACTATTAAAAAGCCATTGGGGAGGATCATTGATGTTCTTATTGTCATAAATAGGAACTATGTACCCGTGGACTTTATTGTTCTTGATATAGATTGCAATCCGTCTTGCCCTTTGATTCTTGGTAGACCATTTTTATGCACCATCGGTGCGGTGATTGATATGAAAGAGGAAAAATATTAAGTTTCAGTTTCCTTTGAAAACAGGCATGGAACACTTCCCAAGGACCAAGATTAAACCGCCCTATGAATCCATTATGAGGGCTACCTATGGATTGAAGTCCAGGGATGACAACACTTGATGTGTTGCTTTATGCCTAGCTAAGGGCGTAAAACGATAGCGCTTGTTGGGAGGCAACCCAACAAATAAAATAAATTTTTATTTTTCACTTTTTGTTTCTGTTCTTTTGATTTTAATTTATTTGCCTCTGTTTTGAGTTGGTTTTTCATATTTTAATTAGTGTTTGTGCCAAGTAAGACCTTTGGGATGATGTGGATGCTTGTGAATGCAATTCTGTGAAAAGCAGAAACTTTGACACCCAGTCCAGGAATTTTATAAATTCATCAGAGCGTCAAATGTGTCTGAATGTTTTAGAGTAGATTGATATACAAATTGTCCACGAAGTGCTTATGTTTCAGAATTTTTGGAGTTACAGAAGTATGGCTTTTCGACAGATTGCTACAGACTGTTCTGTTTTTGATAGATTCTGTTTTCGTTGCATTGTTTGCTTATTTTGATGAATCTATGGATTGTATCGGGGGCTGCAAGCCATGGGAAAGTTAGAACACAGTACCTATAATGCAATTATAAAATTTGAATGGGTTTTGGACAGTACTTATAGTAGTGATTTGTTTGGTTATACTAACGGATCTCACGAAGGTTTTGTTGAGTTTTGTGTGATTGAAGTTTTCAAGTTTTGGGTGTGACAATGATAGATGAAGGAATGAAGATATGCAAAAGCCAAAGCTTGGGGATGCCCAAGGCACCCCAAGGTAATATCTAAGGAGACTCAAGCGTCTAAGCTTGGGGATGCCCCGAAAGGCATCCCCTCTTTCTTCCAACGACTATCGGTAACACACTTGAGGCTATATTTTTATTCGTCACATGATATGAGTTTTGCTTGGTGCATCTTGTATGATATGAGTCTTTTCTTTTTAGTTTATCACAATCATCACCTTTGAACATATTTGATTGAGATTTCCTCATGTCATCATAATTTGTTAGAATTGCTCTTTGTGCTTCACTTAAATTTGTTGAGCTAGGTGGTTGCTCTAGTGCTTCACTTATATCTTTTTGAGCACGGTGGTGCGAATGTTTTGAAGAAACTTGTTCTCATGCTTCACTTATATCTTTTTGATAATGTTAAATGTTTTGAAGAAACATATTCTCATGCTTCACTTATATCTTTTTGAGAATGCAAGAAATTTTATAGAAATTTTATTCTCATGCTTCACTTATATGTTTTTGAGAATGCTAGAAATTTTATAGAAATTCACTCTCTTGCCTCAGTTATATCTTTTTGAGAGTGTGAAAATAGTCTTGGTAATTGGTACAAGATATGATGCTTGGTCCCAATGTGATGAATATTCAAGTAGAATAATCAAAACTAGCATACAAAATTTTTATGGGACATGAAAAACTTGATTCTTTGTAATAGTTTTGAGATATGCGGATGACGATATGTGAGTAATTTTAGTGAGTCAATTATGCTCTAGTATGAATATTGATGTTAAGGTTTATGATTCCCTATGCAAGCACATAAAGTCAATAGTTATGCAATGAAGTTATATCCTACTTGCGGTGTTTTGTTCGATGTTGGTTATGTTTTATGTATGCATGTGCATCATCATGATTTTCTAGTTGGGCGCTTCTCAACCTTTATGCTAGCCTTCACCTTGTACTAAGCGGGAATACTGCTTGTGCTTCCATTATCCTTAAACCCTGTTTTGCCATTTGTGTCCACCATACCTACCTATATGCGGTATTTCATTGCCGTTCCAAGTAAATTTGCATGTGCCATCTCTAAAAAATCTCATAAATATTTTCTTTTTTGTATGCCCGTATCGCTCATGAAGCGGTGAGGGGTGGCCAATATTTTTTGTGTTGGATATGTCATTCTCATGATGAGTGTTTATTCACTTGTCATTGCACGAGAGTGTGGCGGTAATAGGGATGCCCAGTCCCAAAAATAAATGGAATGTGATGGTATGGAGGGCACCCGTGAATTCGGTTAGCCATGGATTGTGAAAAGTAATGGTGGAAACAAAAAAAATCATTCTCTTGGATGTGACCGTGGAAAGACCAAAGTCTTGATGAAACTGAAACGATGATGGGGGAATAGAGAAAGAAAAAAATATTCATTTTCTGTTTAGGAACCGCCTATGATGTATCCAATGTGAGAAGTGTTGGGAACCTTAAGTCGTTCTCGTTGACGAGAAAAGCATGCCACCCAAAATAAATTTTCATCTCTTTTAAAACTTGAGCTCTGGCACCTCTGTAAATCAATGCTTCCCTCTGCGAAGGGCCTTTCTATTTACTTTTATGTTGAGTCCCATCCTTCTCTTTAAAAGCACCAACTAGGGAGTCATGTGGTCATGTGTGTGCATGGAGTATGATTGATATTCGAGTATGCATCATGAATGGATCAATGATTGAGCATAATGGGCTAGGGATAATTTTCTTTAGTATTGCTATTTTGAAAAGCATGGTTGCTTATTAGCATCACTTGAGTATCTATGTCCTCATGTCAAATATAGACTATTGCTTTGAATCATGTAAGTCCTCATGTCTAAGCTATGAAAATAACTTGAAGTATGTTGGGTAGCATTCCACAATCAAAAATATGTTTTATCACTTTCCTACTCGAGGACGAGCATGAGTTAAGCTTGGGGATGCTTGATACATCTCCAACGTATCTATTATTTTTGCTTGTTCCATGCTATGATATTATTATTATTGGATGTTTTTATTATCATTTTATACACTTTTATATCATTTTTGGGGACTAACCTATTAACTTAGTGCCACGTGCCAGTTCCTGTTTTCTGCCCTATTTTTGTTTCGCAGGAAATCAATATCAGATAAGTTCGAATCGTCCCGAAACTTTTTGAGGATTTTTTATTGAAGATAAGGATCACCAGGAACTTGGAGGCTAAGGAAGATCTTGCTGGAGGGCCCAACACAACACCAGGGCGTGCCCCAGGGGGCGCGCCCCAGTGTTGTGTGGGCCCCTCCTTGCTCCTTTTGCCCTACCTCTGCCACTATAAATTCAGAAGAAATCCAAAACCCTCAGGGGAGTCCACAAAATACTTTTTCCGCCACTGCAAGCCTCTGTTCTCGTGAGATCCCATCTGGAGGCCTTTTCCGGTACTTCGCCGAAGGGGGAACTCATCACGGAGGGGCTCTACATCATCCTTGCCGCCTCTCTGATGATGCGTCAGTAGTTCACCGCAGACCTATGGGTCCGTAGGTAGTAGCTAGATGGCTCTCTCTCTCTCTCTCTCTCTCTTTTGTGATTCTCAATACAATGGTCTCCATGATCTTCATGGAGATCCATCTGATGCAATGACTTTGTGCGGTGTGTTTGTCGAGATCGGATGAATTGTGAGTTTATGATCAGATCTATCCTTGGTTTATTTGAGTTCTTTGCTGATCTCTTTTATGCATGATTTAGTATAGCCTTGTATTTCATCTCCGAAGTTTTGGTTTGGTTTGGCCAACTAGATTAGATCTTCTTGCAATGGGAAGTGGTGCTCGGTAATGGGTTCGATCTTGCGGTGTTCAGTCCTAGTGACAGAAGGGGAGTTGATACCCATGTATTGTTGCCATTAAGGATAACAAATTGGGATGAATTCTTATATGCTTTTGTCTTGACTACATCATGTCATCATTCTTAATGCATTACTTCGTTCTTATGAACTTGATACACTAGATGCATGCTGGATAGCGGTCGATGTGTGAAGTAATAGTAGTAGATGCAGGCAGGAGTCGGTCTACTTGATTTGGTTGTGATGCCTATATCATGATCATTGCCTTGGATAGCATCATAATTATTTGCTTTTCTATCAACTGCTCAACAGTAATTTGTTTACCCACCATATGCTATTTTCTTGAGAGAGATGCCACTAGTGAATCCTACGGCCCCCGGGTCTACTTTTATTATAAGATCTATCTTGTTTACTTATACAAAAATACCAAAAATACTTGCTGCACTATTTTATCTTTTATTTATTTATCAATCTATCATATATCGTTTAATCTCGTTTCTTGACCGCCGAGAGATTGACAACCTCTCATTTGCGTTGGGTGCAAAGGTTTGCATTGTGTGTGCAGGTGCTGTTTACGTGGTGTTGCTTGGTTCTCCTACTGGAGTGATAACCTTGGTTTCTTAACCGAGGGAAATACTTACTCTACTGTGCTGCATCATCCTCTCCTCTTCGGGGATAAAAATCCAACGCAGTTTACAAGTAGCATCCTCAAGAACGTTTGCATCATTATAAGTACTTGTTCCGGCCTGTCCTTTGCACTCAAAAGGATTGTGCTATCTTGCTGCACTTTATTTACACTTGTTACTTGTTACCCGTTACAAATTATCTTGCTATCAAACTTCCTGTTACCGCTTATTTCAGTGCTTGCAGAAATTTCCTTACCGAAAACCGCTTGTTGTTTCCTTCTGCTCCTCGTTGGGTTCGACACTCTTACTTATCGAAAGGACTATGATTGACCCCCTATACTTGTGGGTCATCAACCGCTATCCAGCATGCATCTAGTGTATTAAGTCCAAAAGAATGAAGTAATGCATAAAGAACAATGACATGATGTAGTCAAGATAAACGCTAACAAGAATTCATCCCAACTTTTTATCCTTAATGGCAACAACACATGCGTGTCAACTCCCCTTCTGTCACTAGGAATGAGCACCACAAGATTGAACCCATCACAAAGCACCTGTACCCATTGCAAGAAAATCCAATCTAGTTGGCCAAACTAAACCAAAAATTCGGAGAAGAAATACGAGGCTATAATAATCATGCATAAAAGAGATCAGAGAAGAACTCAAATAAATCATGGATAGATCTGATCACAAACTCACAATTCATTGGATCCCAACAAACACACCGCAAAAAGTCATTACATCGGATATATCTCGAAGAACAACAAGGAGAACATGGTATTGAGAAACATAAAGTGAGAAGAAGCCATCTAGCTACTAACTATGGACCTGAAGGTCTGTGGTAGACTACTCACGCATCATCGGAGAGGTAACAAGGATGATGTAGAGCCCCTCTATTGGGGATATAACCCCAGGGTGTAACCCGCTCATTCAGGGCTGGGTCACTGAAGTGGCGACTTAAGAAGGCCGTGCCAGGTGGGCTGCGGTGATCCAGAAGGCCCCGTCCAAAAGGATAAGCCACCCATTGATGGGCCGGCTTATGGCGCACCGGCTTAAGCACTTCCAGCTAAGCAGCCCTAAGAGGTTTCCTTACTTAGAGGACAAGATAAGAGTAAGACACGGGTTGTTTCGGACCTGGACACTGTTGTAAACCCCGGGCCTCAACCTATATATAAAGGGGAGCCCCAAGGTCAAAAAGATCAAGTTACAAATCCTCAAATACTAGGTTAGCCAAGATCACCCTTGTAATCAAGATCATCATCAATACAACTAAAGCAGGACGTAGGCTTTTACCTCCGTCGTGAGGGTCCAAACCTGGGTAAATCTTGTGTTCTTCATGTCCAATCAACCCCTTCGAACTACCACCAGAGTACGATGGCCTCACGACTAAGTCCTTTGAGGACATCTGCCGTGAAAATACCACGACAGTTGGTGCCCACCGTGGGGCTGTCGCACGGTGGTGTTGAGTATTCGAAGGGTCCTCCTCCTGGGCTCAAGGGATACGTCATCGGCCGCATGACCAAGAGTCGCCGTGGCAAACTCTACATCGACGACTCAGGCTGGGGCCCTGAGGCTGACTAAATAGAGTACGGGTACCGGGTCCCCTTCGGTGGCATCCACGTCTTCATCGGCAAAGCCGGCGGATCTGATCCCGAGCCAGACATCTGCATCGACATCTTGGAATCGGCTCGGCGCACGCAGCCCGCCGCGGCTAAGGCCGTCTTGAGACATGCCATGTCTCGCAAAACCGGCGGATCTGAACCTGGGCTGGATATCATCACCAACACCATCAAGCCAGCTCAAGACACGTAACCCACCCGGCCTCGACATTTTTTCGTTGGCTTCACCCAAGGAGTCGAGTACACAGATGACTCGGCCTCCGACGGTGACACGGTCATCCACTCCGACGGCGGGTCTTCCACAAGTGACGACGAGTCAATCCTCCTACTTCACGATGGCATGCTAGGGGTCTACCTTGAGGGAGAGACGGTCCCGGACTCCTTTGGCCCTCCCCTTCGATCGGCGGTCTACATGGCTGGTACAACCCTCGCACTGGATTCACCGGCGGCTGCGGCCGAAACCCGCACATCAACTGCCGGCTCAGTCGTATCGGCAGCTCAGGCTTTGGCAGAACTAGCTGCCACCCTTGCAACACTCCTTGCCACACTGGTGACTCCCGAGAACTAGGCGGAGCGTAACACTGAGGTCACTAAACTTAACGAACAAATGGCTAAGGTCCAAGCTGACATCGATGCAGAGTTCCCAATGCTCAGGACATTGTTGACTCGGCTCGGGCCCAGCGGGCAGTTGAAGCGGTGAACGCGGTGGCTCAGTCACCGCCTGTCACAACCCAATTGACCTCCAGTGGTCGGACCCTTGGAATAGCTTGCTTGGCATTGGCTCTACGCAACGAGCGCATGCCTAAGGATTTCAAAGGCCCTCGCAAAGTTCCCAACTACACGGCTGACCTTGAGCCGGCGGCTTGGATCGAGAGCTATGAGTTGGCCATGGATATGCTAGACGTTAATGACGCAGTCTGTGCAAAGTACTTAACCTTGATGTTGGAAGGGCCGGCTCACACTTGGTTGAAAAACCCGCCCCCTAATTCTGTCAACACATGGGCTGAGTTGAAAGAGCATTTTATCAAGAATTTCCAGGGGACTTGCAAGCTTCCTAAGACGATCATCGACCTGCAGCACTGCATCCAGCGTGATAATGAGTCGGCCCACCATTGGGTCGGCCGGGTGGTAGATATTATCCACTCCTCTAATAGCATATCAGCGGCTCAAGTGGTCCTGGTCCTGGAAAAGAATTGCCACTACAATCCCCTTGTCCAGAAGCTTGGGCGGCTCAAGCGAAGCGTCCAAGACATGGGAGAGCTTATGAACGCCCTCCCTAAATATGCCGAGTCTGATTCCACGAAAGACCCGGGCACAGACGAAGAGCACAACGGCAAGGGGAAGAAGGGCAATGGTGGCAAGGGTCACCAGCAGAACAACCACAATGGTAACCAGGGCAATGGTGGAAAGCGCAAACACCCAGACGGCGGGTCAGATTTTGTTGCTAACACCAACACCGGCTACAAGTTCTACAAGGGAACAATGGTGGAAGAAATTTCAAGCCCAAGAACTTCGAGGAAGCCCTTAAAGGGCCGTGTCCAGAGCATAGTTTGCCTAATAAGCCGTCCACTCACTCTTGGGAAGATTGCCACATCATGCGAGCCTTTGGACAGCATTTTCAGAACCATCGAGGCGGTGGTGGTGGTGACCTAGGGCAGTCTGGTGGTAGCTCATCAGGTGGTTTTCAACAGCCGGGTTATCAGGTCCGGGTGGCTCAGGAGGCGGTTATCAAGGCAACAGCGGAAGCAACCAGCAGCATGGGAATCAGCAACAGGGCAATCAAACTGGTTACCAGAGCAATCCTAAGTAGCTGAATAGTGGTTAGTACCACGTATTTACAACCTATACTGGCAAGCGTGATTACAAGCTTAAGAAAAGGGCTGTCAGCGTGGTTGAGCCGGCAATCCCTCAGTACTTACGATGGTCAGAGTATCCAATCACCTAGAGTAGAGAGGATCACCCGCCCCGGGTTGAGAATCCGGGCCATCTGGCCTTGGTGGTGGTGCCTCAAGTGGGCGGTTATTCCCTCACGAAGGTACTCATGGATGGAGGAAGTAGCATTAATATCCTCTATTATGACACTTTCCGACGTATGAACCTATCTGAGAAAGAGCTTCAGACGTCCACCACCGTGTTTCATGGGATCATCCCTGGCAAGTCGGGTTACCCCATTGGGCGGATCAAATTGGATGTCGCATTTGGCTCTGATGCTAATTACAGATGTGAGTCTCTGTCCTTTGAAGTGGTCAAGATCAAGAGTCCATACCACGCTCTCTTCGGACGGCCGGCTTATGCCAAATTCATGGCCCGGCCTTGCTATATCTACCTCAAGCTCAAGATGCCTGGTTCAAGGGGCACCATCACGGTCAATGGTGATAGGAAGATTGCTCTTGAGTGCGAGAAGGGCAACGCTGCCTATGCTGAGACGGCTTGCACCGCAGAGGAGCTCAAGTATTATACTGATAATGTTGACCCGGCTGACATGACGCCTCTAAAGAAGCCCACCACTGAAGCTGACCCGCCACTCAAGTTTACTCGGCTAGGGACACCAAAGATGTTGAGTTTGTCCATGGTGACCCGTCCAAGAAATTCACCATTGGGGCCAACATGGATCCTAAATAGGAAAGCGCGCTCATCGAGTTTATCCATGAGAATTGAGACGTCTTTGCATGGAAGCCTTCTGACATGCCGGGTGTACTGAGAAAACTCGCTGAGCACCGCCATAATGTTGATCCCAAGTTTAAACCTGTCAAGAAATACCTCCGTCGTTTTAACGAGGAGAGACACAAAGCCATTGGTGAAGAAGTGGCCCAGCTCCTAGCTGCCGGGTTCATCGTTGAAGTTTTTCATCCTAAGTGGTTGGCTAATCCAGTGCTTGTTCTGAAGAAAAACGACACTTGGGGTATGTGTGTTGACTACACAAATCTTAACAAAGCATGTCCCAAAGACCCGTTCACCCTCCCCCGCATCGACCAGATCATTCATGCCACGGCGGGTTGTGAGAGCCTGTGTTTCCTGGATGCTTACTTCGGCTATCATCAGATAAAGATGGCCGTCGAGGACCAGGAGAAGACAGCTTTCATCACACCTTTTGGAGCTTTCGGCTATGTCTCTATGCCTTTTGGACTCAAGAGTGCGGGGGCGACTTACCAGCGGTGTGTGCAGAACTGTTTCCACACCCAGATTGGGCGCAATGTTCATGCTTATGTTGATGACATTGTGGTTAAGTCAGAGAAGAAGGAGACTTTGTTGGAAGACCTCAAGGAAACCTTCACAAATCTTTGACTTATCAGAAGAAGCTTAACCCGGACAAGTGTGTCTTTGGTGTTCCTGTTGGCAAGTTACTTGGCTTTCTAGTGTCAGAGCGTGGAATTGAAGCTAACCCGGACAAGATCAAGGCAGTGACCTCGCTTGCTAAACCGGCAAACATCAATGACGTTCAGTGGATGACGGGTCGAATTGCAGCCCTAAGCCGGTTCATAAGCTGCCTGGGTGAGAAGGCAATCCCCTTGTACCAGATGCTGAAGAAAACAAACAACTTTGTTTGGAGTGATGCCGCTAACAACGCCTTTGAAGCCCTCAAGAAGCAACTGGCTGAGGCACCCATCCTCGCTGCTCCCATTGTCAAAGAGCCTATGCTCCTGTACATCGCTGCTAATAACAAAGCAGTGAGTGAAGCAGTTGTCATGGAGAGAAAGGAGGCGGGTAAAGAATACCCAGTTCAACGTCTAGTGTATTATGTCAGCGAAATTTTGACAGAGTCCAAACAGAGATATCCTCACTGGCAGAAACTGGTGTTTGGCGTGTGCATGGCGAGTCGCAAGCTACGGCATTACTTTTTGGAACACCCTATCACTGTGGTCAGTTCTGCACCCTTGCGAGATATAATCCACAACAGGGAAGCCATAGGTCAAATTGCTAAGTGGGCAATTGAGCTCAGCCCACACAATCTTAAGTACGTGCCTTGCACGGCTATCAAGTCTCAATCACTAGTGGATTTCATCAATGACTGGACTAAACTTCAAGCACCTGAAGAAAAGCCGGACAACACATACTGGACCATACACTTTGTTGGGTCCAGACAACTTGAGGACTCGGGTGCTGGAGTTGTCATATCTTCCCCTCGTGGTGACAAATTCTGTTATGTTTTAAGGATTATGTTTCCTTGTACTAACAATGCAGTTGAGTATGAGGCCCTCCTCCATGGCCTCCATATTGCTAAGGGGATGAACCTTAGCCTGGTTAGGTGCTTGGGCGACTCAGATCTGGTGGCTCAGCAAGTCTCTGGCACTTGGGATTCCAAAGACCCCCTCATGGCGGCTTACCGTCAAGCAGTGACTAATGTTGCAGGACACTTTAAGGGATATCAAGTGGGTCACACCGACAGGCGGCATAACGAGGTGGCTGATGCTTTGTCACATCTCGGCTCACAGCGCAAGCCAGTTCCTCCCAATGTTTTCCTTGATGTACTCCATAACCCGTCTGTCAAATTGCCGTCTGAGGAAGATCTTGCTGTTGCTGACCCGGAAGCTCAGCTCAAGGCGGCTCTACATGCTATTCCAGATTGGATAGTTCCTTACCTGGATTACTTAACCCGGGGTGCATTGCCTGATGATGAACTCATGGCTCGACTGATTGTCAGGCGCTCTAAGTCTATGTCTATCATCAATGGCGAGTTACACAGGAGAAGCATTGATACGTCTCCAACGTATATATTATTTTTGCTAGTTCCATGCTATGATATTATTATTCTTGGATGTTTTTATTATCATTTTATACATTTTTATATCATTTTGGGGACTAACCTATTCACTTAGTGCCATGTGCCAGTTCCTGTTTTCTGCCCTATTTTTGTTTTGCAGGAAATCAATATCAGATAAGATCGAATCATCCCGAAACTTTTTAAGGATTTTTTATTGAAGATAAGGATCACCTGGAACTTGGAGGCCAAGGAAGATCTTGCTGGAGGGCCCCACACAACACCAGGGCACGCCCTGGTGTTGTGTGGGCCCCTCCTTGCTCCTTTTGTCCTACCTCCACCACTATAAATTCAGAAGAATTCCAAAACCCTCAGAGGAGTCCACGAAATACTTTTTCCGCCGCCGCAAGCCTCTGTTCTCGTGAGATCCCATTTGGAGGCCTTTTCTGGTACTCCACCGGAGGGGGAACTCATCACGGAGGGGCTCTACATCATCCTTGCCGCCTCTTCGATGATGCGTGAGTAGTTCATCACAAACCTACAGGTCTGTAGGTAGTAGCTAGATGGCTCTCTCTCTCTCTCTCTTTTGTGATTCTCAATACAATGGTCTCCATGATCTTCATGGAGATCCATCCGATGTAATGACTTTGTGTGGTGTGTTTATTGAGATCCGATGAATTGTGAGTTTACGATCAGATCTATCCTTGTTTTATTTGAGTTCATTGCTGCTCTCTTTTATGCATGATTTAGTATAGCCTTGTATTTCTTTTCCGAAGTTTTTGTCTGGTTTGGCCAACTAGATTAGATTTTTTTTGCAATGGGAAGAGGTGCTCGGTAATGGGTTCGATCTTGCGGTGTTCAGTCCTAGTGACAGAAGGGGAGTTGATACGCATGTATTGTTGCCATTAAGGATAACAAGTTGGGATGAATTCTTATATGCTTTTGTCTTGACTACATCATGTCATCGTTCTTAATGCATTACTTCGTTCTTATGAACTTAATACACTAGATGCATGCTTGATAGCGGTCGATGTGTGAAGTAATAGTAGTAGATGCAGGCAGGAGTCGGTCTACTTGAATTGGATGTGATGCCTATATCATGATCATTGCCTTGGATAGCGTCATAATTATTTGCTTTTCTATCAATTGCTCAACAGTAATTTGTTTACCCACCGCATGCTATTTTCTTGAGAGAGATGCCACTAGTGAATCCTATGGCCCCCCGATCTACTTTTACTATAAGATCTATCTTGTTTACTTATACAAAAACACCAAAAATACTTGCTGCAATATTTTATCTTTTATTTACTGATCAATCTATCAATCTATCATATATCGTTTAATCTCGTTTCTTGACCGCCGAGAGATTGACAACCTCTCGTTTGCGTTGGGTGCGAAGGTTGCGTTGTGTGTGCTGGTGCTGTTTACGAGGTGTTGCTTGGTTATCCTACTAGATTGATAACCTTGGTTTCTTAACTGAGGGAAATACTTACTCTACTGTGCTGCATCATCCTTTCCTCTTCGGGGATAAAAATCCAACGCAGTTTACAAGTAGCAGGAAGAATTTCTGGCGCCGTTGCCGAGGAGACATCATCAACATTACCAAGTACGTACACTCTCAACTCTTATCTTTGCATTTACTTTATTTGCCATTTGCCTCTCATTTTCATCTCACCCACTTCTAAAATTTTTTACAAAAATATTTGCCTTTTCTCTCGCCATTTTTATTTGCCTCTTTTTCTTCGCCGTTTTTCTATTCGCCTTTTCTTGGTTCGTTTTTATTTGCGTAGACATCATGACTCTAGAGAACACCAAGTTGTGTGATTTTTCCAATACCAATAATGATGATTTTATTAGCACTCCTATTGCTCCTCCCGCCACTAGTGCGGAGTCTTTTGACATAAATGCCACTTTATTGAATCTTGTTATGAAAGATCAATTGTTTGGAAGTCCTAATGAGGACGCGGCATCGCATCTCAACACTTTTGTTGAGTTGTGTGACATGCAAAAGAAAAAATATGTGGACAATGATATTGTCAAGTTGAAACTTTTTTCGTTTTCTTTGCGAGATCGTGCCAAAATTTGGTTTTCTTCTTTGCCTCGCAATAGCATCGATTCTTGGGATAGATGCAAAGATGCTTTTATCACTAAGTATTTTCCTCCAGCAAAAATCATCTCTCTCTGTAACCAGATTATGAATTTTAAGCAACTTGAACGTGAACATGTTGCGCAATCTTGGGAGAGAATGAAATTGATGCTGAGAAATTGCCCTACTCATGGCTTGAACTTGTGGATGTTTATCCAAAAAAAATATGCTGGCTTAAATTTTGTTTCTCGAAATCATTTGGATTCCTCCATGGGTGGAACTTTTATGGATATTACTTTGGGTGATGCTACTAAATTGCTTGACAATATTATGGCTAACTACTCCCAATGGCATGCGGAAAGGGCACCTACAACCAAAAAGGTGAATGCCGTTGAGGAGATTAGCTCATTGAGTGATAAAGTTGATGCTCTTGTGAAATTGGTTTCTAGTAAGAATGCTTCTATTGATCCCAATGATTTGCCTTTGTCTACTTTGATTGAACCAAATAGTGATCCTATTGATGTGAATTTTGTTTCTCGTAGCAACTTCAATAATAATGCTTATAGAGGGAATTTTAATCCTAGGCCATATCTTGGAAATTCCTCTAATGTTTTTGGCAATCCTTATGGTAATTCTTCCCATAGTAACCAAAGGATGCCCTCTGATTTTGAGAATAGTATTAAGGAATTTATCAATGCTCAAAAGGCTTTCAACACTTCTATAGAAGAAAAGTTGAAAAAGATTGATGATTTGATTAAGAGTGTTGATAGACTTTCTCTTGATGTTGAAAATCTTAAGGCAAAATCATTACCTCCTAGAATTGATATTAATGAA
This sequence comes from Thinopyrum elongatum, assembly GCA_011799875.1. Classification (NCBI taxonomy): domain Eukaryota; kingdom Viridiplantae; phylum Streptophyta; class Magnoliopsida; order Poales; family Poaceae; genus Thinopyrum; species Thinopyrum elongatum. The sequence continues at coordinate 8,775,887 of CM022297.1, forward strand.
TCTATCAAAGCTATGTATGTTTCTATTGATGAAAGTAAGAAGAGAACCGCTATGTTGAACGCTAAGCGGGAATTGCTTGAAAAAATCTCTCTTACAAATTTTCGTAGCAATAAAGATGAGCATGTTAAGATGATTGGTGTGCCTTCTATTGATTCTTTGTTTAGTAATATTAATCTTGTTGAAAAGGAGACTGAAGAAGAGTCAACTTTAGATAAAGGGCGTCTCCATGATTCGGAGGGTGAAACTCTAGTTGTTAAAAATGATGAAAGTGGGTTTGAAGAGGTCAAAACTTTAGCTAGTGATGCACCCACTATTTTGGATTACAAAGACTTTAATTATGATAGTTTCTCTTTGGTTGAATGTATCTCTATGTTACAATCTATGTTGAACTCACCAAATGCTTATGAACAAAATGAGGCTTTTACTAAACATATTGTGGAAGCCTTAATGAAAGCTTTGGAAGAAAAACTTGATTTAGAAATTTCGATTCCTAGAAAATTATATGATGAGTGGGAACCTACTATCAAAGTTAAGATTAAAATTTTTGAGTGCAATGCTTTGTGTGATTTGGGTGCAAGTGTTTCCACTATTCTAAAATCTCTTTGTGATGTTCTTGGTTTTTCAAAGTTGGATGAGTGTTCTCTCAATTTGCATTTGGCGGATTCTACTATTAAAAAGCCATTGGGGAGGATCAATGATGTTCTTATTGTTGCAAAGAGGAACTATGTACCCATGGACTTTATTGTTCTTGATATAGATTGCAATCCGTCTTGCCCTTGGATTCTTGGTTGACCATTTTTACGCACCATCGGTGCGGTGATTGATATGAAAGAGGGAAATATTAAGTTTCAGTTTCCTTTGAAAAAAGGCATGGAACACTTCCCAAGGACCAAGATTAACATGCCTTATGAATCTATTATGAGCGCTACTTATGGATTGAAGTCCAAGGATGACAACACTTGATGTGTTGCTTTATGCCTAGCTAAGGGCATAAAAAAAATAACGCTTGTTGGGAGGCAACCCAACAAATAAAATAAATTTTTATTTTTCACTTTTTGTTTCTATTATTTTGATTTCCCTTTATTTTCCTCTGTTTTGAGTTTATTTTTACATTTTAATTAGTGTTTGTGCCAAGTAAGACCTTTGGGATGATGTGGATGCTTGTGAGTGGAATTCTATGAAAACAGAAACTTTGACGCCCAGTCCAGGAATTGTATAAATTCGTCAGAATGTCGAATGTGTCTGAATTTTTTATAGTAGATTTATATACAAATTTTCCACGAAGTCCTAATTTTTCAGAATTTTTGGAGTTACATAAGTATGGCTTTTCAACAGATTACTACAGGCTGTTCTGTTTTTGACAGATTCTGTTTTCGTTGCATTGTTTGCTTATTTTGATGAATCTATTGATTGTATCGGGCGGTCCAAGCCATGGGAAAGTTAGAATACAGTTCCTAATGCAATTATAAAATTTGAATGGGTTTTGTACAGTACTTATAGTAGTGATTTGTTTGGTTATACTAACGGATCTCACGTAGGTTTTGTTGAGTTTTGTGTGATTGAAGTTTTCAAGTTTTGGGTGTGTCAACGATGGATGAAGGAATGAAGAGATGCAAAAGCCAAAGCTTGGGGATGCCGAAGGCACCCCAAGGTAAAATCTAAGGAGACTCAAGCGTCTAAGCTTGGGGATGCCCCGGAAGGCATCCCCTCTGTCTTCTAAGGACTATCGGTAACACACTTGAGGCTATATTTTTATTCGTCACATGATATGAGTTTTGCTTCGATCGTCTTGTATGATATGAGTCTTTTCTTTTTAGTTTATCACATTCATCACCTCTGAACATATTTTCTTGAGATGGCCTCACATCATCATAATTTGTTAGAATTGCTCTTTGTGCTTCACTTAAATTTGTTGACCTAGGCGGTTGCTCTAGTTCTTCACTTATATCTTTTTGAGCATGGTGGTGTGAATGTTTTGAAGAAACTTGTTCTCATGCTTCACTTATATCTTTTTGAGAATGCTAGAAATTTTTTAGAAATCTTATTCTCATGCTTCACTTATATCTTTTTGAGAATGTTGGAAATTTTGAAGAAATTCACTCTCTTGCTTCACGTATACCTTTTTGAGAGTCTGAAAATTGTCTTGGTAATTGGTACAAGATATGATGCTTGGTCCCTATGTGATGAATATTCAAGTAGAATAATGAAAACTGGCATAAAATTTTTTTATGGGACATGTAAAACTTGATTCTTTGTAATAGTTTTGAGATATGCGGATGACGATATGTGAGTTATGTTAGTGAGTCAATTACGCTCTAGTATGAATATTGATGTTAAGGTTTATGATTCCCTATGCAAGCACATAAAGTCAATAGTTATGCAATGAAGTTATATCCTACTTATGGTGTTTTGTTCGATGTTGGTTATGTTTTATGTATGCATGTGCATCATCATGATTTTTCTAGTTGGGCGCTTCTCAACCTTTATGCTAGCCTTCACCTTGTACTAAGCGGAAATACTGCTTGTGCATCCATTATCTTTAAACCTTGTTTTGCCATTTGTGTCCACCATACCTACCTATATGCGGTATTTCATTGCCGTTCCAAGTAAATTTGCATGTGCCATCTCTAAAAAATCTCAAAAATATTTTGTCTTTTGTATGCCCGTATCGCTCATGAAGCGGTGAGGGGTGGCCAATATTTTTTGTGTTGGATATGTCATTCTCAAGATGAGTGTTTATTCACTTGTCATTGCACGAGAGTGTGGAGGTAATAGTGATGCCCAGTCCCAAAAATAAATGGAATGTGATGGTATGGAGGGAACCCGTGAATTCGGTTAGCCATGGGTTGTGAAAAGTAATGGTGGAAACAAAAAAATATTTCATTCTCTTGGATGTGACAGTAGAAAGACCAAAGTCTTAATGAAACTGAAACGATGATGGGGGAATAGAGATACAAAAAATATTTATTTTTTGTTTGGGAACCGCCTATGATGTATCCAATGTGGAAAGAGTTGGGAACCTTGAGTCATTCTCGTTGACGAGAAAAGCATGCCACCCAAAATAAATTTTTCATCTCTTTTAAAACTTGAGCTCTGGCACCTCTGTAAATCAATGCTTCCCTCTGCAAAGGGCCTTTCTATTTACTTTTATGTTGATTCCCATCCTTCTCTTTAAAAGCACCAACTAGGGAGTCATGTGGTCATGTGTGTGCATGGAGTATGATTGATATTTGAGTAAGCATCATGAATGGATCAATGATTGAGCATAATGGGCTAGGGATAATTTGCTTTAGCATTGTTATTTTGAAAAGCATGGTTGCTTGTTAGCATTACTTGAGTATCTATGTCCTCATATCAAATATAGACTATTGCTTTGAATCATCTAAGTCCTCATGTCTATGCTATGAAAATAACTTGAAGTATGTTGGGTAGCATTCCACAATCAAAAATGTGTTTTATCACTTTCCTACTCGAGGATGAGCAGGAGTTAAGCTTGGGGATTCTTGATACGTCTCCAACGTATCTATTATTGTTGCTTGTTCCATGCTATGATATTATTATTCTTGGATGTTTTTATTACCATTTTATACATTTTTATATCATTTTGGGGACTAACCTACTAACTTAGTGCCACGTCCTAGATCCTGTTTTCTGCCCTATTTTTGTTTTGCAGGAAATCAATATCAGATAAGATCGAATCGTCCCGAAACTTTTTAACAATTTTTTATTGAAGATAAGGATCACCTAGAACTTGGGGGCCAAGGAAGATCTTGCTGGAGGGCCCCACACAACACCAGGGCGCGCCCCAGTGTTGTGTGTGCCCCTCCTTGCTCCTTTTGCCCTACCTCCGCCACTATAAATTTAGAAGAATTCCAAAACCCTCAGAGGAGTCCACGAAATACTTTTTCCGCCGCCCCAAGCCTCTCTTCTCGTGAGATCCCATCTGGAGGCCTTTTTCGGTACTCCGTCGGAGGGGGAACTCATCACGGAGAGGCTCTACATCATCCTTGCTGCCTCTCCGATGATGCGTGAGTAGTTCACCACAGACCTACAGGTCTGTAGGTAGTAGCTAGATGGCTCTCTCTCTCTCTCTCTCTCTTTTGTGATTCTGAATACAATGGTCTCCACGATCTTCATGGAGATCCATCTGATGTAATGACTTTGTGCGGTGTGTTTGTTGAGATCCGATGAATTGTGAGTTTATGATCAGATCTATCCTTGTTTTATTTGAGTTCTTTGCTGATCTCTTTTATGCATGATTCAGTATAGCCTTGTATTTCTTCTCCGAAGTTTTGGTTTGGTTTGCCCAAGTAGATTAGATATTTTTGCAATGGGAAGAGGTGCTCGGTAATGGGTTCGATCTTGCGGTGTTCAGTCCTAGTGACAGAAGGGGAGTTGATACGCATGTATTGTTGCCATTAAGGATAACAGGTTGGGATGAATTCTTATATGCTTTTGTCTTGACTACATCATGTCATCGTTCTTAATGCATTACTTCGTTCTTATGAACTTAATACACTAGATGCATGCTGGATAGCGGTCAATGTGTGAAGTAATAGTAGTAGATGCAGGCAGGAGTCGGTCTACTTGAATTGGATGTGATGTCTATATCAAGATCATTGCCTTGGATAGCATCATAATTATTTGCTTTTCTATCAATTGCTCAACAATAATTTGTTTACCCACCGTATGCTATTTTCTTGAGAGAGATGCCACTAGTGAATCCTACGGCCCCCGGGTCTACTTTTACTATAAGATCTATCTTGTTTACTTATACAAAAATACCAAAAATACTTGCTGCAATATTTTATATTTTATTTACTTATCAATCTATCATATATCGTTTAATCTGGTTTCTTTACCGCCGAGAGATTGACAACCTCTCGTTTACATTGGGTGCGAAGGTTTGCGTTGTGTGTGTAGGTGCTATTTACGTGGTGTTGCTTGGTTCTCCTACTGGATTGATAACCTTGGTTTCTTAACTGAGGGAAATACTTACTCTACTGTGCTGCATCATCCTCTCCTCTTCGGGGATAAAAATCCAATGCAGTTTACACGTAGCAAGCATCACTGGGGGTTTTCAACGCGGTGTCTCCCCCGAGGAAGGGCGTGAGTTCCTCAATGAGATCCACTCTGGCGACTGTGGTCACCATGCCGGCTCAAAGTCTTTAGTAGCAAAAGCCTTTCGCCATGGTTTCTTCTGGCTTACAGCCCACGCTGATGCTGAGGACATAGTCAAGAAGTGTGATGGATGTCAAAAGTTTGCACGTCAAGCTCATGTGCCGACTCAAGAACTCAGGATGATTCCAATCAGTTGGCCCTTTGCGGTTTGGGGGCTCGATATGGTTGGTCCATTTAAGCCATCCCAGGACAAAAAGACTCACCTATTGGTCGCTGTTGATAATTTTACCAAGTGGGTTGAGGCGGAGCCAATCAACAATTGTGATGCAGCTACAGTAGTCAAGTTCCTGAAGAAGATGATTTTTCGGTTTGGCTATCCACACAGCATCATCATTAATAATGGTACCAACCTCTCTAAGGGGGCTATGGAGCAGTTTTGTCAAAGGGAACATATCCAGCGTGATGTGGCGTCTGTTGCGCATGCTCAGTCCAATGGTCAAGTTGAGCGTGCTAACCAAGAGATCTTGCGAGGCATCAAGCCCCAGCTTATGGTTCCTCTTGAGGGCATGCTGGGTTGCTGGGTTGAGGAGCTTCCCTCCGTCTTATGGAGCATACGGACCACCCCCAACAGATCAACCGGCTTTACACCCTTCTTCATGGTTTATGGTGTAGAGGCCGTCTTACCAAGTGATATACGTCATGATTCCCCTGGGTAACAGCATACGTTGAGGCTGATAATGAACAGGCTCGTCAAGACTCTTTGGATGCTCTGGGAGAGGAACGTGACTTAGCAGCAGCACGCTCTGCAATATATCAACAAGACCTACGCCGCTATCATAGCCATAGAGTTCGAAGCCGTACTTTCTAGGAGGGCGACTTAGTGCTTCGGCTGATTCAAAATCAGTCAGGTATGCATAAGCTTTCATCACCTTGGGAAGGGCCTTTCGTCGTCAGCGAAAACCTGCATAACGGGTCATACTACCTAATCGATCTCTGTCCTGACAAGGAATCTCGCACATCAGAGGAGGAGGAGACCAACATGCCTTGGAACATTGCTCATCTAAGGCCTTACTACACCTAGAGCCACCGGCTTAGGTTTCTTTGTACATACATCTGTATATATATATTATGATCAATATAAATAAAGCCGGAACCCTCGAAACTCGAGGTCTCTGTCGTTTCATCTCAATCATTGTGCATGAGTCTTTACTTTTTTGATCATTGGTCACTTGGGGGCTTCCAACTCAACGAGTTTAGCTATCTCACCCTCTTGACCCGGCAAATAAATGCCACATTTTCTTGGTTAAACCTGCCTGTCTGCTTGATGCTACTCCGATTAGGTGACCCGCCGTACTCTTGACAAGTCAATCATCCTTATGACCCTGAACTTGCAAGGTTAAAACATCGGTTATGTCACGTGAGAGCCGGCTTACAGAGAGCGAGGATACTCCAAGGGCTATCACGCCAAGCTTCATAGAAGCAAGACTTGAGCCTCGAAAGCCAGTCTTTAATGTCGAGCCTCAAAAGCTGACTTAACATAAATTTTTACTTGCAATTTTTTCTATTCTATGTTACAGGTTATCTTTGGTGATTGTAATTGGCCATGAGCCGCGAGTTCAATACTACACTGGCTTACATCATATCCAAGACAGATGCCTATTCAAGCCTAAGTCGCCATCATCTTTGCACGAGCTATTACGTCGGCAGGATTTAACAATGTGTGCTTGGTCAGCATCTTCTTTTCGAAAAGAAGGGTAAATCGGGCATAAGTCGCCCGCTATGCAAAAAGACTTTGTCATAAATACATAATTTTGAAAAGAACACTAGGCGGGTCAACACACCACGTCACCAGCTATGCTTATTCAAAAAAGATCACAAGTTCTCACATGCACGATGGCACGACCAAGGTTTTTACTACTACACTATTATATGATGCCACAGGAGGGCTCAAATTGATTTAAAAGTTTTTTTGCCAACTACTTCGGCGCGCTTGAGCTCGCACCTGCAGCGGTCTTGCTTGCCAGGTCAGCTTGCTGCTTGATACGTCTCCAACGTATCTATTATTTTTTATTGTTCCATGCTATGATAGTATCATTCTTGGATGTTTTTAATATCATTGCATACATTTTTATATCATTTTTGGGGACTAACCTATTAACTTAGTGCCATGTGCCAGTTCCTGTTTTCTGCCTATTTTTTGTTTTATAGAAAATCACTATCAGATAAGATAAATCGTCCTAAAACTTTTTGGAGTTTTTTTTTATGGAGATAAGGATCAACGCAAGCTTGGGAACCAATGCAGAAGGTGCTAGGGTGGGCCACATGGCACCACGGTGCGCCCCAGGGGGCGCCCAGGTGCCATGTGGGCCCCCTGCCTCCGTTTGACCTACCTCCACCACTATAAATTCAGAGAAATCCCTAAACCCTCAGGGGAGTCCACGAAATATTTTTTCCGCTGCCGAAAGCCTCTGTTCTCGAGAGATCCCATCTGGAGGACTTTTCCGGTACTCCGCCGGAGGGGGAACTCATCACGGAGGGGATCTACATCATCCTTGCCGCCTCTCTAATGATGCATGAGTAGTTCACCATAGACCTACGGGTCCGTAGTTAGTAGCTAGATGGCTCTCTCTCTCTCTCTTTGTTTCTCAATACCATGGTCTCCATGATCTTCATGGAGATCCATCTGATGTAATGACTTTTTGCGGTGTGTTTGTTGGGATCCGATGAATTGTGAGTTTATGATCAGATCTATCCTTGTTTTATTTGAGTTCTTCTCTGATCTATTTTATGCATGATTTAGTATAGCCTTGTATTTCTTCTCCGAAGTTTTGGTTTGGTTTGGCCAACTAGATTGGATCTTCTTGCAATGGGAAGAGGTGCTCGGTAATGGGTTCGATCCTGCGGTGCTCAGTCCTAGTGACAGAAGGGGAGTTGACACGCATGTATTGTTGCCATTAAGGATAAAAATTTGGGATGAATACTTGTTAGTGTTTGTCTTGACTACATCATGTCATCGTTCTTTATGCATTACTTCATTCTTTTGGACTTAATACACTAGATGCATGCTGGATAGCGGTCGATGTGTGAAGTAATTGTAGTAGATGCAGGTAGGAGTCGGTCTACTTGTTTTGGATGTGATTCCTATATCATGATCATTGCCTTGGATAGCATCATAATTATTTGCTTTTCTATCAATTGCCCAACAGTAATTTGTTTACCCACCGTATGCTATTTTCTTGAGAGAAGCCTCTAGTGAACACTACGGCCCCCGGGTCTACTTTTATCATAAGATCTATCTTGTTTTCTTATACAAAAATACCAAAAATATTTGCTGCATATTTTTATCTTTTATTTTATTATCAATCTATCATATACCTTTTAGCTCGTTACTTGACCACCGAGAGATTGACAACCTCTCGTTTGCGTTGGGTGCGAAGGTTTGCGTTTTGTGTGCAGGTGTTGTTTACGTGGTGTTCCTTGGTTCTCCTACTAGATTGATAACCTTGGTTTCTTAACTGAGGGAAATACTTACTCTACCATGCTGCATCATCCTCTCCTCTTCGGGGATAAAAATCCAACGCAGTTTACAAGTAGCAGGAAGAATTTTCGGCGCCGTTGCCGGGGAGACATCATCAACATTACCAAGTACCTACACTCTCAACACTTATCTTCGCATTTACTTTATTTGCCATTTTCCTCTCGTTTTCCTCTCCCCCACTTCTAAAAAAATTTTACAAAAAATATTTGCCTTCTCTTTTGCCATTTTCATTTGCCTCTTTTCCTTCGCCGTTTTCTTGTTTGCCTTGTTCGTCGTCGCCATGGCTGGCACTTCTATCCCTCCTTTGTCACCGGATTTTGAAGTACTTTACTTCAAACAAAAAGAAGGAGAAAATCTTAAAGATGCTTGGTATCGATTGTTGGAATATTTTTGTGTTTGCTCTATAAAAGGGGATTTGACAATTTTAATTCGCACCTTTTATATTGGTTTGGCTATTCATCATAGACAACTTTTGGATTTTGCCGCAAAGGTGAACTATGTTGAAAATGAGGCCAGCACCGCTTATGAAATAATAGTGGATATGTTGGGAACTCCCCCATTGCAAAAAGCTTTAGTTTTTACTAAAGAGGGTGCCCAAATTTTAGACAAGTTGGGTGATTTGCAGAAAAACTTGGTTGAATTACAAAAGTCCCATGAAACTCTCAAGCATGTTTGTGGGAACACCAACCGTACAAATACTTTGCTTACTCCTTGCAATAAACGATTGGATATCTTGGATCTTAGAATGGCTTCTTCTTCTTCTTTGGAAAATGGGAAGCGTAAAGAGCCTCCCGGGTTTGAACAAAACCTTAGTAAGATAGCCAAGTCCAAGGATGACAATACTTGATGTATTGCACGATGCCTAGCTAGGGGCGTAAAACGATAGCGCTTGTTGGGAGGCAACCCAACGAATAAAATAATTTTTTATTTTTTACTTTTTGGTTCTGTTCTTTTGTTTACCCTTTATTTACCTCTGTTTTGACTTGGTTTTTATATTTTAATTAGTGTTTGTGCCAAGTAAGACCTTTGGGATGATGTGGATGATAGTGAACTCAATTCTGTGAAAAACAAAAACTTTGATGCCCAGTCCAGAATTTTTATAAATTCGTAAGAGTGTCAAATGCTTCTAAATTTTTTACACATGATTGATATATAAATTTTCCACTTTGTAATAATTTTTCAGAATTTTTGGAGTTACAGAAGTATGGCTTTTTGTCAGATTGCTACAAACTGTTCTGTTTTTGACAGATTCTGTTTTTGATGCATTGTTTGCTTGTTTTGATAAAACTATGGATTGTATCGGGGGGTAAAAGCCATGGGAAAGTTAGAACACAGTAGGTATAATGCAAAAATAAAATTTGAATGGGTTTGGAACAGTACTTATAGTAGTAATTTGTTTTGTTATACTAACGGATCTCACGAATGTTTTGTTGAGTTTTGTGTGATTGAAGTTTTCAAGTTTTGGGTGTGACGACGATGGATGAAGGAATGAAGATATGCAAAAGCCTAAGATTGGGGATGCCCAAGGCACCCCAAGGTAATATTCAAGGAGACTCAAGCGTCTAAGCTTGGGGATGCCCTGGAAGGCATCCCCTCTTTCTTCTAACGACTATCGGTAACACACTTGAGGCTATATTTTTATTCATCACATGATATGAGTTTTGCTTGGAGCGTCTTCTATGATATGAGTCTTTGCTTTTTAGTTTATCACAATCATCACCTCTGAACACATTTGCTTGAGATAGCCTCACGTCATCATGATTTGTTAGAATTGCTCTTTGTGCTTCACTTAAATTTGTTGAGCTAGGTGGTTGCTCTAGTGCTTCACTTAAATCTTTTTGAGCACGGTGGTGCTTTTGTTTTAGAGAAACACATGAACTCTCTTGCTTCACTTATATCTTTTTGAGAGTTGCTATGCTAGAAGTTTTGTAGAAATTTACTCTCATGCTTCACTTATATCTTTTTGAGGGTTGAAAATAGTTATGGTAAATTGTACAAGCTATGAGCTTGGTCCCCATGTGATGAATATCCAAGAGGGATAATGAAAACTAGCGTAAAAAATTTATGGGACATGAAAAACTTGATTCTTTGCAATAGTTTTGAGATATGAAGATGATGATATGTGAGTTATGTTCATGAGTAATTATGCTCTAGTATGAATATTGATGTTAAGGTTTATGATTCCCTATGCAAGCACATAAAGTCAATAGTTATGCAATGAAGTTATATCCTACTTGTGGTGCATTATTCGGTGTTAGTTATGTTTTATGTATGCATGTGCATCATTATGGTTTCTTAGTTGGTCGCTTCTCAATCTTTTTGCTAGCCTCCATTTGTACTAAGCGGGAATACTGCTTATGCATCCATGATCCTAAACCCTTTTTTGCCAATTGTGTCCACCATATCTAACTATATGCGGTATTTCAGTGTCATCCTAAGTAAATTTGCATGTGCCATCTCTAAATAAATTTCAAAAATAAATTTCTCTGTTGTGTGCCCGTATCGCTCATGAAGCAGTGAGGGGTGGCCGATGAGTTCCATGTTGGATATGTCATTCTCAAGATGAGTGTTTATTCACTTGTCATTGCACGAGAGGGTGGCGGTAATAGGGATGCCCAGTCCCAAAATAAATTAAATTTCACTAGAATGTGTTGGTATGGAGGGCACCCGTGAATATGGCTAGCCATGGATTGTGATAAGGAAAGGTGGAAAAACAAACTCCTTCGGATGTGAATGGAAAAAAGGGGCAAAAGCCTCAAACCCATGGTACGGTGATGGGGAACAAAACTTTTATTTTCTGTTTGGGAACCGCCTATGATGTATCTAGTATGGAAGGTATTGGGAACTCTTAGTCATTTTCATTGACGAGAAAAGCATGCCTCCCAAAATATTTTTTTCATCTCTCTTTAAAAAACCTGAGCTCTGGCACCTCTTTAAATCAATGCTTCCCTCTGCGAAGGGCCTTTCTATTTATTTTTATGTTGAGTCTCATTCTTCTCTTTAAAATCACCAACTAGGGGGTCATGTGATCATGTGTGTGCATGGGATATGATTGATATTTGAGTGTGTTTCATGAATGGATCAATGATTGAGCATAATGGGCTAGGGATAATTTTCTTTAGCATTGTTATTTTGAAAGGCATGGTTGCTTGTTAGCATCACTTGAGTATTTATATCTTCATGTCAGACTATAGACTATTGTTTTGAATCATACAAGTCCTCATGTATATGCTATGAAAAGAATTTTGTTGAGTATGTTGGGTAGCATTCCACATCAAAAATATGTTTTGTCACTTTCCTACTCGAGGACGAGCAGGAGTTAAGCTTGGGGATGCTTGATACGTCTCCAATGTATCTATTATTTTTTATTGTTCCATACTATGATAGTATCATTCTTGGATGTTTTTAATATCATTTCATATCTTTTTATATCATTTTTGGGGACTAACCTATTAACTTAGTGCCATGTGCCAGTTCCTGTTTTCTACCTATTTTTTGTTTTATAGAAAATCACTATCAGATAAGATCAAATCATCCCAAAACTTTTTGGAGATTTTTTTCTAGAGATAAGGATCAACGCAAGCTTGGGAACCAAGGCAGAAGGTGCTAGGGTGGGCCACATGGCACAATGTGGCCCCCCGCCTCCGTTTGACATACCTGTCGGTGTCAAAACCGGCAGATCTCGGGTAGGGGGTCCCAAGCTGTGAGTCTAAGGATCAATGGTAATAGGAGACAAGGGACACAGTGTTTACCCAGGTTCGGGCCCTCTTAATGGAGGTAATACCCTATGTCCTGCTTGATTATATTTGATGTAGACGATGATTACAAGAGTTGATCTACCTAGAGATCGTAATGGGTAAAACCCTAAGTGGTATGCCTATTGCTATTCTGATGATCTCTACGGACTAACCACTCCGGCTTATATACACATCGGAGAGGCCTAGGGTTACACATAGTCGGTTACAGAGGAAGGAAGTATCACGTCGGGACACCTAAACCTGCCGTAATACACACGTGAGAGTCCAATCCGAACACGGGGGCAATCTTTCGCTTTGTCCTACATGGCCCACTAGTCCGGCCCACGATAATTAGGTCGGACACCTTAGGACCCCCAAATCTAGGACTCCCTCAGTAGCCCCCGAACTTGCCTTCAATGACGATGTAGTATCCGGCACCCGTGCTGTCTTCGGCTTTGCAAGGCAAGTTCCTCCCTGTCCTTTGGTTGATAATAGTCCGGCTTGACCTCTATGTTTATTTTACAATTCCACCCAGTTGTCGCTTCGACTCCCACGCTTAAGATGAATGTGAACAGTCCACCATTTTATTTTGCAGAAAGGTCCTTCATCGGATGGGGTGACGTTTTATTTAAACAGGTAGGAACCGTCAAAGGCCCTCCATCCCCAACCAAGAGAACCAGAACACCTCACAAAATTCCCAAAAAATGGCAAGTGTCCCCGGCTCCTCCTCGCGTCCACATGGCCCTCAAGCAGGCGATTGGGCTAGCTGCGCTGTCTCCGACCTTCATCTGAATCGACTTCAGACGGAGGGGTATCTTCCCCCCACAGATCTGGTCTCCGTACGCGCGGGATTGACTTCTATCTGCGGTGAAGCTTTGGCCGAGAATTTTCCTAACCCCAATGAGGAGAGGGTATGTTTCATATCGTTCCTTTTGAGAGGCTTAGGGTTCCCCATTCATCCTTTCCTCAGGGGTTTGCTAGAGTTTTACGGGATCCAGCTCCACAACCTCACCCCCGGTCTATCCTGCATATTTCGGGCTTCGTTGCTCTTTGCGGGCTTTTCCTGGGCTGCGAGGCTCACTTTGAATTGTGGAGGAAGTTCTTCTGCCTCGTTCCCCGCTCCCAGGGAGGTTCTATATTCGAAGTGGGTGGAGCCGAAGTATGGCGCATAGCCGGGATGGGGTATCCCATAGGGACCCCGAAGAAGGAATCCGAAGAGTGGTCTTCGGAATGGTTTTTTATTCAGGATGTTCCTTTACCGAACCCAGTTCGACAGGGTCTTCCTGAGTTTTCCAATGCTCCTTTGAAGAAATGCTTCAATTGGCGCCCTCGAAGCCCCAAACAAGAGGACAGTGCGGAAGTGAGGAGTCTTGTCGCCAAGGTCAGGGTACTTGCCAACTCCAAACTTACAATTGTCGAAGTCATGGCTAACGCCATAAAGCGATGTATCCAACCTCTCCAATCGAGGGGACACCCCCTGTGGTGCTATAATGGGACAGACGACGCATCTCGTTACAAGCATCAGGGCCCCAATAATCAAACCGCATTGGCTGCCATCCTGGCCGACCTTTACAAGGGTGTAAAGGAGGAGTTTGCCCGCCTGAACTGTCGAGAAGGCTTCTCCATGTATAACCCCATTGAATGGGTAAGTATTGTTATTTAGCACAGCTCGGCTTATCATTCGGGAATACTGACCAAACTATCTTGATTTCTTCTAAACAGACTTGGAGAAAATTGATTGAAAAGGTCCACTGTCCGTCCTCAGAGGTGGCCATCATAGCTGATCACCCTGGGCTACTTCCCACTTCAACTGTAAGTACCCAGAAGGCGCCTTCCAAAAAGGAGCACCCTTCTCGTGCCTCTTGTAGTGTGCTGACTCGTGCTCAAAAGGGTCGACGTTCATCATGCCGTGCACCAGTAGGGGCGGCTCTTAAGGAGCCAATGCCCACACAAGACAGGTCTTCGAAGGGGAAGGAAATCGGGAGCGCCATGATGTCTACTACACAACTTGTTCTTGTAGACATGTGTTGGGCCTCCAAGCACAGAGTTTTGTAGGACAGTAGCAATTTTCCCTCAAGTGCATGACCTAAGGTTTATGAATCTGTGGGAGGCATAGGATGAAGATAGTCTCTCTCAAGCAACCCTGCAACCAAATAACAAAGAGTCTCTTGTGTCCCCAACACACCCAATACAATGGTAAATTGTATAGGTGCACTAGTTTGGCGAAGAGATAGTGATAAAAGTGTAGTATGGATAGTAGATATGAGTTTTTGTAGTGTGAACAATAAAAAACAGCAAGGTAGCAACTAGTAAAATGGAGCACAAACGGTATTGCAATGATAGAAAATGAGGCCTAGGATACATACTTTCAATAGTGCAATCTCTCAACACTGCTAACATAGTTGGATCATATGATTATCCCTCAAAGTGCAACAAAGAATCACTCCCAAGTTCCTATTAGCTTAGAACATAAGATAGAAATTGTTTGTAGGGTACGAAACCACCTCAAAGCTATTCTTTCTGATCGATCTATTGGGCTATTCCTATAAGTGTCACAAACAGCCCTAGAGTTCGTACTAAAATAGCACCATATGACACACATCAACCAACTCTAATGTCACCTAGATACTCCAATGTCACCACAAGTATCCGTGAGTTGATTCTATGATATGCATCAAACAACTTCATAATCATAATATTCAATCCACACAAAGAACTACAAGGAGACCCCAAAGTTTCTATTGGAGAAAAGATAATAAAAACGTGCATCAACCCCTATGCATAGATTACCCCAATGTCACCTCGGGAATCCGCAAGTTGAGTGCCACAACATACATCAAGTGGATCAATATGATACCCCATTGTCACCATGAGTATTCATTATGCAAGACATACATCATGTGTTCCCAAATCTGAATATTCAATCCGACAATAACAAAACTTCAAAGGGAAAAGATTCAATTCATCACAACAAAGGTAGAGAGGGGAGAAACATCATATGATCCATCTATATTAACAAAGCCCATGATACATCAAGATCGTGACATCTCAAGATCACGAGAGAGAGAGAGATGAGACACATAGCTACTGGTACATACCCCTAACCTCGAGGGTGGACTACTCCCTCCTCGTCATGGTGACCGCCGGGATGATGAAGATGGCCTCTGGTGATGATTCCCCCCTCTAGCAGGGTGCCGAAACAGGGTCCAGATTGGTTTTCGGAGGATATAGAGAGTTGCGGCGGCGGAGTCCAAGTTCTAAGTTATCCATCGGAGGTTTCTATATATATGTGAATTTTTAGCGTTGGTTTCACGCAAAGAGGAGCCTCAGGGGGCCCACACAACATCAAGCCACGCCCAAGGGGGGCGCGCCCCGGTGTTGTGTGGGCACCCTAAGCATCTTATGGTCCTTCCTCGAAGCTTCCTGGGGCTCTTTCCTTATATAAAAAGTCATCAAAAAGTTTCGTTGCATTTGGAGAACTTTTATTTCTGCACAAAAAACAACACCACTGTAGTTCTGCTGAAAACAACGTCAGTCTGGGTTAGTTCTAATCAAATCATACCAAAACCATATAGAATTGTGATAAACATGGCATGAATACTTCATAAATTATAGATACATTGGAGACGTATCACGCCGCAACACCTACTCCTCCAACGAAAAGGTATAAACTTTACGCATTTGCTTTAAGCCTGTTACCAAAGCTTCAATTGCTTCTATCCATTTATGCACAGAAGAAGTATTCAGCGGACTGTGTCTGGAGACACTTCCACCAGATGGCAAGGCAATCCAGAGCCGAACTCCTCGACTAAAGTAAAAACTGATGTGGGTGCTACCTCTGGCCATCCACCTCAAGGGGATTCATATGGCATCTCCATCACGAATTCCAAAGTCGAAAGTGTGATGAACCATCAGTGATGGAAAGAGGCTGTACGCCACCCTATCTTCTTTGATCAAGAGTTCAACACCTTCAGCTCTATGGATGCATACATCTGAGCTGCTCGAAATGGCCTTGAGGGAGCGGCTCATCTGTTATCAACAGATATGCAAGTAAGAAATTTAAAGTTTTGCACATGAGATATGACCCAGTAGCCCCCGGGACTTAAAGTGGTCGGGACGGCCGATTTAAGGATCATTGCCCGTGTAGGTCTTAAAGGATCAGAACAAGGCACTCTCTCAGGAGCTCGAGTCTAGCCGAACACAGCTAGTCGCCACCACTGCTGAGTTAGAAGGTGTGAAAAAGTTTACAAGGGAGGCGCATGGTAAGGCCACAGTATTGTATTCAATGATACGTCTGAAAGAGTTTAGATTTTAATGCCCATTTTGCACATAGCAGCAGAGTCTATAGGGCAGCTGCGAGAGGATTTAAAATCCGCAAAGGAAGCTCAACAGTATGAGGAATTGCAAGAAGCGGCCGGCCGCCGAGTACTATCTCGGGCTATGGATCAAAAGAACAAACTAGAAAAGGAAAGAGATCAACAGGCCGAAGAGATTAAGAGCTTGAAGGATCAGCTGTCCGACGCTTTGGAAGAAAATCAAAAGTTAAAGGGTGGCATATTTGGTATGGCCCGTGGTCTTCCTTTGAAGGAGATATTGATTGTGCAGTAGTTTGGAGTTTTTAATACTATGTTTGCAGGTCTACTCACCGGGTACCCTGAAGAGGAAGTGTCTGGCTTCCGAGGCAACTTGATGAAAGAATTATCCCTAGTGCATGAGCGAGCCTGGAAAGCGATGAAGAGTATGGTCAAGGCTTTATGGCCGTCCAAGACACCTCTGGAGAGCATGGCCGATTTGCCCAGCCTTTTCAAGGGAGCTCGGTGTTGATTTGAACTATGGAAGACCTCGGCCTGTCGTGAGGGTGCACGGGAAGCATGGGCAATGGTGAAGACATGTTACACCTAGCTATGCCAAATCATATGGCGCGAGTGGGGCCCGTAGGGCCAGACGGGAAAGAAATTTCTCTAAATCTGGTGTATGACTAGATTTAGCTCACTGCGAGGTACTCGCAGGAAGACTGTACTCTAGACAGTCTTATTGATGGCTTAGATAGGGAATAGTCATTTGATTCTATGTATCCATGTACTTTATCATCAAACTTATCTTCGGCCGATCTGTAAAATGTTTGTCATGGCCGACCTTCGGCTTCCACCTCCATAACCAGAAGTTTGGAGTGTTTCCGTATTATGTAACCTAAGGTACATAGGTAATTATATTTGGAAACAAGGCAATCCGGTCATATGGCTTTAACAGACAAAAAACATGTTCGAGGAGTTATGTTATATTACTTTTTAACGTAAGAAACATCTTCCAAGGAAAATAGTTCCTTTAGGGGGTTCCTTTCCTTGGGTAATCAAGTTAACCATGCATGAAGTGGCTCATTTTCGGCATTATGTGGTTTTAAGGGTGGCCAACCCCTTGTTAGTACTAGAGTATGGTTAATGTCTTCGTCACCGACCATTTATGTCCTTAAGAATGCTAGCTTTTGGCTTCACCCGTCTGAGGTATAGTTTCGGCTGACCCGGTTGTAACAATCACAGAGGTGCTCCCTTTACACCCTAGCTGAACAATCGGGAATGTAGGGCATAAGCACAGGAGCGAGGCAACCCAGCTTGGCAAAAAACTTAAGACAAAGTGGTGCATATAATGGCATAAAAATGAGACAAACACGGGGAAGCTTGAAAATAGCCTAAGTGGCATATAATTACTAGCTTCGTAAAAGAAGCCCCCAGGCGTACCTAGCTGTTACATTTAATGATGTATACCTGGATAGTTCGAACACAGTTCAGCAAATCCGAACACAACCTGGGATGTCCCTATCAAAAAATAGAAAAGGAAGAAAAGAAAAAAGGAGGATGAGAGGACCCAAGAGGTTTGATCAAAAACCATGATAAAAGGCGCTGCCGAATTATCCGTAGAATCGCCGAAGCCGAGCTGCGTTCCATGGGTTTGGTTCGAGGCGATTATCTGTTGCATCACAAAGGCGATATGCTCCCCCAGTTCAAACTTCATCGATTATGAACGGGCCCTCCCACTTCGGTTTGAGATTGTCCTTCTTCTTCTCAGGGAGGCGTAAAACAAGATCAACAACGTTGTATGTCTTGGCCCGAACTTCTTTGCTTTGGTACCACCGAGCCTATTGTTGATAGAATGCGGAACGAGCTCGTGCTATGTCCCGTTCTCCCTCTAGGGCGTCTAGGTCGTCCTACAGATCTAGCTCGGCCTTGCGTTCTTCATACATGCGCACTCAAGGCGAATCATGAATGATGTCACAGGGAAGAACAGCCTCTGCGCCGTACACCATAAAGAAAGGTGTGTATCCAGTCATCCGGTTAGGGGTGGTGCGCAGCCCCTAGAGTACGGAGTCTAGTTCCTCGACCCAATGCTTATCCGACTCCTTTAAGGAGAGTACCTGCTGAGGTTTTATACCACTCATTATCAGGCCGTTGGCTCGTTCAACTTACCCGTTTGTTTGTGGGTGATAAACAGATGCATAGTCGAGTTTAATACCCATATTAGCGCACCAGTCCTTCACTTCGTCAGCTGTGAAATTGGAGCCATTGTTTATTATTATGCTGTGGGGGACACCATAACGGTGTACCACGCCGGATATGAAGTCGATTACTGGTCCGGATTCCGCAATTTTTACTGGTTTGGCCTCAATCCATTTAGTGAACTTATCAACCATAACCAATAGGTATTTCTTCTTATTGTTTCCCCCTTTGAGGGGTCCAACCATGTTCAGACGCCAGACCGCGAAGGGCCAGGTTATTGGTATAGTCCGAAGGGTGGTGGGGGGTAAATGACTTTGATTTGCAAAAAGCCGGCATCCAACGCAATGTTGGACAAGTGTTTGAGCGTCCGCCCGGGCTGTGGGCCAGAAGAACCCTGCTCAGAAGGCCTTGCTTACTAGAGCCTGAGCTGCCGCATGGTGGCCACCCATGCTAGCATGTATTTCGGCCAAGAGTTGCCTCCCTTCCTCTTCGGATATGCACCTTTGGAGAACGCCAGTGGTGCTTTTCTTGTACAATTCTCCTTCATGAATTTTGTAGGCTTTGGAGCACCGAACTATGCGGTGTGCCTCGTTCTGGTCATCGGGAAGTTCCTGCCTATGAAGGTAGGCTAGGATTGGTTCGGTCCATGGCGTGACGACGGCCATGATTTTGTGAGCCGAAGAAGTCTCTTCAATAGCTGAACCTCCGATGATTTCGTTATCTGGTTTGATACCAGGGGGTATGACAGAGTCCGAGCTGTTATCCTATCCTTCGTCCTGCCACACTATGGATGGCTTGAAGAGCCGTTCGACGAAGGTGTTTTGAGGGACGGGGTCGTGTTTGGCACCCATGCGGGCAAGGATGTCTGCTGCCTTGTTAGTGTCGCGAGCTACATGGTGAAACTCGAGCCCTTCAAACCGAGCTGATATCTTTACAACGGCATTCCTGTAGGCTGCCATTTTGGGGTCTTTGGCGTCGAAGTCACCGTTAACCTGGGAGATCACGAGGTTGGAGTCCCCGCGCACTTCTAGGCACTGAAGTCCCATGGAGACTGCCATGCGGAGTCCATGTAGCAATGCTTCGTATTCGGCCGCATTATTGGAGTCCGTGTACATGATTTGTAGTACATAATGAACTGTATCCCCCATGGGGGATATCAGGATTACACCAGCTCCCAGTCGGCTAGCATCTTAGAGCCATCGAAGTACATGGTCCAATTGGAGTAGGTATTGTATTCCTTTGGGAGCTCGGCTTCGGTCCATTTGGCTATGAAGTCGGCCAGCACCTGAGATTTAATGGCTCGGCGCGGTTTGTACATGATTTCGAAAGGAAGGAGCTCTATCGCCCATTTAGCTATGCGGCCAGTGGCATCCCTGTTGTTTATAATGTCATTGAGCGGTACTTCGGATGCGACTGTAATTGAACACTCCTGGAAGTAGTGCCGAAGTTTTTGAGATGCCATGAAAACGGCATAGGCTATCTTTTGTTAATGTGGTATCAGGATTTGCATGGTGTAAGGACCTCTGATACATAGTAAACCGGTTTTTGAATAGGGAATTTATGTCCCTCCTCTTCTCTTTCGACGACGAGGACGGCGCTCACCACTTGGTGGGTTGCTGAAATGTATAATAGCATCGGTTCGCCAACACTTGGGGCGGTTAAGATTGGGTTGCCGGCCAATAGTGCTTTTATTTCCTCCAATCCTGCCGTTGCCGCATCCGTCCACTGGAAGTTATCGGTGTGCTTGAGCAACCTATAGAGCGGTAATGCTTTTTCTCCCAACCTGGAGATGAAGCGGCTTAAAGCTGCCATGCACCCTGCCAATTTCTGGACATGTTTTAATTCTGCTGGTATTGCCAGCTGTGATAGGGCTTGGATTTTAGATGGATTCACTTCAATTCCTCGATGGGAAACAATGAAGCCAAGTAGCTTTCCGGCAGGGACGCCGAAGACGCATTTGTCCGGATTGAGCCGTATGTCATATGTTTGGAGGTTTTCAAATGTTAAGCGGAGGTCGTCCACTAGTGACGCGACGTTCTTGGTCTTAACGACCATGTCGTCCACGTATGCTTCGACTGTTTTTCCAATTTGTTTTTCTAGGCAGGTTTGAATCATGCGCTGGTAAGTGGCACCGGCATTTTTGAGTCCGAAGGGCATGGTGTTAAAGCAAAAAGTCCCGTAGGGAGTGATGAATGCGGTTGCAGCCTGATCGGACTCCTTCATTTTGATTTGGTGGTATCCGGAGTAGGAGTCGAGGAAACAAAGGGAATCATGTCCGGCGGTGGCATCTATGATCTGGTCTATGTGAGGTAGAGGGAAGGGATCCTTGGGGCAGGCTCTATTGAGGTCCTTAAAATCGACACAATGCCGCCAGGATTTGTCCTTTTTTGGCACCATGACCAGATTTGCCAACCATTCGGGGTGTTTAATTTCCCTAATGAACCCTGCTTCCAAGAGTTTTGCTAGTTCTTCCCCCATAGCCTGACACTTGGGTTTAGAGAATTGTCGTAGCGACTGTTTAACGGGTTTAAAGCCTTTAAGTATGTTGAGGCTGTGTTCGGCCAGCCTACGTGGGATTCCTGGCATATCAGAAGGATGCCAAGCAAATATGTCCCAGTTTTCCCATAGGAATGTGTGCAAGGCTTCATCCACCATTGGGTCCAGCTGTGCTCCGATGGATGCTGTTTTGTTTGGATCTGTCGGGTGCACTTGAAATTTGACTACTTCATCTGCTGGTTTAAAAGAAGTGGACTTGGGTCTCTTATTGAGGATCATGTCATCCTTGTCCACCGTTGTTCGGAGCGTGGATAATTCTTCGGCCGTGAGGGCTTCGAATAGTGCTTCGAGGGCTAGGGAGCCATTTTATTCTCAGCCCAGAGGGCTCTGTCCGGATCGCTTGTGATTGTAATCACTCCGTTGGGCCCCGGCATTTTAAGTTTCATGTCTCCATAGTGACGTACTGCCTGGAATCGTGCGAATGCATCGCGGCCCAGGAGGGCGTGGTATCCGCTATTGAAGGGCACAATGTCGAAGAGCAACTCTTCGGACCTGTAGTTTTTGGGTATACCGAATACCACATCGAGCACAATCTGTCCCGAGCAGCGTGCCTCTCGACCAGGGACTATACCACGGAAGGTAGTATAACTTTTCTTGATGCGGGATTTATCAAACTACATCTTTGTGAGCGTATCTTCGTAGATGAGGTTTAGTCCACTGCCACCATCCATGAGTACTTTTGTTAGGCGAAAGCCGTCCACGGTAGGATCAAGGACTAATGCGGCGGGTGCTCAGACTGAGCGGGCCCTAGGTTCATCGTCGGCGTTGAAAGTTATTGCCGCATCGCTCCATGGGCTGGATGTTGTTACTTGGTGAACTTGGGCGAGCTCTCGAAGTGCCCTTTTCCATCGATTATTTGAAGAATAAGTTTCAAGAATTGTCAGGACATCAGGATGTTCATCCGTGGGTGGCTGTTTACTCGAGGGTGAGGCATCAAGGATAACCTCGCCGCTTTTGGCTAACTGCCTAAGAACCTAACAAGCTCGAAGGCTGTGGGTCGGATATTTTGATAATGCCAAATGTATCGGGCATGGTTTATCTAGGAGTTCATCGAGGATGGTCCTATGTCCTTTGGAGGATTTATTTCTTTTACCAGTGGACTCGTGTTCGGATATCCTTCAAGGGTGTAGCCGTTTTATCCGAGCTACAGATGGGTCCTTGACATGCATGGGTTCCACATGTGTCTTTTGGGCTTTCCATCGCACAGTACTTGCGTACCAAGTCGGACAGTTTGGTGAAACTTTGAATGTGACGCCGGGCTAGGGCATTCAAGATTCCCTCGTCGTGGCAATTGTGATGGAAGACTGAGATTATATCTTGGTTGCAGCAGTCCTTAATCCTGTTTTTAACAAGGAGGAACCTGGCCCAGTAATGGTGGGCCGCTTCTCTAGGTTGTTGCTGTATATACATTAAGTCGCAGATGTCCGGTGGTCCAGAGTTGCTTGGAGAGTATTCGGCATGGTGGGAGGGTGGGAAAAAACTTGGCATCCCATCTAGGCCTGTGTCCGGAGTCTCGAGAGATGTCAGGGTTTCTGGGGCCAATGATTTGGGCCCGGGGGTATACGGCCGCTCGTCGAGCTCGTTGTTCAGTTCGGAGTCCGGTATGGGTGCCGCCCCTTTCGGGGGATGAGGCTCGAGCTCCGGGAGTTCGGAGATACGAACGTATTTGGTTTTCAGCCTGGGAGACGTAGAGTCCTCGGCCTGTTCCTTGACGGTTTCTACGAGGTGAGTGACCGGCGGGGAGTGAATTTCCCTGTCTTCAAGTTTAAACCCAATTCGGTCATAAGCTGGCATACGTCCCATAGTCTTGATGCGGTCTAGCAGCTCGTTTAACGATGAGGCGTCCGCTGTATTCATCTTCCCCGAATGTTCGGGACCGATGCGCAGGCAGCGTTCGGCGACCGTTAGGGTCGCCACTAGGCTTGGATCCTTGCTGGAAGGATCTGAAGTCAAAGTTCCAGGGTTGTTCTGACCTCCAGTTGGAGCCACAGACCTGATCGGGGCTAAACCATGCCGGGCATTGAGGGTGCGAACCAGGCTTTCGATCGGGATCTGGTGCTCAAGGGCAGAAATCTTGACATGGTCCAGATGACCGGCCGAGTCAGCGCCTAAAACAAAGCTGCCGATCCGAAGGGTTTGTCCTGAGATCAAGACGTTCCCGGAAGAGACTTTGCTGTTGAAGCTCACGCGAGCCATTGATTCTGTCAGTGACCACACAGCGGAACTCTCAATGAAAGCACCAATGTCGGTGTCAAAACCGGCAGTTCTCGGGTAGGGGGTCCCAAGCTGTGAGTCTAAGGATCAATGGTAACAGGAGACAAGGGACACAGTGTTTACCCAGGTTCGGGCCCTCTTAATGGAGGTAATACCGTACGTCCTGCTTGATTATATTCGATGTAGACGATGATTACAAGAGTTGATCTACCTCGAGATCGTAATGGCTAAAACCCTAAGTGGTATGCCTATTGCTATTCTGATGATCTCTATGGACTAACCCCTCCGGCTTATATACACACCGGAGAGGCCTAGGGTTACACATAGTCGGTTACAGCGGAAGGAAGTATCACGCCGGGACACCTAAACCTATCGTAATACACACGTGAGAGTCCAATCTGAACACGGGGGCAATCTTCCGCTTTGTCCTACACGGCCCACCAGTCCGGCCCACGATAATTAGGCCGGACACCTGAGGACCCCCAAATCCAGGACTCCCTCACTACCTCCGCCACTATAAATTCAGAGAATTCCCAAAACCCTCAGGGGAGTCCACGAAATACTTTTTCCGGCGCTGCAAGCCTCTATTCTAGAGAGATCCCATCTGGAGGCCTTTTCTGGTACTCCGCCGGAGGGGGAACTCATCACGGAGGGGCTCTACATCATGCTTGCCGCCTCTCCGATGATGCGTGAGTAGTTCACCATAGACCTACGGGTCCGTAGTTAGTAGCTAGATGTCTCTCTCTCTCTCTCTCTCTCTCTCTCTCTCTGTTTCTCAATACAATGGTCTCCATGATCTTCATGGAGATTCATCCGATGTAATGACTTTTTGCGGTGTTTTTGTTGGGATCTGATGAATAGTTAGTCTATGATCAGATCTATCCTTGTTACTATACTAAATCATGCATAAAAGAGATCAGCAAAGAACTCAAATAAAACAAGGATAGATCTGATCATAAACTCATAATTCATCGGATCCCAACAAACACACCGCAAAAAGTCATTACATTGGATGGATCTCCATGAAGATCATGGAGACCATTGTATTGAGAAACAAAAAGAGAGAGAGCCATCTAGCTACTAACTACGGACCCGTAGGTCTATGGTGAACTACTCACGCACCATCGGAGAGGCGGCAAGGATGATGTAGAGCCCCTCCGTGATGAGTTCCCCCTCCGGCGGAGTACCGGAGGAGGCCTCCAGATGAGATCTCTCGAGAACAAAGGCTTGCATTGGTGGAAAAACTATTTTGTGGACTCCCCTAAGGGTTTTGGGATTTCTCTGAATTTATAGTGGCGGAGGTAGGTCAAACGGAGGCAGGGGGCCCACATGGCACCTGGGTGCCCCTTGGGGCACGCCGTGGTGCCATGTGGCCCACCCTGGAACCTTCTGCCTTGGCTTCCACGCTTGTGTTGATCCTTATCTCCAGAAAAAAATCTCCAAAAAGTTTCGGGACGATTTGATCTTATCTGATAGTGATTTTCTGTAAAACAAAAAATAGGCAGAAAACAGGAACTGGCACATGGCACTAAGTTAATAGGTTAGTCCCCAAAAATGATATAAAAATGAATGAAATGATATTAAAAACATCCAAGAATGATACTATCATAGCATGGAACAATAAAAAATAATAGATACATTGGAGATGTATCAGCCGCCAGAAAGCTCAGCCAAGTCCATATCAACATTATATGCTTTTGCCCGGCTTAATGAGAGCATTGCGGCCGAGTTGGCGGCTGACTTCTTCAGCTCTTCAATTTTTTTTGGCATTGTGGGCAGAATCTTAAGAACAACCTTGATCAATTTCGGTGCCTCCTTTGTGCCCATCACATGACGGATGGTGAAAAGGTTGCCCGTATAAAGCTGCTCCATGAAGGTGTATGCCGCCTTGAGCTGCACCCGTGGCTCTTTCTTCAGATTCACACTTCTCTTGCCTACAAAGTTACGAACATGATGTCAGAATAGTTACTAAGCCGCCACAAACACATGGGTGATTCAAACATGAACTTAGAGGGCGGCTTACCAAAGATAGCGTGTGTCATCTGGTAGATGTGCCACTTTAAGCCAGAGAGCTCTTCAGTCACCGGTTTGAGCCGGCCTTCAGCGTCTTCAGCATGCTTCACCAGTGCCTCCTTCTCCTTCTCATGATCAGCCGTGAGAGCCTTCAATTTCTCACCAGCGGTGGCTGCTGCCTGCTCAAGATCAGCGGTGGCTGACTCTGCGTCTGTGTGCAGTTTCTTCTCAGCTTTCAAATCTTCTTGTGAGCCAGCCACCCTTGACTCGGCTTCAGGCAGCAGGTCCTTTTCAAAAGAAAATTATGTCAATGACATACAAGATGGCTCTAAGTTTCCAAATTGAAGTCCCAAGCAGACTGCTAGCACTCTACATAGCACTTGGGGGCTAATGCGTGTTCAAATTTTCTTTACAACAAACTATTCAAGGAAAAGATCCGACTCATTTCATTACGATGAGCCGGCCCTTGGCGGCTATCACAGTTGATTCTTTTCTACAAATTAATCAGTCATATGAAGATTCGGATGTTTCAAAGAAACAAGCCGGCCCTTGGGGGCTACCCAATAGTTCTCTAGATCTCATTAAAAGACCCGGCTATTTCAAAGAAATAAGCTGGCCCTTGGGGGCTACAATGTCAATTTGACTCTGATATCAAAGAACCGGCTTGTTATATTCATAACAACCTAGCCCTTGGGGGCTACTGTCTATCAACAAGATCATCCTACTTACAGTCTTACACCGAATATCAGTTCTATTATTATTATGCCTAAGTCTAGGTGGCTATACGAGATATAAGCAGTAAAACTTTGAGGCGAATCATACTGCTACTTGTAGACTGTGTTGGATTTTTATCCCCGAAGGGGAGAGGATGATGCAGCACAGTAGAGTAAGTATTTCCCTCAGATAAGAAACCAAGGTTATCAATTCAATAGGAGAACCAAGCAACACCACGTAAACAGCACCTACACACAAAACGCAAACCCTCGCACCCAACGCAAACGAGAGGTTGTCAATCTCTCGGCGGTCAAGTAACGAGATTAAATGGTATATGATATATTGATAGATTGATAAATAAATAAAGGATAAAAAAGCGCAGCAAGTATTTTTGGTATTTTTGTTTAAGTAAACAAGATAGATCTTATTATAAAAGTAGACCCAGGGACCATAGAGTTCACTAGAGGCATCTCTCAAGAAAATAGCATACAGTGGGTAAACAAATTACTGTTGGGCAATTGATAGAAAAGCAAATAATTATGACGCTATCCAAGGCAATAATCATGATATAGGCATCACATCCAAATCAAGTAGACCGACTCCTGCCTGCATCTACTACTATTACTTCACACATCGACTGCTATCCAGCATACATCTAGTGTATTAAGTTCAAGAGAACGAAGTAATGCATTAAGAACGATGACATGATGTAGTCAAGATAAAAGCATATAATAATTCATCCCAACTTGTTATCCTTAATGGAAACAATACTTGCGTGTCAATTCCCCTTCTTTCACTAGGACTGAGCACCGCAAGATCGAACCCATTACCGAGCACCTCTTCCCATTGCAAGAAGATCTAATCTAGTTGGCCAAACCTAACCAAAACTTCGGAGAAGAAATACAAGGCTATACTAAATCATGCATAAAAGATATCAGTAAAGAACTCAAATAAAACAAGGATAGATCTGATCATAAACTCACAATTCATCGGATCCCAACAAACACACCGCACAAAGTCATTATATCGGATCGATCTCCATGAATATCATGGAGACCATTGTATTGAGAATCACAAAGAGAGAGAGAGCCATCTAGCTACTACCTACGGACCTGTAGGTCTATGGTGAACTACTCACGCATCATCGGAGAGGCGGCAAGGTTGGTGTAGAGCCCCTCCGTGATAAATTCCCCCTCCGGCGGAGTACCGGAGAAGGCCTCCAGATGGGATCTCGCGAGAACAGGGGCTTGCGGCGGCGGAAAAAGTATTTCCTGGACTCTCCTGAGGGTTTTGGAATTCTTCTGAATTTATAGTGGTGGAGGTAGGTCAATTGGCGCAAGGAGGGGCCCACATGGCACTGGGGTGCGCCCCCCCTGGGGCGCGCCCTGGTGCCATGTGGGGCCCTCCAGTCTTATCTTCTTTGGCCTCCAAGTTCATGGTGATCCTTATCCTCAGAAAAAAATCTCCAAAAAGTTTCAGGACGATTTGATCTTATCTGGTATTGATTTTCTGTAAAACAAAAAATAGGGCAGAAAACAGGAACTGGCACGTGGCACTAAGTTAATAGGTTAGTCCCCAAAAATGATATAAAAATGCATAAAATGATAATAAAAACATCCAAGAATAATAATATCATAGCATGGAACAAGCAAAAATAATAGATACGTTGGAGACGTATCACTTACCTCATACTTTCTCTTGAGCATGTTTACCATGCTGGCCTCCATATCCCGGCTTGTTGACAACCGAGTCAAGTATGCTTCATGAAGATCCAAGGCACTCAGTTCTTCATAGTTGGGGAGCTCCAGCTTGGTCTTCCCTTTCTCTGAGGCCTCCGGCTCACCCTTGGATGGCAGCTTGGCCAGTGTCTTCGATGGCTCAGGAGTCTTATATGAAGATCCCGTGATGGTTAGCCCGTCAGTAGCTGGGGGAGATGACACCATCTTCTCTTCAGGCACCATCTTAGGGCTTGACTCGCATGTGGGGGACGGCGGGTTAATTTCCGGCATGTCATCAACACCACCGGCTTGAACCTCCACATCTCCGGCTGGTGGTGGCTCATTCTGTTGAGGAGCCTCAGGGGTCTCCTCTGCTTGGTCCTTGGCCACCTCTTCATGACCTTCAGGTCTCGACGGCTCTGGAATTGAGGTTGACTCGCCAGTCTTCCTCTTCTTGGCCTTGGCCCTAAGAAATATGCAAACAAGTTAGTATCAGAAGCACAACAAGCATGAGCAAGATATGACTTCAACAAAAATACACTCACCTCGGCTTGATAACCATCGGCGCCAACTGAGTCGCCGAAGAAGCGCCAGACGATGGTGGCGAGTCCTGATAGTCTGACACAGTAAGTGGCTGCTTAAAAAGTCTGGCTCGAGGATGAGAAGGAGTAGGGCTGTGTGTCACCTCATTTGGACGTTTATGAGGGTTGGGCGCGTTATCTAAGCCGCTCAACATCTCACCAGAGCCGCTGCATGTCTGACACCTTGATGAGCCGGCATGCTGCGATTCTTTATAGAAAAGTTTGGGTCTAAATGAGCAAGTGGATGAGAAAAAGGTACTTTCCTCACAGCTCTCCTTGTTTTCTTGGGAATGAAAGTGGCTGAGCCGTAAGAGACAGGAATTACCTCGACATCATCGGCCCGTCTCCCATCGGCATCGTCCTGACAGGATAAGTAAAAGTTAGCACAATTCAATATATATGAAAGGAGGAAAACAACCAAAGGAACGGATCTTACCTCCGACTCATCTTCATCCAAGGGAGACTCATCCATGGGCGGCTCTTCTTCGGGCGACTCATCACCCTCAGATACTTCAGGCTCAGTAACAGCCTTCTTCTTCTTCTTCTTTCTCTGGGTCTGAGTCGGCGCCGCCTTATTGAGCTTGGTGGCCACCAATTTCTGTTTCCTATATTTCTTGTTCCAAAAGGGGTCATTCTCCTGCCAAAGTATCAAGATCATGGAGAATCATGAGTTGGGAAAGATCAAAGTGTTTAACCCGGATTAAAGTGCTTATGGAAAACACTTACAGGTGGTGGCGGGTTAGAAACACAGAAGGGTGCTAGCCCTGTTTTGTCACAAGTTTCTTGTGACTCTCCGAGCAATGACTTCACTGCATCATTTAGTTCCTCCTCATTAAAGTTATTGGGGCTATGCCGCTGAGGATCCGTTAGCTCGCCAGTGTAAGAACACATCAAGCCGCCCCGACAACTCAGGGGCAATTCGCCAGCTGACCCAGCATCGGGTCAGATCGACCCCTGTCAATCCATTGGCTAGAAGAGCTCTCAATTTTGGATAGATGCCAGCAACCTGCTCCTGCTCTTCTGTGGAAGCCCAGCCAGGGTACTCTGTTGAAGGTAAAAGTCGGTTCGGTCTGTAACCCGGCAAAGGGTTCCCACCTTCTGGCGTAGTATTCTTACAGTAAAACAAAATTTTATTCCATCCCTTAGGATGACTTGGTAGACGAGCCGCTGGAAAGGTTGTGTCTCTCCTCCTCTGAATTGAGACCCCGCCAAGCTCCAGGCTGGGGCCATCAGCACACTCAGTCTGCTTGTTGATATAAAAGAACTCTCTAAAGAGAGTGACTGTTGGCTCTATCTGAAGGTAAGCTTCACACAAGACTTGGAACTGACATAAGTTTGAGACGGAGTTGGAGCCAATATCTTGAGGGTGCAAGCCATAGAAGTGTAAGATGTCTCTGAAGAATTTTGAGCCGGGAGGAGAGAAACCCCTAATTAGTAGGTCGTCCATGAAAATGATGACTTCTCCGGGCTTAGGCGCAGGGATGCTTTCTCCCATGGGGACCCGGCAAGTAGCAGCCTCTGGCTCAGCCAAGAATCCTTGCTCCTTATAATCATTGAACATGACATCAGAGACTTGGGACGCTACCCAGTTGCAGACATATGTCTTTGACTTTGATTTTGCCATGGTTGAGCAACCTAAATACAAACGGAGCGCAAAGGTATCAATGGTGGTCTAATAAGTGAAGAATTAATATCGGACGGCTAAAATTTCGGAAATGGTCAACATGGCTATTTTTAATAAGCCGCCCGAATGAAAATTATTACTACAGTTGACTAATGGACGTTATGCAAACAAACTCCTAAGTAGCAAGACAAAGAGGGTGGCTTACGATAGTCACACTTAAGGCAACCATTGACGGCTCACGGTATATTACAATCCAAGCCGCCACAACTAAGGTGGCGGTTGATCCCATGATGAAGATATCGGGTTTTCCTACCAAGTGTAGCAAAACAGGTTTCAAACAAGAAAGTTGTTCTTATAGATCTACGGGCAAAGCAAAAATAGCATTTAATTCAGACCTAGAAAGGTTCATACAGGAAGTTCTCCGTCCAAACTGTCTAAGGAAACTACCAATGGACTAAGTTTTGTCGATGCAGAAACAATACTACAATCAGCCGCAGGGCATTTCTACCACAAGTTCACGAGCAGCTAGGGTCTGATGAAAGTTCATGAAGCTTGAAGCAGATTAATAGCGATGAACAGCGGCGGGCTACAGTACAAATCTACAGGCTATCATGAACATACATGTTTACATCATGGCACGGAGAAGGTTCTTGGCGGGGATGACGGTGCTCCGCGAGTGGACGTCAAGGCGGCGAAGGTCGCTGACGCGCTCGGTGTCGGAGTAGCAGCAGAGCTTCGGCAGTGAGTGCGAGGAAGAAGACGCAGAGGCGAGGAACGAAGCGGTAAAGGGCAATGAGGACCCCCCTCATGCGTATTTAAAGACAAGGCAGATAGAATGGCAGTCACGAGAATCAAGGCGCCACAGTATTAAAGAGGCGCCTCGATTATCGCAACTATCAAATCCACTCAAGATTTGAGAGAAAGATTCACGGAGGGCGTTCGGATGACGTCACGATGTTTCAAGGAAGAAAAATCACAAGTGTAAAGTATATGATAAGCCGGACAGGTGTAAGCCAGCAACGTTCAAATCAACCTGGGAATAATGTTGGGGATATAACCCCAGGGTGTAACCCTCCTGTTCAGGACCGGGTCACTGAAGTGGCGACTTAAGAAGGTCGTGCCAGGTGGGCCGCGGTGATCCAGAAGGCCCCGTCCAGAAGGATAAGCCACCCGTTGATGGGCCAGCTTATGGCGCACCGGCTTAAGCACTTCTAGTTAAGCTACCCTAAGAGGTTTACTTACTTAGAGGACAAGATAAGAGTAAGACACGGGTTGTTTCTGACCCGAACTCTGTTGTAAACCCTGGGCCTCAACCAATATATAAAGGGGAGGCCCGGGGTCAGAAAGATCAAGTTACAAACCCTCGAGTACTAGGTTAGCCAAGAGCACCCTTGTAATCGAGATCATCATCAATAAAACTAAAGTAGGACGTAGGCTTTTACCTCCGTCGTGAGGGGTCGAACCTGGGTAAATCTTGTGTTCTTCGTGTCCAATCAACCCCTTCAAACTACCACCGGAGCTGGAGTACGATGGCCTCACGACTAAGTCATTTGAAGACATCTGCCGTGAAAATACCACCACACCCTCCGTGATGGATTCCCCCTCCGGCGGAGTACCAGAAAAGGTCTCCAGATGGGATCTCTCGAGAACAGAGGCTTGCGGTGGTGGAGAAAGTATTTCATGGGATGTTCTGAGGGTTTCTGGATATCTCTGAATTTATAGGCCAGGAATTAGGTCAAACGGAGCCAGGATGGTCCCACATGGCACGGGGCGTGCCCTGGTGCCATGTGCCCCCCCTTTCATCTTCTGCCTTGGCTTCCAAGTCTGCGGTGATCCTTATCTCTAGAAAAAATCTCCAAAAAGTTTCGTTGCATTTGGACCTTATCTGATAGTGATTTTCTGTAAAACCAAAAATAGGCATAAAACAGGAACTAACACATGGCACTAAGTTAATAGGTTTGTCCCCAAAAATGATATAAAAATGTATGAAATGATATTAAAAACATCCAAGATTGATACTATCATAGCATGAAACAATAAAAAATAATAGATACGTTGGAGACGTATCATGTACCTGGGCATGTCCCCACTCCCAATGCATTATATCTTAGCCTATATCATATGCATTAAATAATTACTTAGATATAATTCCTCTAATGCATTGTATCTTATTGTTGTATCTAAAAGAGCTCATTTAATGTGTTTTGTTAGAGAAAAGGCATGAGTTCTATTGGTTTTGGTTCTGAGAACTATATCGAGATTATGACATGATTACTCTCTTTTTCCTCATTAAATAAGATACCACATCAGATTCACTAGTAGAAAACAGGACATTAGTCCTAGTTCGTAAGTGCCTTTAGTCCCGGTTGTGCAACTGAGACTAAGCAATAAGGACTAAGGGCCCCCCTTTTTAGTCTCGGTCGTGTTACGAACCGAGACTAAAGGGTCTCCATGTGGCCGCTGCGCAGCGCTCAGGCAGGAGGACCTTTAATTAGCCCCGGTTGGTAACACCGACCGGGACTAAAAGGCCGCCACGCGTCAGCCCCTGCCAAGCGTTGTTTTTTTTTTTAAAGAGGGGTTTAGGATTTTGGAGGGTTTTGGGGTTTTGGAGGGTTTAGGGGTTTCATTTTTATTTTATGTTTTTCATTCAACTTGACGCTTGCTACTAATAGCAATGAAGGAACCGTAACACAACATCGTCATGAATATAGATAAGTGACCTCTTTCTTCATGGTTGGTCGAACAAGAAGTTTTCGTATATATATTCGACGCTACTACATATAGTACATGTTCATGCATATATACAAAATAACATCTCTTACGATCCCTAATATCTAATTACCAACATTCAATACCAATTCCCGATGGTATTCTCCGGTTTTAGCTATGACCTCTTGAAGGAAGAATCCCGCCAATTCCTCTTGAATTGCTCATATGCGATCCTTTGGTAGGAGTTCGTCCCGCTTTCGTTGGATCTAATTTAAAGAAGGGGGTCAATATATATATATATATATATATATATATATATATATATATATATATATATATATATATATATATATATATTATATATATATATTATATATCTATTATCTTATATCTATCTCTGAAACTCAACACAATTGATGGTAATAAAATAAAATTGTGAATATTGTTTATGTACTTCAAGTTGTTGTAAAATTCTGCCCTTCTCAGAGGTCGTCTGGTAAATGAACTCGCAAACGTAGTATCCACATAAATTATTCCTGTCTCCCTGCCTCGAGCACTTTACGAGAATAGAGTTCAATAAAAATAATAATCAAGCATGATAATGGTATTGAAACTAGAATCAAAGAGATGCGTGGACCTAGCTTGTACTACTTACATTAAGTTGTTCAAATCGCCGCTCTTCTTTCCATTCACCCCTAGCCTCCTTGGTGAACCGTTTCCAAACCCTACCCGGCAAAGAAAATGAATAAAGAAAATGAATAAAGGACTTATTAATTACTTGATATCAGGAAATGAAATAAGTTGCCGATATAGTGTGATGATGATTCAAATTACCTCTGGAGCATTTCACCCAGGTCCGCCCACATCTTAGGATGTTTACGTTTCAAGTCCATGATAAGTACTTTTCCTGCGTTAAACTGAATGACTAGCAGAATAAAGTGGAACATGCGCATGCATAACTCATCAATTACACTTAACATCGAGTAAGCGAAACAGAATGTGTACAAGAAAATATAACACTCACTTGAAGTTGTAAGGAAATAGTATTTCCCTTTTGGTTTGTTGTTCAATTAACGCCCTTAGCAAGATCTTCTATGTATCCTTGGCATTCATTTGTACCGTAACTTCATGAATAGTATTTGCGTTAATGAACCCAATGTCATTGATTTGTCCTCTTTTGCATCCAAGGATCTTCTTTCTGCATAATATAGTGAGGATAATTATACATGCAATGAATGAGCTGAGCTAGAGACTTAATTGCAGAAATGATACTTACAGACAATAGCAACTGACGATAGATTTGTCGATGGCATCTTGATTGTATAACTGAAATAATTCTTCAAATTCAATGTAAATATCCTCGTCTCCATTGAAGTAATGCTCATCTTTAATTCCCGCAATGATATAGTTGGTCTCTTCCTTTGTGGCTTCCATGTACCACTCACGCAATTTTTGCATTTGTGTTGGTAGAAGCCGGACCTCCTCAGGTTTGACGAGAGGCTTCCCGTGCTGGTATCTGTATGTTAACTCAACCATGGGGAACTCTACCTCCTCGCCTAAAAATTGACCAAGAGTGAAACCAACATCATCGACCGCTACCCCCGGATCATAATCAATATCGGTAAACACCTTGAGCGGGAGGCACGATTGGTTTTTCTGTTCGCCGAGTTGGGGAATTGTTTTCCCAATTGCACTACCGCTACTTCCCGACCGCTTCACATGTTCTCTATATGACTTTACAATAGACCGATCATAGTCTGATAGCAGCGGGGGCGGTGGTGGTTTTATAAGGTTTTCTAAACAGCGCTTCACTTTTGCCGAATCTATTTTCTCCTTTGTATCAGGCCGTTTCGGTGCAAGCTGGCATTTCACATCGGCATCCACTATCTTCTTGAGTTCCTCATCAGTCATATTGTATGGTAACTTGGCAGGAGCCTTCTTGACGCATTTATCTGCTCTGGATTTCTTCGCAGTTGTACTACTAGCCACCGGAGCGGCGGCTCTCTTCCGCCGGTGCTGAGGTGGCAGAGGAGGTAGAGTCTACTGACGTCGAGGTGGAGTCTGCTAAGGGGCCTCCTCCGGCGGTGTATGCTGAGGCAGCGGAGACAGCTGAGGCGGCAGAGATAGAGCTGGATTGCTACTGTGAGGAGTCTGCTGGGGGGCCTCCTCCGGCGGAGTCTGCTGACACGGCGTCCAATGTGGAAGCACGATGTGTTCCTTTTTCCATAGAATGGTAGTCCTTATGGCATCTCCCAGTGAAGTCTCCCCTTCACCTGTAGGGAAGTCATGCTCCAGCTACTCAAATCCGTTGAGAACTTCATCCACCCCGACAACAGCATAGCCATCTGGAATCAGAGAGCTGTGGTGAGTTGCATCCGGTACAGAAGGTAAGGCAAAGCCGATCGTCACCTTCATGGATATGTTCATGCATTTTGCATGTAGATCACAATGTTCCCTCTGCGAGATATCATCCACGGGGTAGCGAGGAGCCGTGATATCATCTGTGGGCTGAACGAGCTCCGTGGAAGCCACACTGCTTTTCCTCTGAGATGGTGGGCCGGCAGCAGTATTGAATGCAGGATCTTCATGCCGCTGAGATGGGCCGGTAGCTTGATGGCTGGTAAGTGCCTCTATTTGCTTCTGCTGGAATGCTACTATTTCTTGTACCTTCTGTAGCCGGTCTACATCCTTTTTCTTTTTTCTTCCTCGGCTTCTATAGGTGTCACTGCTGTCGGGAAAGCCAACCTTCCACGAAATGGAGCCTGATGCACCTCGTGTTCGTCCAGGGTGTTCAGGATTCCCGAGGGCGCGTGTCAGCTCATCCTTCTCTCCGTCAGGATTGAACTTCCCGTCCTGCACGTCCTTCATTGCAGCTCGAAGGGCTTTGATGGGTGTTGCAAGTTGCTCTTTTGTATAAATACACATCCCTGTTTCTGTGTTCAACGTTCCCCCATGCCCATAGAACCAAGTCCTTGCCCATTCGATCCACTGCAATGGCTCTGGATTGATCTCTTTAGCAATCAAGTCATTCTCAAATTTCTCCCACTTAGGCCTGGCAACCTTGTAGCCACGTACCCCGTAACATGGTGATAATCTTTCTTTACAGCATGTATCTTATTTCTTTCTGACCTTTTCTTAGCTTCATCCGATTTCTTGTACTTCACAAATACGTCCCAGTGATCTTTTAACTTCTCATGTGCTCCGGTGAATGTTGGAGTCTTCTGTTTCTAGACATAGTCTTGGTTCAATCTTTTCTTCCAGTTGCAGAATTGTGCGGCCATCTTCTTAAGAACCCACAACTTGACTTTTCGCTCTATAACTGGGTTATTTGGATCCACCTCTGGCGGTAGGGTGAAATTTGTCATGAACATATTCCAAAGCATTTATTTGCATCTATCCTTGGCATAAGTAACTCCATCGTCCGTGATAACCCACAAGTATAGGGGATCGCAACAGTTTTCGAGGGTATAGTATTCAACCCAAATTTATTAATTCGACACAAGGGGAGCCAAAGAATATTTGAAAGTATTAGCAGTTGAGTTGTCAATTCAACCACACCTGGAGACTAAATATCTATAGCAAAGTGATTAGTAGCAAGATAGTTTGATAATTTGATAGCAAGTAACAAAAGTAGCAATAGTAACGGTAACAGTAGCAGTAGCAAATGTGATAGCGGTAGCAATAGTAGTAACTTAGCAAGTATCAATATGTGGAAACTCGTAGGCACTGGATCGGCGATGATGGATGTGTTGGATGATATCGATCATATATCAGTCATAACCTAGGGCGACACAGAACTAGCTCCAGTTCATCAATACAATGTAGGCATGCATTCCGTAAATAGTCATACGTGCTTATGGAAAAGAACTTGCTTGACATCTTTTGTCCTACCCTCCCATGGCAGCGGGGTCCATAAGAAAACTAAGGGATATTAATGTCTCCTTTTAATAGAGAACTGGAACAAAGCATTAACACATAGTGAATACATGAACTCCTGAAACTATGGTAATCACCGGAAGGAATCCCGATTATTGTCACCTCGGGGGATGCAGATCATAACACATAGCAGGTGCATACAACTTGCAAGATTGGATCAAGAACACAAATATATTCATGAAAACATAAACAGTTCAGATCTAAAATCATGGCCCTCGGGCCCTAGTGACAAGCTTTAAGCATAGCAAAGTCATAGCAACATCAATCTCAGAACATAATGGATACTAGGGATCAAGCCCTAACAAAACTAACTCGATTACATGATCGATCTCATCCAACCCATCACCGACCAGCGAGCCTACGAAGGGATTACTCACTCCTGGTGTGGAGCATCATGGAATTGGTGATGGAGAGAGGTTGGTGATGACGAAGATCAAAGATTCCCCTCTCCGCAGCCCCGAACGGGCTCCAGATCTGGCCTCCCGATGAAGAACAAGAGGTGGTGGCGGCTCCGTCTCGTGAAACGTGATAAAACTTTTTTCTCCTATTTTTTTCTCTGCAAAAGTGAATTTATAGGCTTGGAGTTAGGGTCAAGGGGGCCATCAGGGCCCCACATAGCACCAGGGCGCGCCCAGGGGGGCGCCCAGGTGCCATGTGACCACCTGGGACCCCCAATGCAGTGGGTCTTGGCTCCAAAAATCCTCAAATATTCCATAAAAATTCCTCAAAAAGTTTCATCTAGTTCCGAGAACTTTTATTTCTGCACAAAAACAACACCATGGCAATTCGTCAGTCTCGGTTAGTTGCATTCAAATCATGCAAATTAGAGTCCAAAACAAGAGCAAAAACATTTGGAAAAGTAGATACGACGAAGACGTATCAACTCCCCCAAGCTTAACTTATTGCTTGTCCTCAAGCAATTCAGTTGGCAAACTGATAGTGATAAAGGAAAACTTTTATAAACACTTTTTTGTTCTTGTGCTTATAAATATGCTTAAACAACATCCAGGTTTTCAGCAAAGATTATAACTAACCACATTCATGATAACTCTCAGAAATTATATTCATTCATATCGATGGCATAATCAAATTCTAAGACCGCAAAACATAAATGCAGAGCACCTCCAAAGTTCAAGCAGCGACTAAACCTTGTAATTCATGGTAACAAAGATCGAATCATGATGCATTCAATGATTAACCACACACAATGCATGAGCATGACAATAGTGCTCTCCGGTCTGGTGCTTGTTTGAGAAGGTGATGACTCCACAATAAAAGTAAATAGATAGGCCCTTCCCAGAGGGAAGCATGGATTTGCAGAGGTGCCAGAGCTCAAGGTTTTAAAACAGAGATACAATTTCTTTTTGGGTGGCATGACCTTCCTATCAACGTCACGACGGAGATTTTTCAACATCTTCCATGCTAAATAAATTAGTGGCGGTTCCCAATCAATAAAAGTAAAGTTTACTCCCCCTCCACCATTCATATCACAAGCCATGACTAACCGAATCCTCGGGTGCTCTCCATACCAACAACAGTCCGGGGGAGTTTGTTTTATTATTTGCAAATTTGAGTTTCGGACTGGGAATCCCGATTACCGCCCTTTCCTCGTGCGATGACGAGTGAATAAACACTCATCTGAGAATAACTCACTTAGCATGGAAGATACTGATAGCCCCCTGTCGCTCCATGAGCGGTCTAGGCACACAAAACAACTGTTCATTTGAATAATTTAGAGGTGGCACATGCACATTTACTTGGAATGGCAGGGTAATACCGCATATAGGTAGATATAGTGGACTCATCTAGAACAACTTGGGTTTAAGGATTTTGATGTACAAGCAGCATTCCCGCTTAGTACAGGTGAAGGCTAGCAATAAGATTGGGAAGCAACCAGCTAGAGACTAAATATGGTCATGAACATACATTATGCACAACCAACATTGAGTACTAGCATGAGTAGGATATGAGCACCATGAACATAAATATCATAGAGGCTATGTTGGTTTTGAATCAACTACATGGATAAACATGTGCCAAGTCAAGCCACTTGAAACATTCAGAGGAGGATACCATCCCATCATACCATATCACAATCATTTTAATGCATGTTGACACCCAAGGTAAATCATTATCAACTCCTAGCTACGTAAGCATGGCATGAACAACTATAATCTCTAATTGTCATCACAAACATGTTTGATCATAATATGCTGAATTATGGACACCGATCTAAACACATTTATAGGAACAAGAACAGGTTGAGTTCATACCCACTTTTCTTTGCCACGGTCACTCCACCAAATCATCGTCATTATTGCCTTTCACTTGCACGATCGAATGGTATGAAAATAATAATAGTGCAAGGGTGCCATGGACTAAGCTGGAATCTGCAACATTTTATTCAAAGGAGAAGACAAGGTAATATAGGCTCTCTGATAGATCATCAATAATGCAAATGAGAGCCACTCAACATTTTCATCGTGGTCTTGTCCTTATAAGAACTCAACCAAAAGAAAAGAAATTCAGAGAAACACACCGAAATATTTTTGGAGTTTTTCGTTTTTCTCGAAGAAGGCAAATTAAAGAAAGAAAAACAAAAACAAGAAAAACTATTTACACGGGAAAGCTCCCAACAAGCAAAAGAAGAAGCAAGAAAATAAAACTAACATGGATATTACAATGAAAAAGTATGAGCACCGACAACTAGAGTGAAATGTGTAAGCATGAATAAAATGTCGGTGGGAAATGCGTACTCCCCCTAGCTTAGGCTTTTGGCCTAGCTTGGTCTAATGCCATGGCTGTCCTAGATAGTAGTCGAAGTGGTAGCTTGAAGAAGCGTGCTGAGCAACCTCCTCAGCCTGGCGGGCAGCCTCAACTGCTGCGTTGTACTCATGCGCCTCGCTCTCCGTCAAATAATATCTTCCTTTGTTCTGAAAATCAAAGAGAGTAGGTGTAGGCAAAACCACATACACAGGATCATATTTGTTAAAAATTAAATTGTACTCATACATGCGTGTGTCTTGCTTCAAAAACTTATGCGCACACATAGCATCGAAGTTCAGATATTTGTAAGGTACAATGGGGTCACTGAACCTCGGCGGGATCTCTAAGTGTGCAGCTATACGTGAAGCATAAATCCCTCCATACAAATCACCATTGCCCGCGTTACATTGCAATCTACGCACTACAATGACACCCAAATTATAACGCTTCTCACCAGTCAAAGCAGTATGAATAATGCTCAGATCAGGGGCACAAAGTGCACTACAATCCTGTTTGGCGGCAATGCATTTCCCATTGAAAAGTGCAAAATAGCGAATAGCAGGGAACTGAATACTGAGAATTCTAGCCTGTGTAACCCCCTGTCCTTAGCATGGCAAAGGCTACCTAAGAACAATGAATACTCAGCTGCCGGTGGTTCGTCTAGCAACCCCAGTATGGAAGTTTG
The DNA here is from genome assembly GCA_011799875.1 of Thinopyrum elongatum. NCBI lineage: Eukaryota > Viridiplantae > Streptophyta > Magnoliopsida > Poales > Poaceae > Thinopyrum > Thinopyrum elongatum. Next base: position 8,816,290 of record CM022297.1, read on the forward strand.
CAAGCAACACAGAACTCTTCTAGAGACAAACTATAGGAAGTATCATAAAGATGAAACGAGACTGTAGAAGTGCGAGGATTGTACGAAAAATGCTGAGTAAATGTATGGGTAAGATGAAGGTGCTGATTAGGCTTATCTGCCATGAAGGCAGTGAGATCAGCATTATGAATATATTGGACAAACTCCTCCTTGATTCCTGCCCTCAACATAAATTCTGTACATGGCCATCGTCATGCTTTTGCTTCTGCACCTCTCACTGAACTCGCTCGGGGTTCTTCATATGATTGGCGTGCGGAGCTCAAACTTGAGGATGCCTCCGTAGACTTTCTCCTAGATGAACTCCTTCGAAGAAAGTTCATATTCCTAGAAACAAATTTCTGAAAAATTTTGGTCCACAAAAAGATGTTAACAAAACTTCACAAAACTGATAGCAACTACTCATACAAGTGCCTAGAGGCCATATCAAGCATTCAAACTACTTAGCACCCAAATAATTCAACATGCAAGCTCATTTTCTATAGCACCAAGAGTAGCTAAATATGCAAAATATAAACCACTAAAACAAAAACTAATTGGAGCATTGGAGGAGTCACATACCAAGGAGCAATTCCTCAAAATAGTTTCGGAAATGGAGTTTTGAGCAAGGAGATCGAAAATCACAGCAAGTAGAGCAAGAACACGGGCAAGAGATGAACCAAGATTTTTTTTCAAAGGAAGAAGAAGGGTATGCGAGGCAGGGATAAGTGAGTGGGGCCCTGGGTGGCCCACATGGTACCTAGGCGCGCCCCGGGGGGCCGCCCTGGTGCCATGTGGCCACCTGGGGTGCTCCTCTGCAGTAATTTTTATGCCAAAAATTCTAATATATTCTATAAAAAATCATGTGAAAATTTTAGGACATTCTGAGCACTTTCATTTCTGGGCACTTTTTTATTGCATGGAAAATTCAGAAAACAGAAAAACATGGCATATTATTGTATTTGACTAATAAAAACAGAGAATAAAAGATTGGTATAGAAAGTTGTGCTTGCTAAATTCATCAATCTAGTGTCTCTCAAAAAGAATCCATTAATAAGGTTGATCAAGTATTATTAATAACCCCTTTCAATTAACATGAAACCGAAGAATTTTCGCGAAAACACTATGTTACCTCAATGGGGACAGGCATATCCCCTACCATAAGTATTTCATATTTCTTTTTAACAGTAGGGATAGGTAGTGGAAAGCTTCCAATAGTGATAGTCGGACCTTTTCTGATAACATTAATACCATTCACTTGAAATTGTTTCTTCGGAAAATGCACCATATGCTCAATACCATTGATATGAAAAGTGACCTTGCTTTTGTTGCAATAAATAACAGCCCCCGAAGTATTCAAGAAGGGTCTACCAAGGATAATCGAGATGTTGTCGTCCTCGGGCATATCAAGTATAACAAAGTCTGTTAAGATAGTAACATTTGCAACCACAACTGGCACATCCTCACAAATACCGATAGGAATGGCTGTTGACTTGTCATCCATCTGCAAAGAAATCTTATTAGGAGTGAGTTTGTTCAAATCAGGTCTTTTATATAAAGAGAAAGGCATAACACTAACCCCAGCTCCCAAATCATACAGAGCAGTTCTAACATAATTTCTCTTAATGGAACAAGGTATAGTTGGGTCTCCCAATTTCTTAGGCACACCATCCTTGTTGGGGATATAACCCCAGGATATGACCCGCCCATTCAGGGTCGGGTCAACAGAGTGATGACTTACAAAGGCTGGGCCAGATGGGCCGTGGCTGTGTAGAAGACTCATCCAGAAGACTAAGTCGCCCGCTTATGGGCCGGCTTATGGCGCACCGGCTTAGGCCCACTCGTGAGCCGCCATATGTGGTTTCCTTACTTAGAAGATAAGATATGTGAGGAGACAGACTTGGGCACGGGCCATATTCCAGCTCGGACTCTAATGTAAACCCCGAGCCTCAACCTATATATAAAGTGGTGCCCCGTGGGCAGAAAGATCAACTTACAACCACTCGAGTACTAGGTCAGCCAAGTGCACCCTTGTAATTGAGATCATCATCAATACATCCAAAGCAGGATGTAGGCTTTTACCTCTACCAAGAGGGGCCAAACCTGGGTAAACCTTCATGTCTCTCGTGTCCACTTAACCCCTTCGATCTACCACCCGACTCGATGGCCTCGTGACTAAGTCCTGTGAGGACATCTGCCATGAAAATACCATGACAGTTAGCGCCCACCATGGGGCTGACGCACAATGGTGTTGAGTATTCGAAGGGTCCTCCCCTAGGGCTCGAGGGATACGTCATCGGCCGCATGACCAAGAGTCATCGCGGCAAGCTCTACATCAACGATTCCGGCTGGGGCCCCGAGGCCGACTCGATTGAGTATGGGTACCTGGTCCCCTTTGGTGGCATCCACATCTTCATCGGCATAGCCGACGGATCTGAACCTGAGCTGGACATCTCCACCGACATCGTCGAGTCGGCTCGGCGCGTGCAACCCGCCACGGCTAAAGCCACCCCGAGACTCACCGGGCCACGCAAGGCCGGCGGATCAAAACCTGGGCCGGATATCTTCACCAACACCGTCAAGCCGGCTGAGGACGAGCAACCTACGCGGCCTCGTCACGTGTTCATCGGCTTCACCCAAGGAGTCGATTATACTGATGACTCTGCCTCCGACGGTGACACAGTCGTTCACTCTGATGGTTGTTCCTCTTCAAGCGATGGTGAGTCAATCTTCCCCCTTCATGATGGTATGCTTGGGGGCTACCTCGAGGGTGAGCTGGCCCAGGACTCCTTTGGCCCGCCCCTCCGATCGGCCGTCTACATGGCTGGCGCGGCTGAGGGAGTCCTGGACTTGGGGGTCCTCAGGTGTTCAGCCTAATTGTTGTGGGCTGGACTGGTGGGCTGTGTAGGACAAAGTGAAAGATTGCCCCTGTGTCCGGATTGGACTCTCCTAGGTGTGTTACGGCAGGTTTAGGTGTCCAGGCATGATGATTTCCTTTCTCTGTAACCGACTTTGTACAACCCTAGGCCCCTCCGGTGTGTATATAAGCCGGAGGGTTTAGTCCGTAGAGATCATCAGAATAGCAATAGGCATACCACTTAGGGTTTTAGCCATTACGATCTCGAGGTATATCAACTCCTGTAATCATCGTCTACATCGAATATAATCAAGCAGGATGTAGGGTATTACCTCCATTAAGAGGGCCCGTACCTGGGTAAACACTGTGTCCCTTGTCTCCTGTTACCATTGATCCTTAGACTCACAGCTTGGGACCCCCTACCCGAGATCTGCCGGTTTTGACCCGACATTGGTGCTTTCATTGAGAGTTCCGCTGTGTGGTCACCAAGAGGATCGATGGCTCGCCTTGTTATCGACAACGGCATCGTCTCCGAGGAGACTTTCATCCCCGGACAACTCTTCGTGTTCGGCGGCTTCGTCTTGCATGCCAACTCGACTAGTCATCTAAACCAGGTCGACAGCTTCACCCCTGGTCATCGAATCAGGTTTGGAAGCTTGGATTACATCGCCGATATCCAAGGCTAGCTACCTGATCTTCGAGGGGTTCGCGGGTTCGTTCGGTGCACCCTGTGACCTTGGAGAGGAGTCCTCGGATCCACTGCCCAACCTCATCCAGGGGTCAACCCACCTCACGCTTCCGGCTTCGAGCTCAGAACAAATCACCACATTCGAAGGCGGAGTGTCAGACTTCGCCGGACTTATCACCCCCGTCGCATGTTCGGATTTAGGGATGGACGCGACCCCATCATCAGCTGGCCTGGAGTCAACCCTGGCCGCACACAATCCATAAGCCGGACTCTCTTCCATAGGTGAGCTCAACTCCAATGTCTGGCCCCACGGAGTCTGCATCTTCCGAACTCGCCCAGGTGGACAACTCTGAGCATAGCTCAGCGGATTCTCGTGCTGCCGTCCAGCTCTCACTACTAAATGAGGCACTGGACCGAATTCAAACCCTTGCAATCACCGAGGCTCTGCCTTCGATCTGCGCCTGGCCCGATCAGGAGGCCGGGCTCAGGGAATTTTATGTCCCACCCACCAGCCAATTAATAGCCACTGTCAAGGACTTGACCGACATGCTAGATTACGCTTCCGAAGACATCGATGGCATGGACGAAGATGTCGAAGCCGAACCTGGCCAAAACCCGCCCATCACTGGGCGTTGGACGGCCACTTCCACATACGACGTATATATGGTGGACACTCCCAAGAAGAAGGACGACGGCACTCCAGAGCAAATTGAAGATAAGCCCGTGGACGACCCTCCAAAACGCTGACATCAGCGGCGCCACTCTTGATCGCGTCGAGGCAGGGAGAGTAATACCAGCACCGGAGAGGAAGATTCCACGGAAAATGCCGATGAACCCAAAAACCCCGTTGACCACCAGTTCGAACAACATGAGCCGGAAGAGGAGGAGGGTCAATTCAATCCCGACGACCCCGCCGATCACGATGACTCGGAGGATAGTAATTATTTACCCCTCTCTGAAGAGGACGTTAGCCTCGGCAACAATGATTTCATCATCCCAGAGGAACCCTTGGAACAAGAACGCTTCAAGCGATAGCTTATCGCCACCGCTCGGAGCCACAAAAAGAAGCAGCAGCAGATAAAGGCCAAACAGGACACGCTCAATGACAGATGAACTAAAGTCCTAGCGGCTGAAGAAGGATACGGCTATGAACGCCAGACAAAGAGTTACCCTAAGCGCAAGTTGCTGCCGCAATTCGATGACGAGACCCTAGCGCCCATACCATCGTGATATAACTAGGCTGATCAGCTCGATCGTCCACCTAGTGGACGGGATAGGGCAGCTGACAATGCCGAACACTAGCTCGCTCCCCCTCGCCATAAAGGCAAGGAAACAGCAATGCCGGGCTATAAGTATGACCTGCGCCAAGACCTCGCCAATAGAGCTAGCCAGACCAGGTCCATCTATGGATCAAGAGGACATGCCCCCACACGAGACGATGGCCATCAAGCCTGGCGCGACAGAAACGACCGAGCTCGGGACCAACACCGAACTCAAATGTCATCGGAACTCTGTCACGACGTAGCTCGGTACAGGTGCGCCGCACACCCAATGTGCTTTACAGACGAGGTAATGCGGCACCAGTTTCCGGAGGGGTTTAAACCCATAAACATTGAACAGTATGACGGGACGACGGACCCGCCAGTGTGGATCGAAGACTTTCTTCTCCACATCCACATGGCTCGAGGAGATGATCTACATGCCATTAAGTACTTACCATTAAAACTCAAGGGACCAGCAAGGCTCTGGTTGAATAGCCTCCCTGAAAACTCTATTGGGAACTAGGAGGACCTTGAGGATGCTTTTCGGGCCAACTTCCAGGGCACTTATGTCCGGCCACCGGATGCTGACGACTTGAGTCACGTAGTCCAGAAGCCCGGAGAGTCAGCTCGCCAATTCTGGAACTGGTTCTTAACTAAAAAGAACCAAATTGTCGACTGTCCGGATGTCGAGGCCTTAGCCGCATTCAAACATAGCATTCGTGACGAGTGGCTCGCCCGACAGCTCGGCCAAGAAAAGCCGAGGACTATGTCAGCACTTACCGCAGTCATGACCCACTTTTGTGCGGGCAAGGATAGCTGGTTGGCTCGTAGAAGCAACAACACAACCGACCCCGGCACCTCAGAAGTTCGGGATGGAAATGGGAAACCACGGCACAATAAGAACAAGCGCCGAAACAACTATAGAGAAACAGAGGACACGACAGTCAACGCCGGATTCAGCAACTCCAAATCTGGCCAACGAAAGAAGCCATTCAAAGGCAACAAGGACGGTCCATCCGCTCTGGATAAAATATTAGAGAGGCCTTGCCAGATTCACGGCACCCCAGACAAACCTGCTAATCACACCAACCGCAACTGTTGGGTTTTTAAGCAGGCCGGCAAAATCAATACTAAAGACAAGGGCAAGGGACCTTAGAGCGAGGATGATGGAGAGCCCCGCCGCCCGAACATTGGAGGGCAAAAACAATTCCCCCCCTGAGGTGAAGACGGTGAACATGATCTACGTCACCCACATACCCAGGAGGGAGCGCAAACGTGCACTAAGGGATGTCTACGCCATGGAACCTGTCGCCCCAAAATTCAACCCCTGGTCGGCTTGTCCGATCACCTTTGACCGAAGGGACCACCCAACCAGTATCCGGCATGGAGGTTCGGCGGTCCTGGTCCTCGACCCCATTATCAATGGGTATCACCTCACCAGAGTCCTTATGGACGGGGTAGCAGCCTCAACCTAATCTATGAGGATACTGTTCAGAAAATGGGCATAGATCCGTCAAGAATCAAGCCCAGTAACACCACCTTTAAGGGGGTAATCCCAGGTGTTGAAGCCCGCTGCACGGGTACAATAACTCTGGAGGTAGTATTCGGCTCTCCAGACAACTTTTGAAGCAAAGATTTCATCTTCGACATCGTCCCTTTCCGCAGTGGCTATCACGCGCTGCTCGGGCGAACCGCCTTCGCCCGCTTTAATGCAGTCCCACATTACACATATTTAAAGCTCAAAATGCCTGGACCCAGAGGCGTCATCACTGTTAATGGTAACACGGAACGCTCCCTCCAAACTGAGGAGCACACCACGCCTCTCGCAGCCGAAGCACAGTGCGGCCTTCTCAAGCCGAATACCTCATTGGCCGTCAAGGTTCGGGACACAGGCAAACGTGCCTGATCTGCACTACAATGCAGGGGCTGACTGGAACCCCAGCTAGAATAGCATTTTTGCCTCCAGAGCACGCCCACAGAACGAGCAGAATATGTACCTCGCGTGCACAATTTCGCACTTAAAATACCTTGGGCAGCAACTGAGGCAACTTTATCACAATGTCCATAGCACGGTTTGACCCTGCATGGATTCCCGGATTTTCCAACCACCACGGGTTACATAAAGAACCTATTCGGCGTAAAGCCACACGGCGACTTTTCCTTTACAGCTTCCTCTCCGTAGGACCCAATCGTCGGATTAACAACCTTCAAGGATGTCTTCCCCTCCAAGGTGCAAAGGCGCAGACATGCAACAGAGCAGTGCAGGGACATCGAACCATACTATAAGGCTCTGTGTAAACCTTCCCCTTGAGTAGAAATTCAAACATGTAAAATGTATTCTTACGTTTTGGCAATTTTATTGTATGGCTCGACGTCATATAAATAGTGTAAGGGCAGAAATTAAAACTGTAATTTTTGACCTATTTGGTCCATACCCTCAGCGTATCCATTTCTTTCCTTTTTACCTTTACAAAAGCCAAAAAATCCGCTAAGTGTTTGCCGTACACCGGCTACATAAACCGGGGGCTGTGACCGCCCTGTACATTAAAAGTTCAAACACCTTTTTAGGTATCTTCGGCGTCTCGGATATTGCATTATATGCATCGGCTCCGAATTATGTCTTTGGTCAATAGTTGGGTTGCCCAGCTCCTGTGTTTACCATCTTACGTTCCGCACGTTCGGCAAAGTGGGTAAAGGGAGAACTACTGCGATTGTATTTCTGGCTAGTCTGGTCAAGTACCTCAGTAGAGAAAGCCAAAAACTGACTGTCATAATATGCGATAGCTGGTCAGCGATCCGAAGACTTAGTGTTATACTACGAATCACTGGTGATTACTCCGTGTTATACGAGGGGCTGGTCTTCGTCCAGCCGTGTGGAAAAGGTGCATAGTTCGGCTAGCCCATCACACACCAGGGGCTAGTCCTTAGACCCGCGGTCAAGCTCCTATGGCTAAGTGAAAGCGATAAAACCGCATAGTCTGATTGCCTGGCTCCACCCGCATATACCTCCTCCATGGACCAAGACATTGGATAAGTGTTGATATGCAAAGTTTGGAACACCCCTGTAGTATCTACGTGGGGGCTGAAGCCGACGACAGGTAACTTTCAGTATAACACAGCCGCAAAGGAGTCAAAATAACAAAGTCGCACAAATAAGTAGCGCAAATAACAATACATTCATACACCAAAAGGTTTAAGGCATAGTTTTACACGCCATGATAAATCAGTCAAACGAAACATCTTTGGAGCATTGACCTTCAATCGCCCGAGCTCCCTCTAGGACTTGGGCAAAGTACCTCTCCGGCTGCTGGTGCTCTTTCCATTTGGGTGGGGGCTGAGTAGCCTCTTCGATGGCCTGCATCTTCGGCCACTGGACCTTGGCCCTGGCAAAGGCCATCCGGGCACCCTCTATGCAGACCGAGCGCTTCACGGCTTTAATCCACGGGGGTGCATCCAGCAGCCGCTTTACCAGCCCAAAGTAACTACTAGGAATTGGCTCGGCTGGCCACAGCTGGACGGACATGTCCTTCATGGCTAGCTCCGCCATCCTGTGAAGCTCCACCAGTTGCTTCATTTGGTTGCTCAGGAGGGGAGGATGTTCGGGCGACAGGAACTGCGACCAGAACAGCTTCTCCGTTGCCCCCCTCCTCAGCATGGAAGTACTTCGCGGCGTCGGCAGCACTCCTTGGAAGGTTTGCAAATGTGCCTGGATAACGCCATACTCTGGTGAGTAACGCGTACCGCTGACCTCCAAAGATACTCGGCAATAAAAAAAGGCTTACCAGCAGCTATCAGCCTCGCTTGCCGGATCTCCTCGCGAGCACTCCGGGACTCGCTCCGTGCCTCTTTGGCGTCCTTGCTAATCTTGGCGAGCTCCGCATACTGAGCCGAAGTCTTTTGCTCTAGAGCCTCACACTTAGCGATGGCTTTCTTGAGCTCTTGCTCGACTTCGGATACCCGAGCCTCGTGCTGGCACCGAGCAGTCTGTTCGGCCTCTAGATCTATAGCCGCTTTGTCAGCGGCTGCCTTGCTAGCCGCAGCCTCTTTCTTGGCCTCGGCGAGGGCATTCCTGAGGGTCTCGACCTCAGCTGCGCCAACTATTTCCACATACAAATATAACGTATGCCAGCTCTCCTCGGAATACTCTAAATCCGAACTATTAAAATACTCAAAATTGCATACCTTGCGTCTCTTCAAACCACTTGTTGACGTGGTCGATCTCCTCGTCCGCGACATGGAGTTTCCGATTAAGTTTGGAAATCTCCATGGCATTCGATGCCGCAGCAAGCATGGAGGCCTGTCATGGCAAAACACAACAAGATTAAATGTCCAAAGACTAAGTTTGTCGATCCTTTGTCTGGTTCTTTTCAAACCAAACAAAGTCTCAGGGGCTACTGTGTGTAAAGATGGGACTATTCCTTTTCCTAGTAAAATAAAATTTATTAAGAGTATTACATCGCCTACCTCGAAGCCCGTTAGCAGGCTACCAAAGGCGTCATTCAGCCCACTGTTGGCGGACCGAATCTTCTCCATCACCGTACCCATCAGGGTACGGTGTTCTTCTATAATGGAAGCACTTCGCAGTGCTTTCTCCAGGGCATCTGGCGCCCTAGACATCACCGGCTTGGTGGAGATCGGTGCCGGAGTTGGAGCCCTGGCCCCCTCCCTAGCAGGGGGTTGCTGGGTTGGCTCCGGAGTCTTGGAGAACTCCGGAACGGTATTCGGCGGGGGCCCATGCTGGCCGGGCTCTCCTTCACGCACCAGAGGGGATTTCTCCCCCGGTCTTTGGCGACCGAGGTATTCACCTCGGCCGCAACCTTGTCGGTCCTGCCCGCCCCTTCCTGGCCAGGAGGTGTCCTATGGGATGACACTTCGGCATCCTCCATGGCAGTAGGAGCGGGGGCCCGCGACGGCGTTTCACTCTCTGCCATGTCAGCTGGCAGAGAGCTCCCCTCCGACAATGGAGTGGCAGGGACCGTGCGCGGAGGGCTGTAGCACAGATAACAAAGAATTTATCAAACCAGAGAGATAAGGACATGATTTAAACTAAGGAAAAGTGTCCGGAGACTTACGGCGTGGCCAGGGGCTTGGCCCTGGGGTTTCGCTTGGGAACAGCCTCGGACGCCAGGGATCCAGAGTCCGAGCTGTCTGAAAGGACCAGCTTCGGCCACTTTGGGGTGGCCCCCTCAGCGTCTTCTGCGGCCGCCCTCTTCTTCTGGCGAGGGGAATCGCTCCCCTCTCCTTCTCCTTCTTTTTCTTCCCCCTCATCCTCGTCATGAGCGGAGGGGATTTCGGTCTCTCCGAACTAGGTTTCCGAAGGACCTTTTAAGCGGAGACCACCTCGGGCCTCCTCGGTCTTCTTTTTCTTGGGCTTCTTCTCTAGTGCCTTGTAGGGCGCCAGGACCAGCATCTTGGATAGCTGGGAAGTCCTTGGATCTTCAGGCAGCAGAGCCGGATAGTTAATCCACTCCGCCTTCGCTGTCCAGCCCTGCGATTAGAGGAGAATACTGAAGTCAGATATTGAATCACGTTGAAAAGTGTTCAGATTGGTGTTCAGATGGGGGTATGCTTACCTCTTTCGCTGGACTGGAGACGTCGAGTCCGATGTCTTCGGTCTCCTCCGGCCATTCCTTCTGGGACTTGAACAGCAACTTCCATATGCTTTCATGCATAGTGCCGTAGAAGTGCTGCATAGTCCTAGGGTCTTCCGGGTTGAATTCCCACATAGGGGAGGCCCGAAGCTGGCAGGGGAGGAGACGGCGAAAGAGCATCACTTGAATCACGTTGGTTAAAGCAGTGTTGCGATCCAGCATATTGGAGATGCACTTTTGGAGTGCCTTCACCTCGGATTGAGATCCCCATTCGAGGCCCTTCTCGTTCCAGGAGGTGAGCCTCATGGGGGGTCCGGATCTAAAAGCAGGGGCCGCCGCCCAGTTGGCATTGCGGGGCTCAGTGATATAGAACCACTCCTGCTGCCAGACCTTGACTATGTCAACAAAGGCTCCTTTGGGCCAAATTGTGTTGGCCAGCTTGCTCACCATGGCTCCGCCGTAGTCTTCCTGCTGGCCGTCGACCACCTTCGGCTTCAGATTGAAGGTCTTGAGTCACAAGCCGAAGTGTGGGGGGATCCGGAGAAAAGCCTCACACACGACTATGAAAGCCGAGATGTGGAGGATTGAGTTCGAGGCTAGATCATGGAAAACCAGCCCATAGAAGAACATGAGACCCCGTAGGAATGGGTGAAGAGGAAATCCAAGTCCACGAAGGAAATGGGGGATGAACACTACCCGCTCCCTAGGCTGCGGTGAGGGGACGACCTGGTTCTCCTTCGGAGCTCAGTGCATGATGTCCGGAGATAGATAACCAGCGAGCTTAAGGTTCTTGATGTCTTGGTCAGTGACGGTCGAGGCCTCCCACTTGCCCTTCGAGCCAGATCTGTCCATGGTGTGCGAACGGAGGTGGTGAAGGAAGAGCTTTGAGCTAAGGGTGCTGGAGCTCTGGTGGGATTAGGATGCAAGGAGGGGATGGAAGCGTGGGGTGAAAAGGGATTACCTTTCCCCTCTTATAGGCTGTAAAAGATACCAAACGTCCTTCCCCTACGCCATAAAATTCACCTATTCCCAATGAAATCGTGGCATAAGGCATGGTTGGGTTATCCAAATTTCATTGATTAGTATCCCGTAAAGGGCTGGCACGATCTCTGTTTTGATGGGACGTGCCAATGGAGACTCGGCCTCGAATCGTGAAACGAGGTCGCACAACGGTTCAACATGTAAAGAATAGTTGTGTCGCTTCGCCGAAAGGTTGTCAGTAAAAGATGTTGTTCCCACTTGGACGCTTGGCCTTCATAGCCAAGGGTTGTGCTAATAATCCGGAGCCGGGTACAAGTCCTTTTATATAGAAAGTTTGTTCAAGTATCCGGAGGAAGAAGGAACCCTCCTTGCAATGCCAAAGACAGCTCGCGCGCTGGATACATCATCATTGAAGGCTGGTTCAGGGGCTACTGAGGGAGTCCTGGACTTGGGGATCCTCAGGTGTCCGGCCTAATTGTCGTGGGCCGGACTGGTGGGCTGTGTAGGACAAAGCGGAAGATTGCCCCCGTGTCCGGATTGGACTCTCCTATGTGTGTTACGGCAGGTTTAGGTGTCCAGGCGTGATGATTTCCTTTCTCTGTAACCGACTTTGTACAACCCTAGGCCCCTCCGGTGTGTATATAAGCCGGAGGGTTTAGTCCATAGAGATCATCAGAATAGCAATAGGCATACCACTTAGGGTTTTAGCCATTACGATCTCGAGGTAGATCAACTCTTGTAATCATCGTCTACATCAAATATAATCAAGCAGGACGTAGGGTATTACCTCCATTAAGAGGGCCCGAACCTAGGTAAACACTGTGTCCCTTGTCTCCTGTTACCATTGATCCTTAGACTCACAGCTTGGGACCCCCTACCCGAGATCTGCCGGTTTTGACACCGACAGCGGCCCTCACAACTGATCCAGCAGCGGCGGCTGCTACGGCTGGCACAGGAACATCAAAGTCCGCGTCAGCCCCATCGCCAGCTCAAGCTTTGGCTGGACTTGCCACAGCTCTCATGATGCTCCTTGCCACATCGGTGACGCTCGAGAACCAGACGGAGTGCAACACAGAGATAACAAAACTTCATGACCAGATGACCAAGATCCAAGCCGACATCGACGTGGAGAACACCCGCCTGGCAGAGCTCCAGTCTGAGATGCGGGCTGAGGCTGAGCACCTAAGGACCGAAGCCTGGCATCTGGAGCAGCGTCAAAATGTGTCGGAGGCTGTCCACCACCGGCGCCACAAGGGTCACCTTCCGCCGGGTCTCGAGCCTACTCAGTTGTTCACCACTCCCCAGGATATGCGCCTTCGTGGCCCGGGGACCGGTACGCCAGGGTCACCTGTCGTACCACCTGCAGCTGGAGTTCAGCCCACGGCAGCTCATGTTGGCCAGCCGGCTCAGCAACCTCAACGGGGGCCGGATCAGCATCTTGAGATGCCCCCTCACCGTTCCGTGACACCGGCGGGTCACTTCTCTAACCCTCTGGACAACCTTGTTGCTGCGGCAACCAACTTGGCTGCAATTCCGATTACAGGCCGCACGCCCGTTGAGATCGAGGCGCACAACACCATCGAGATGCTAAAGACTGCTGTCGCACAGCAGGCCAACTACTCTTATAGTAGGGAGCGCCTCCACTCTACGCCAGTCCCAAGCCGAAGCCGGAGCAGAAGCCGTCACGGTGACTCGCCGGCTGTGTGACGCAGCGCCCGTCGACATCGTGAACAGCCTCGTGCTGTACCACACACGGGAGCCCCCAACGCCCAGGATATCGTTGACTCCGCATGGGCCCAGTGGGCGACTAAAGCGGCGAACGCGGCGGCTCTGTCTCCTCCAGTCACAACCCAGTTGACTCCCACTGGAAGGACCCTTGGGATACCTTGCTTGGTTCCGGCTCTACGCAACAAATGCTTGCCCAAGGATTTCAAGGGCCATTGTAAGGTTCCCAACTACACGGCGAACCTTGAGCCGGTGGCCTGGATAGAAAGCTATGAGCTTGCCATGGACATGCAGGACATCAGTGATGAAGTATGCGCGAAGTACTTAACGATGATGTTGGAAGGGCCGGCTCGTACTTGGTTAAAAACCGTGCCCCCCAACTCCATCAACACGTGGGCTGAGTTGAAGGAGCATTTCATCAAAAACTTTCAAGGGACCTGCAAGTGTCCCAAGACGATCATTGATCTTCAACACTACATCCAGCGTGATAATGAGTCAGCCCACCATTGGTTAGGCCGGGTGGACGAGACTATCCACTCTTCAGATAACATCACGGTGGCTCAAGCAGTCCTGATACTGGAGCAGAACTGTCACTTCGACCCCCTAGTTCAGAAACTTGGATGGCTCAAGCGAAGCATCACGGATATGGGAGAGCTCATGAACGCCCTCACTAAGTATGCCGAGTCTGACTCCACGAAAGACCCTGGCACAAATGAGGCCTCAAACGGCAAGGGAAGAAGGGCAATGGTGGCAAGGGCCATCAGCAGAATAATAACAATGGTGGCAATGGTGGAAAGCGCAAACATCCAGAAGGCGGGTTAGATCTTGTTGCAAACACCAATGCAGGTTTCAAGTTTCAGAAAGGGAACGGTGGTGGAAAGAATTTCAAGCCCAAGAACTTCGAGGAAGCCCTGAAGGGGCCGTGCCCAAAGCACAACCTGCCTAATAAGCCGGCCACTCACTCTTGGGAGGACTGTAGCATCATGTGAGCCTTTTCACAACATTTTCAGAACCATCAAGGTGGTGGTGGTGGCGACCCAGGATCATCCGGTGGCGGCTCATCCGGAGGTTATCATCAGCCAGGTTATCAAGGCCCAGGCGGCTCAAGCGGAAACTACCAAGGTAACAGTGGAAGCAATCAGCAGCAAGGGAACCAGCAGTAGGGTAACCAAACTGGTTATCAGAGTAACCCCAAGCAGCTGAACAGCGGCCAGTACCACGTGTTTACCACATAAACGGACAGGAGAGATCGCAAGCTTAAGAAACGCCTCATCGATATGGTTGAGCCGGCGGTCTCACAGTACCTGAGATGGTCAGAACACCCAATAACCTGGAGCCGGGAGGATCACCCGCCCCGGGTCGAGAACCCAGGTCACCTGGCCTTAGTGCTGGTGCCTCAAGTTGGGGGCTATTCCCTCACCAAGGTGCTTATGGATGGCGGAAGCAGTATCAATATCCTCTATTACGATACTTTCCGGCGCATGAGCCTATCTGAGAAAGACCTGTTGCCGTCCACCACTGTTTTCCGTGGAATCGTCCCTGGCAAGTCAGCCTACCCGATTGGCCGGGTCAAATTGGATGTGGCTTTTGGTTCTAACAACAACTTCATATGTGAGTCCTTGTCCTTCGAGGTGGTTAAGATTAAGAGTCCATATCATGCCCTCTTCGGACGACCGGCTTACGCCAAATTTATGGCCCCACCTTGCTACATCTACCTCAAGCTTAAGATGCCTGGTCCTGGTGATACCATCACAGTCAATGGTGATAGGAAGATTGCCCTGGAGTGCGAGGAAGGTGATGCTGCCTACGCTGAGACGGCTTGCGCCGCGGAGGAGCTTAAGTACTACACTGACAATGTAGACCCGGCTGATATGACGCCTCTCAAGAAACCTACCACTGAAGCTGACCCGCCGCTCAAGTTTAAGTCGGCTAAGGACACCAAAGAAGTTGAGTTTGTCCCTGGCGACCTGTCCAAAAAGTTCACTATTGGGGCTAACATGGATCCTAAATTGGAAAGCATGCTCATCGAGTTTATCCATGAGAATCGGGACATCTTCGCATGGAAACCTTCTGACATGTCGGGTGTACCGAGAAAACTCGCCGAGCACCGCCTTAATGTGGACCCCAAGTTCAAACCAGTTAAGCAATACCTCCATCGTTTTAATGAGGAGAGACGCAAAGCAATTGGTGAAGAGGTGGCCCGGCTCCTAGCTGCCGGGTTCATCGTCGAAGTTTTTCACCCTGAGTGGTTGGCTAATCCAGTGCTCATTCTAAAGAAAAATGGCACTTGGCGCATGTGTATCGACTACACAGATCTCAACAAAGCTTGTCCCAATGACCCTTTGCCCCTCCCATGCATTGATCAGATCATTGACACTATGACAGGCTGTGAGACCCTTTGTTTATTGGACGCTTACTCCAGCTATCATCAGATAAAGATGGCCGTCGAGGACCAAGAGAAGACGTCTTTCATCACACCCTTTGGAACCTTCTGTTATGTTTCCATGCCCTTTGGGCTCAAGAGCGCGGGGGCGACTTATCAGCGCTGAGTCGAAAACTGCTTCCACAACCAGATTGGACGCAACGTTCATTCTTATGTTGATGACATTGTGGTCAAGTCAGAAAAGAAGGAGACTTTGCTGGATGACCTCAAGGAGACCTTTGCCAATCTTTGCACATATCAGATGAAGCTTAACCCAGACAAGTGTGTCTTCGGCGTTCCTGCTGGCAAGCTACTTGGTTTCCTGGTCTCAGAGCATGGCATTGAGGCTAACCCGGACAAGATCAAGGCAATCACCTCACTTGCTAAGCCGGCAAATCTCAATGATGTTCAGCGCCTGGCAGGTCACATTACAGCCTTGAGTCGGTTCATAAGCCGCCTCAGTGAGAAAGCAATTCCCTTATACCAGATGCTGAAGAAATCAGACAACTTTGTCTAGAGTGATGCTGCTAACGATGCGTTTGAAGCCCTCAAAATGCAGCTGGCTGAGTCGCCCGTCCTTGCTGCTCCTATCACTAAAGAGCCCATGCTCATGTACATTGCTGCTAATAATAAAGCAGCAAGTGCGGCAGTTGTGGTAGAGAGAAAGGAGGCGGGTAAAGAGTACCCAGTTCAGAGGCCAGTATATTATGTCAGCGAGGTCTTAACAGAATCCAAGCAATGTTACCCTCACTGGCAGAAATTGGTATTTGGCGTATTCATGGCAAGCCGGAAGCTGAGGCATTACTTCCTGGAACACCCTATCACTGTGGTTAGCTCGGCTCCCTTAGGCGACATCATCCATAACAGGGAAGCTACTGGCTGGGTTGCTAAGTGGGCTATTGAGCTTGGTCCACATAACATCAAGTACGTGCGATGCACGGCCATCAAGTCCCAAGCACTGGTGGATTTCATCAACGACTGGACTGAACTTCAAGCACATGAAGAGAAGCCAGACAACACGTATTAGACTATACATTTTGATGGATCCAGGCAGCTTGAGGGCTCGGGGGCTGGAGTCGTCCTATCTTCCCCTTGAGGTGACAAATTCTATTATGTGTTGAGAATTATGTTTCCTTGTACTAACAATGCAGCTGAGTATGAGGCCCTCCTTCACGGCCTTTGTATCGCCAAGGAGATGAACCTTAGCCGGGTCAGATGCCTAGGCGACTCAGATCTGGTGGCTCAACAAGTCTCTGGCACTTGGGACTCCAAAGATCCCCTCATGGCGGCTTATCGACAAGCAGTCACCAACATTGCTGGTCACTTCAAAGGATATCAAGTGGATCACATCGATCGACGACAGAACAAGGCGGCTGATGCTTTGTCACGTCTTGGCTCACAGCGCAAGCCGGTTCCTCCCAATGTCTTTCTCAATGTTCTTCATAACCCGTCAGTCAAGTTGTCATCTGAAGAGGATCTTGCTATTCCTGACCCGGAGGCTCAACTCGTGGCGGCTCAACATGCTATTCCAGATTGGACAATTCCCTACTTGGACTACTTAACCCGTGGTGCACTGCCTGATGATGAACTCACGGCTCGACTAATCGTCAGATGCTCTAAATCTATGTCCATTGTCAATGGAAAGTTACACAGGAGAAGCATCACAGGGGTCTTTCAACGTTGCGTTTCACCTAAGGAAGGGCGTGAGATACTCAATGAGATCCACTCTAGCGACTGTGGTCACCATGCCAGCTCAAAATCCTTGGTGGCAAAGGCTTTTCATCATGGTTTCTTCTGGCTCACGGCTCATGTTGATGCTGAGGACATAGTCAAGAAGTGCGATGGATGTCAAAAGTTTGCACGACAAGCTCACGTACCGGCTCAAGAACTCAGGATGATTCCAATCACATGGCCCTTTGCAGTCTTGGGGCTCGATATGGTTGGTCCGTTTAAACCTTCCCAGGATAAAAAGACTCACCTCTTGGTCATTGTTGACAAGTTCACCAAGTTGGTTGAGCAGAACCTATCAGCAATTGTGATGCTGTTACAGCAGTCAAATTTCTCAAGAAGTTAATCTTTCGATTTGGCTATCCACACAGCATCATCATTGATAATGGTACAAACCTCTCTAAGGGGGCTATGGAGCAGTTTTGTCAAAGAGAACACATCCGGCTCGATGTGGCATCTGTTGTGCACCCTTAGTCCAATGGTCAAGCCGAACATGCTAATCAAGAGATATTGTGAGGTATCAAGCCCCGGCTTATGGTTCCTCTTTAACGCACGCCCAGTTGCTGGTTGAGGAGCTTCCCTCTGTCTTATGGAGCATACGAACCACCCCCAACAGATCAACCGGCTTTACGCCTTTCTTCATGGTTTACGGCGCAGAGGCCGTCTTACCAAGTGATATACGTCATGACTCCCCCTGAGTCACAGCATACATTGAAGCTGACAACGAACAAGCTCGTCAAGATTCTTTGGATGCCCTGGAAGAGGAATGTGACTTAGCTGCAGCCCATTCTGCCATATATCAACTGGACCTACGCCGCTATCATAGTCGTAGAGTTCACAGCCGTACTTTCCAGGAGGGCGACTTAGTGCTCTGGCTGATTCAAGACCAGTGCAATATGCATAAGCTTTCACCTCCTTGGGAAGGGCCTTTCATCGTCAGTAAGAACCTTCACAACAGGTCTTACTACCTGGTTGATCTTCGTCCTAAAAAGGAATCTCACACATCCGAGGAGGAGACCAACAGGCCTTGGAACATAGCTCATCTAAGGCCTTACTACACCTAGGGCCCCCGGCTCAGGTTCCCTTGTACATACCTATGTATATGTTATATTATGATCAATAAATAAAGCTGGCACCCTCGAAACTCAGGGTCTCTGTCGTTTCATCCCAATCGCTGTGCATGAGTCTTTACTTTTTTGATCATAGGTCACTTGGGGGCTTCCAACTCCACGAGTTTAGCTATCTCACCTTCTTGACCGGCACACAAATGCCACCCCTTCTTGGTTAAACCTGCCTGTTTGCTTGTTGCTTCTCTGATCAGATGACCCGTCGTACTCTTGCCAAGTCACTCACCTTGGTGACCCTGACCTCGCAAGGTTCAAACGTCAGTTATGTCACGTGAGAGCCGGCTTACAGCAAGCGAGGATACTCCAAGGGCTATCACGCCAAACGCTTCATCGAAGCGAGACTTAAGCCCCGAAAGCAAAGTCTATGTCGAGCCTCGAAAGCCGACTTAACATTATAATTTTTCCTTATAATTTTTGTTACACGTCATCTTTGATGTTCATGATCGGCCATGAACTGCCGGTTCCATACTACACTGGTTACATCTTAAACATCTACAAGATTTCCTTCTTCAGGCTTAAGTCGCCATTATCTCTACATAAATGTCAGACGATCATCATGAACGCTTCAAGCTATAAGGTTCATACAACCTTCTCATAGGAAGAATAAACATTGGTTATATGCTGCCCCATCTTGCAACATGACTTCATTACTGTCAACACCCTTATATACAAAAGGGCAATCAGGCGGGTTAAAACATCATGTCCAAAAGTTATCAACAACGATGTGCACGATGCACGACCAAGTTTTTTACTATCCTATTACATTTTCTCAGCAGGGCTCATAAGAATTCAAGTTTTTCTCACTTAGGCGCACTCGAGCTTGTGCCAGCAGTAGATTTACCCACCGAGTCAATCTGCTCCTGAGCCGCCTCTTCTTCATCGTCACCCTGCGCCGGCTCTTCCCTCCTTATGATCTGGATATTATCAGTATCCCAGTCAATAGTTGACAAAGCTTCAAAATGATCCCCCTCCTCAATGAGATTGGCTGGATCAACGTCAAAGGCAAAGCTTTGCTTATGCCTGGAAGGGATGAGGTTGACCGGCTCGAAGGTAGCTGCATTGATATGTTTGCCATCTTGATCAAAGGCGGCTTGATACCTCTTCAGGTCAAGATCACCAGCAAGCTTGGTGGTCACAATCCGGGTCTCCTTCCTGAGCCAGGCATAGTCTTCCTTTGTAAAGGTAGATCCATCATTGTTGAACTCTGGAAAGCCTCCTGCAAGTTTTGCTATGTCCATATCTTTATTATACGCCTTGGTACGGACCAAGGAGTACATGGTGGCTGTACGGGCGGCTGATCTCTTCAATTCCTCTATCCGCTTGGGCATCATAGACAAGATGTTGAGCACATCCTTGATCATCGTTGGCGCTTCTTTGGTGCCCATGACATGGCGGATTGTGAACAGATTCTCAGCGTATAACTGCTCAAGGAAAGTATATACTGCCTTCAGCTGCACCCGTGGCTCCTTCTTCAAATTGGCACGTCTCTTGCCTACAAGGACAAAACGCTCAAATCAGCTTCAACATTATCATATTTACATGAACAATACAAAGGATCAATGACAGGGCGACTTACCAAATACAGCATGAGTCATCTGGTATATGTGCCTTTTCAGGCTGGAGAGCTCTTTCGCCCTTCAGCATCCTCAGCACGCTTTACTAAAGCTTCTCTTTCCTTCTCATGCTCGGCTGTGAGGGATTTAAGTTTTTTAGCCGCCAATGATGCTGCCTTCTCCAGGTCAGCGGCGGCTGATCCGGCATCCACACGAAGTTTCTTCTCTGCTACAAAGCCTCATGACAACCGGTCAGCCTGATTTGTGCTTCAGACAACATCTCCTGTTCACAAGATTCATGTGGAGTAACATAATAAGACTCTGGAAGTCCCAAGCAGACTACTAGTACTCTACATGACACTTGGGGGCTAATTCACTTTCCAATTTTATCTATCAAAAGTAAGATCCGGCTCATCTTGACATGATGAACCGGCCCTTGGCGGCTATCAACGTTGATCTTTTTACAAGCATGCTAATAAAGGTTACTTACAGACCCAGCTACTCCAGAGAAGTAAGCCGGCCCTTGGGGGCTACACAAGCAGCTTTTTTGATATTCAAAGACCCGGCTACTCCAGAGAAGCAAGACGGCCCTTGGGGGCTACAATGTCAATTTCAGAATTTTTACATCAAAAGACCCGACATGTTACTTACGTAACACGCCGGCCCTTGGGGGCTACTATCTGTCAAGATTATGCTACTACAGTCTTACACACAACAGCAGTTTCTTATCATGTCTAAGACTGGGCGGCTACCAAGGATATAAATAATAATCTCAGACACAAGGCGTACCTCATATTTGTGCTTCAACATGTTAACCATGCCGGCTTCCATATCTCGGCTTGCAGAAAGCCGGGTCAAGTATGCCTCATGGAGATCTGCGGCGCTCAGCTCCTCAAGATTTGGTAGCTCAAGCTTGCCCTTCCCTTTTTCTGATGCCTCTGACTCGCCTTTAGCCGGCACTTTAACCAGCATCCTTGATGGCTCTGGAGTCCTGTACTCAGAACCAGTAATGGTAAGGTCATCACTTTGGGGAGGGGGCATTGCTACTTGATCAGCCGCCGCCTTCAGACTCAGTTCACGTGCAAGAGACGGCGGGTTGATTCCCGGCTGATTGTTAACATCCTCAGCCTGCACGTTCGTGCCTTCGCCTGGAGGTGGGTTATCTTGTTGAGGAGCCTCAGGGGTCTCCTCCACCTGGTCCTTGGCGACCTTTTCGCGCACCTCAGCCGGCTCTGATGACGAAGCTGACTCGCCAGTCTTCTTCTTCTTCGCCTTAGCTCTACAAATTGTACAGAATAAAGGAAGCATCAAGACACATCAGGATATAATCAAAGATATGATCTGCGCATAAACGCAATTTACCCTGGTTTGATAACCATTGGAGCTAGCTGAGACATCGAGGAATCATCTGATGATTGGGGCGACTCCTGATAATCCGAATCAGACGGGTTAAGAGGTTGCTTAAAAAGGCCGGCTCGGGGATGAGAAGGAGTTGGATTGTGAGGCACCTCGTTGGCGTGCTTGCGGGGGTTCAGTGTAGTATTTAAGCTGCCCAGTTGTGTGCCAGAATCGTCACCCGCCTCATGACACGATGAGTCGGCACGCTGCGCTCTCTTCATTGAAAAATTGGGGTCTAAGTGAGCAAGTGGATGAGAAAAAGGGTACTTTCCTCACTGCTCTCCTCGGCTTCCTAGGGACGCAAGTGTCTGAGTCAGACAAGACAGGGAATACCTCGATGTCATCCGCTCGGCTCCCATCTGCATCATCCTGAAGGAAAAGAATCAAGAGTTAGAACGATTCAATATGAACAAGGAAAATGCGAGTTGGTCAAAGGAATACAATTTACCTCTGAATCCTCATCATCTTGGGGCGACTCATCGAGAGTTAGGTCATCTTCAGGCGTCTCTTCATCTTTTGACACCTCCGGCTTGGAAATGACCTTTGCTTTCTTCTTCTTCTTCTTCTGGTCCTCAGCCGCCACGGCCTTACGACGCTTGATAGTCGTTTTCTTCCTCATGGGTTGTTTGCTCCAGAAAGGACCATTCTCCTATGAAGACATCAAGGGATTATATGATTGAAAGTCATACAAGTTAAGCCAACAGCGCTTGCGAGATACTTACAGGAGGTGGCGGGTTAGATGCACAGAATGGCGCTAGCCCAACTTTGCCGCAGTCTGCCTGGGTAAACTTAAGCAGGGTCCTCACTGCCTCGTTGGCCTCCTCTTCTGAGAAGTTGATCGGACTGCACCGCTGAGGATCAGTTGTTTGACCGGTATAAGTATGCATTAAGCTGGGACGGCAGCTTAACGGCATTATCCACCAAGCGACCCAGCACCGGGTCAAGTCGATCCCAGTCAGCCCGTTGGCAACTAGAGCGCCTAACTTCGAGCAGATGCCGCTCACTTGTGCCCGTTCTTCGGGAGTGGGCCAGCCAGGATAAGTCGCCGAAAGAGAGAGACGGCTTGGCCTGTAACCCGGCAATGGATGTTCACCCTCTGGCATAGTATTTTTGCAATAAAACCAGGTTTTGTTCCAGCCCTTGGGGTGACTCAGCAGTTGAGCAGCAGGAAAATTGGTGTCCCTTCGCCTCTGGAATGAGACTCCTCCAAGCTCCAAGCTACGTCTCTTTGCAGTCTCGCTCTGCTTGTTGACATAAAAGAACTCTCTGAAGAGAGTCACTGACGGCTCTACTTGCAGATAAGCCTCGCACACGACTTGAAATTGGCATAAATTCACAATTGAATTAGGGCCAAGATCTTGTGGATGTAGGCCATAAAAGTGCAGAACATCTCTAAAGAACTTTGAGCCAGGGGGAGAGAAACCCCTCAGCAAGTGATCAGTGAAGATAATGACTTCCCCGTCCTTTGGCGTCGGGGGACACTCGCCCATTGGAACCCGGCAAGTGGCAGCCTCTGCTGCTGACAAGAGTCCTTGATCTTTATAATCTTGCAGTACAAGATCAGAGACCTGGGAAGCGACCCAGTTGTAGACATTCGTCTCCTTGGTCTTTGATTTCGACATGTTTGAGTGGCCTAAATATGAATGAAGCGTAAAGGCGTCAACGGATGGTCTACTGCTAAACACCTTACGACGGGCGGCTTAAAATACAGAGGCAGATATAAGATCATTCCTATGAGCCGCCCAATTGATGAAACTATCTGAACAAAGACAATTACTATGGCTACTTCACGGATGCAAGGATCCTTAAATCGCCCTAATGAAGGGCCAGCTTGTAAGAACCATACTAGAACAAGCGCCGGCGTCTTACGATACATTGCAATCTAAGTCGCCCTAGCCAGAGTGGCGGCTTACCCTACCGCGGAAGCACATTGATTTCCACTAAGTGTTACAGCAATAGTTTTCAAATGAAACAGATGGAATTTCAAATCTAAATATTCAGTTTTAAAGGGGAAAATACAGTTCTAAGCAAGTTCATGTGCTGAAGGTGGAAGAATCGGTTCCCATTTTCCTATCGATATTAAACATCATCAGATCTAAGTTTTGGCCGCGGCTAACCGAGGGGTCATTTTCTCCAAACCAATGGCGGCGAGATCTAAAGCCTGACGGCGGCCATGGTGATGCGGCCGAGGCGACAACCTAGGTCACGACAAGAAGAAAACCTGGGAAGGCTGAGGCGGCGTGTACCTGGTCGGCGGTGACTGGCGATGACGCGCGTGGTTGAGGACAGTCGACAGTGACGCGTTCGGAGAGCCTTGAGTTCCTGATGTCGGCGAGCTTGAAGGCGAGCGACGGCGGAGCTTCGAGAGTACGAGCGACAAGAGGAAGAAGAAGAGCCAAGGCGGTGGAACCGAAAGTGAAGGCCCCAAGGGGGTATTTGAAAGAAAGAACGGGAGAGGGAAAGGTAGGCGCAAAAATCTAGGAGCTACAGTGCAAACAGTCGCCTCGTTTACCGCGCCTATAAGATCCACTCAAAGATATAGGATGACATCACAAATATTCGTTGCAATTGACTGGATGATGTCACGAGGATTTTCAAAAGAAGAAAAAGAGACAAGTCTGAAGGACATGATGAGCCAGACTTTAAGCCGGCAATGAAGCAGAGACCCGCCAGAATTAGAGCGGTCCAGGAGGTTGACATGAACGCATTCAAATCAACCTGAGGGCTAATGTTGGGGATATAACCCCAGGATATGACCCGCCCATTCAAGGCCTGGTCAACAGAGTGATGACTTACAAAGGCTGGGCCAGATGGGCCGTGGCTGCGCAGAAGACTCGTCCAGAAGACTAAGCCACCTGCTTATGGGCCGGCTTACGGTGCACCGGCTTAGGCCCACTCATGAGCTACCATATGTTGTTTCCTTACTTAGAAGATAAGATACGTGAGGAGACAGACTTGGGCACGGGCCATATTCTGGTTCGGACTCTAATGTAAACCCCAGGCCTCAACCTATATATAAAGGGGAGCCCCGGGGACAGAAAGATCAACTTACAACCTCTCGAGTACTAGGTCAGCCAAGTGCACCCTTGTAATCGAGATCATCATCAATACATCCAAAGCAGGACGTAGGCTTTTACCTCTACCAAGAGGGGCCAAACCTGGGTAAACCTTCGTGTCTCTCGTGTCCACTTAACCTCTTTGATCTACCACCCGACTCGATGGCCTCACGACTAAGTCCTTTGAGGACATCTGCCATGAAAATACCATGACAATCCTTAAAAGAGTAATTTGCAAGCATAGTAGAAATTTTAGTCTCAGGAATCTCTCTTATTAGTAACAATATCTTTCATATACGTAGCATAAGGAGGCATTTTCAATATATCAATCAAGCGAGTACGTAAAACAACATGTCTAAGTATTTCAACAAAGTGATCAAAGTCTTCCTCATCCTTACTTTTGGAAGGCTTAGGAGGAAAAGGCATGGGCTTCTGAACCCATGGTTCTCTTTCCTTACCGTGCTTCCTAGCAACAAAGTCCTTTTTATCATAACATTTGTTTTTAGGCGGTAGGTTATCAAGATCCTCAGCAGGTTCTATATCAATATCATTGGCTGGTTCCCCAACATTTTCTGGCTGAGCATCTGCAAGAATCTCATTAGTAACTTTAGGTGTATGTTCATCACCTAATTGTGTTTTAGCATCAGAAATAGAAACATCAAGATTAACTTCAGATGGTTTTTCTACCCCTGGTTCACTAGAAGCATGCAAAGTCCTATCATTTTTCTTTTTCTTCTTCTTTTTAGAAGGACTAGGAGCATCAACAGTAGCTCTTTGAGAGTCTTGCTCAACTCTCTTGGGGTGTCCCTCAGGATAAAGTGGCTCCTGAGTCATTCTACCACCCCTAGTCATAACTCTAACAGCATGATCATGCATATTTCTATTCATTTCATCAGGCAAATCACTCTGAGATTTAGAAACTTGTTCTAATTGAGTCTGAACCATAGAAGCATGCTTACTAACTCCTTTAACATCATTAATAATTCTAAACAACAAATCACTCAAACGATCAATCACATGAGCATTATGTTCCAACTGTTTCATAACATGAGCATTGAAATAATATTGCTTACCAATATAATTATCAAACTCATAATAGCATTGATAAGGAGTTTTATCATAAGGGATGTCACCTTCATTAAACTTTAACAAAGAATTTACCTCTACCACCAGTGGTGGTGGTGCATTGAGCCCATGTATTTCTTCAATAGGTGGTAAATTTTTACCATCTTCAGCTTTAATACCTTTTTCCTTCGTACATTTCTTTGCTTCTTGCATACCCCTCTTCTTCGGAGTGGGTTCGGGCAGTGGTTCAGGAAGTGTCCAATCATTATCATTCTTTAATATATTCATTAATAATTCCTCCGCTTGATTAATAGTTCTTTCCCTGAAAACACAACCAGCACAACTGTCCAGGTGGTCCCTAGAAGCATCATTTATACCATTATAGAAGATATCCAGTATTTCATTTTTGTTCAGAGGATGATCTGGCAAAGCATTAAGTAGCTGGAGAAGCCTCCCCCAAGCTTGTGGGAGACTCTCTTCTTCAACCTGCATAAAGTTAAATATTTCCTACAAGGCAGCTTGTTTCTTATGAGCAGGGAAATATTTTTCAGAGAAGTAGTAAATCAAATCCTGGGGACTACGCACACAACCAGGAGCAAGAGTATTGTACCAGGCCTTAGCATCACCCTTTAATGAGAAAGGGAACAACTTAAGAATATAGTAATAACGAATCTTTTCTTCATGAGCAAAAAGAGTAGCAATATCATTCGACTTAGTAAGATGTGCCACAACAGTTTCAGTTTTAGAACCATAGAAAGAGTCTAACTCAACCAAAGTAATCAACTCAGGATCAACAGAAAACTCGTAATCTTTATCAGTGATAAAGATGGGAGAAGTAGCAAACTTAGGATCACACTTCACCTCTCCCTCATAGACTTTTCTTTCAACACAGCAAGCAATTCTAAAGCTTCTTCCCTATCATTACAATCAATAATAGCTCTAGCAGTTTCTCTATCAAAGCAATATTCATCAGGTATTTCAGCTCTAATAAGAGGACCAAGCAAGAAAGGTGAATCAAGATTTTCAAGAGTTTCAACACTCTTGGCTTTCTCAATTTCTCTAGCCTTAGCAAGTTGTTCATCAATAAATTCACCAAGTGGCACAGTATTATCAAGCATAGTACTAGCATCATCAATAGCATCTTTCAAAGCAGAAGTAGCATCATTCATAGCAGAAGCAGCAGCATCCATAGCATCATTCATAGCAGAAGCAGCATCATCAATAACATGAGACATAGCAGAATTCATAGAAGGTGGTGGTGTTGCAAGCTTACTCAAAATAGAAGGTGAATCAAGTGTAGAGCTAGATGGCAGTTCCTTACCTCCCCTTGTAGTAGAGGGAATGATCTTGGTTCTATCATCCTTAAGATTCTTCATAGTGGAAAACAGATATAAATTCCATGTGACTTCACAAATATAGCTATGCTCCCCTGCAACGGCGCCAGAAAAAGGTCTTGATAACCCACAAGTATAGGGGATCGCAACAATTTTCGAGGGTAGAGTATTCAACAAAAATTTATTGATTCAACACAAGGGGAGCCAAAGAATATTTGAAAGTATTAGCAGTTGAGTTGTCAATTCAACTACACCTAGAGACTAAATATCTGTAGCAAAGTGATTAGTAGCAAGATAGTTTGATAATTTGATAGCAAGTAACAAAAGTAGCAATAGTAACAGTAACAGTAGCAGTAGCAAATGTGACAGCAGCAGCAACAGTAGTAACTTAGCAAGTATCAATATGTGGAAACTCGTAGGCATTGGATCGGCGATGATGGATGTGTTGGATGGTATCGATCATATATCAGTCATAACCTAGGGCGACACAGAACTAGCTCCAGTTCATCAATACAATGTAGGCATGCATTCCGTAAATAGTCATACGTGCTTATGGAAAAGAACTTGCATGACATCTTTTGTCCTACCCTCCCGTGGCAGCGGGGTCCATAAGGAAACTAAGGGATATTAAGGCCTCCTTTTAATTGAGAACCGGAACAAAGCATTAACACATAGTGAAGCCATGAACTCCTCAAACTATGGTAATCATCGGAAGGAATCCCGATTATTGTCACCTCGGGGGATGCGGATCATTACACATAGCAGGTGCAGACAACTTGCGAGATCGGATCAAGAACACAAAATATTCATGAAAACATAAACGGTTCAGATCTGAAATCATGGCACTCGGGCCCTAGTGACAAGCATTAAGCATAGCAAAGTCATAGCAACATCAATCTCAGAACATAATGGATACTAGGGATCAAGCCCTAACAAAACTAGCTCGATTACATGATCGATCTCATCCAACCCATCACCGACCAGCGAGCCTATGAAGGGATTACTCACTCCCGGTCAGGAGCATCATGGAATTGGTGATGGAGAAGTTGGTGATGACGAAGATCGAAGATTCCCCTCTCCGGAGCCCCGAACGGGCTCCAGATCTGGCCTCCCGATGAAGAACAGGAGGTGGCGGCAGCTCCGTCTCGTGAAATGCGATAAAAAAATTCTCCTATTTTTTTCTCTGCAAAAGTGAATTTATAGGCTTGGAGTTAGGGTGAAGGGGGCACCAGGGCCCCACACAGCACCAGGGCGCGCCCTAGGGGGGAGGCGCCCAGGTGCCATGTGGCCACCTGGGACCCCCTATGCAGTGGGTCTTGGCTCCAAACATCCTCAAATATTCCATAAAAAATCCTCAAAAAGTTTCATCTAGTTCTGAGAACTTTTATTTCTGCACAAAAACAACACCATCGCAATTCTGCTGGAAATAGCGTCAATCTGGGTTAGTTCCATTCAAATCATGCAAATTAGAGTCCAAAACAAGAGCAAAAGTGTTTGAAAAAGTAGATACGACGGAGACGTATCAGTCCACCTTTGGCTTATTCCATTCTTGACTGGAGATCGGGATGTTGTCCCTAACAATAACTCTGCACTGACTTATAAATGCATCTGCATTCCGCTTGGGAGCAATCGGTTTGCCCTCTGCATTGACTTCTTCGATCTTGAACCTTTCATTCTTGCCCAACCTTTTTTTTGGGCCTCGTCTCTTTATAGAAGGTTGGCTCGATCCGGAGGAATAAAAGAAGAAAGAAGCATTAATATATGTACATACAAATCAATTAATGCATCTAGTCAGCAGAGGCTTAAATAAATATACCTCGCCGGACTTTGCAACAGTTAAGGCTCCAACACTAGAGCCGTCATCTTCTCCCTCCATTCCCTCACCGGCTCTGTCATCTTCTCCCTCCATTCCCTCACCACCGGAGTCGTTCAGAAACTGTGGGGTGATATCATCTACATCGCGGATTATTTCCCCCAACATCTCTTCTTGTTCTAAGTCTCTGTCGTGTTCCATAGTTTCTGCAAATATTACAACCACTACTAGGAAAAGGCCTACTAATGGCGCACCAGTTTTGCCTACTAATGGCGCACTACTGGTGCGCCATTAGTATCACGCCACTAGTATTTTTTACTAATGGCGCACCACTGGTGCGCCATTAGTGTCTGGTATACTAATGGCGCACCACTCAGTGCGCCATTAGTATAGAACACCATGCGCCATTAGTATGCCTCCCAGGGGGCCATATTTAACCATGTGCTTTGGCATACTAATGGCGCACTGTGGGTTGATGCGCCATTAGTATCCTTTGGCATACTTTGGCGCACTTTTCTGATTTTTGCACAGGTTACAAAATATATTATTGGACAGAATATAGACAGCAGCACACAGCAACAGCAGATTCATCGAATACAATAGAAGATTAGTCTCCGAATACAATTCATCATATTAATCTCTGAATTCAAAAGACCGAACAAAGATAAAACATTACAAGTCTCGAGACCGCGAGTATCGAGTTTGTCTTCACATTACAAGTCGATATCGATCATCTAAACTACCATCACATAGAAGAGAGCTGCGGTCATCACGATGAGCATCATCGCGATGAAACTGGTCTTCATCCGATTCCTCCAACGCTCCCTCCTCTCTCTCGCTAGATAGCGGGCGTATCTAGATTCCGCCTCCGCCCTAGTGGTGTACCCTTTGTAACTGTTACCGCTGAAACGGTGAACCTGTCTCCGACACTCCTCCCAGTCGTCGTAGACTCCGGGAACCTTACCCTTGTACACGACATACGACGGCATCTCTATGCACAAGCCAAACAACAGACAATACATAAGCAATATATAAGTATGCAACAAAAGGATCGGAAGAGAAAAGCAAGACATTAATAGCACGATTCATGGTCCTACTAATAAATAGCATCGATTACATCTAAGTTGAACGACTGTCCAAACCAAAGAGACATACAATTCATTAAAGTTTAATTACAACATGAGCCAATCAATGTTTCAGAACTACACATCACTACTTTCGACTCGACTCATGGGACAGGAGCGTGGATGAAGCCGCCGTCTGTCGTGATGGTCATGAAATCGCGGGCGTTGTCAGCCTGCATTTGTAGCGTTACGTCTATCTCACTGTTGGACGGTTGATATCTGAGGAAGAACTGCCCCGAGGTATGAAGGACATCTTGATGGATGATGTCGGCAAACTCCGACTGGATGCGAAAGAATTCTTGTCTGATGTCCGCGTCCTGGATTGCCGACAAGCTCGCGGCCCAATCTTTGAGATTATCTGGTAGCAGAAGGTGATGATGGTCCCTTACGATCGCCCGCATGTGATGGAGGGCGTAGTAGGCATCCTTCTGACCGCCAGGCGGCTGCTTGACGCAGCAGAACGTCGTATTGTGGGCGAACACGTGCTTGCCGTACTTACGAACTGCCCTGGTGAAGGTGCCTCCAGATTTGGCGTAGCCGGGGAGAACATCATCAAGAACTTTCTTGATATTTGTGTAGTCTATCTTGGAGTCACGGTTCGGGTCGAAATACGTGGCCATGGAATATTTCGGGCTTAAGAGGATGAGTGTGCAATGTGTGTCACTGCACAGAACACGGAATGTTAGAAAAAAAAAGAACGATCGAAATCTAAGAAATCATATGTTACGGGGCGGTTAAGGGATGACTTACTCGGGAAAGTAAGCCACAAGGAACTTATCCTTATCTGGGTTTGCCAGAATGACGCCTTCGAGGTGTGAACTCGCGACTTGGCGGTCCCCAGCGCTGCTCAAGAGCTTGGCACGCATGTAGAAGGGGTCGACTATCACGATGTCCGGGGTCTTGTCTCTAATGATCCGCATCTCCATACTCAGCGAAAACAGCCGAACGAAGGTGTAGTGCAGCGGATGAAGGTTAAATATAGCAAAGATGTCATCAAACCGCAGGACGATCGTACCCCCGATGTCGCCATCCACAAAGCCCTTGCCCTCTGGCACCTTGGCCACGAAAACCGGGTATGCCACATCATTCTCTCTGAGACGCCGCTTCTCCAAAGAAAGAACACTGTCGTGCAGACTCCGCATAGCACCGGTTGCAGCATTGAGCATATTTGTCGGTAGCATCGCCCTACCCGCCACATGCACCCTCCTCGAGATATCCTTAGGTGAAGGTGGCCCGTCCTGAGCACGGATCGTACTCGGTGCCGGCTGGCTCGCATCGGCGCCCTTTTTAGTCTTTCGTTTCCGGCTCTTCTTGATCTGCTGTAATGGGACCGAGTTCTGCTCACAGACCGCCTTCTTGAGCGTGTTGGGGCTGATAATATTTTGCACCTCAGCTATCTGAGGCTCGGTGAAGGCGGCAGCTGGAGGCGTCTCCTGAGAACTAAACGCCAGACGACGCCTGTTGCAACTGGGTTTCTCCATCGTACTAGCTAGATCGCGGTCGTCTTGGTTGGGTTCTTGAGAAGGAGGCCCGCAGAACTCATCACCGTACCCATGTTCGGCAAAGTACTTATCGACGTTGGTAAATGTACCGTCGTCGTTGTCGTCGTCATCCGGATCCTGTGCCATATGCATGTCCGGATCCTGTGCCATAGGGATGTCCGGCATGTCCGGTAGCATTGCGGCGTTCTTGCCATGGCTTGGCGCCGGCACGACTGGCGGTCTTGTCTGTGGGGTGGTGTCCCCCGCCCCCAAACGAATCTGGCTCTTCGGCCAAAGCAGGGGCCAGCTTACGCAGGCGCTGAGGGTCATCTCATCTTCTTCGTCGGCCCCAGCAGGTCGAATCGGAGGTAACAGCTCGTCGCAGCCTGGCAGCACCCGAACCACTTCAACCCTATACACTGTGGGTGGCATCGGATTACCGTGGAACACGGGGTTGCCCGGTTGAACGATTCTGCCCTTGGCGACATCGACCAACTCGCCGCCCACGAAGTGCAGGAGAGTGCAAGGAACGTCGGCGGCGCCCTGCGAAAACATGTAGGGCGTCAGGGATGCCCAGTCAAAGGCAAGGAGATGAAGTCATCGGCCGAGAGGCTTAGTTACCGTGATGCCGTCGAGCTCGGCTAATGTCGAGGCACCGCCAACGGCGGGCGTGCAACTGACAGAGGGGCCGCTTGCTGGCGAGGTGCCGGCCGGCGTACACCCGGGTGCATTAAGCTCCAATACCCGTGCCGGCGCCGGAGACACGAATACCGCCTCCGCCGGAGACACCAATGGCGCCGCCGGAGACACCAATGGCGCCACCTGCGCGCTGTGCGAGTTGCTGGCCGTGAAGCTGGGAACCGGGGGAGGCCCCTGTTGGCCGCCCGCAATCCACGTCGTCAGCCCATGAATCAACGTAGGCACCATGGCGTTGAGCTTCGTTCCCAGTTGTTGTTCCACTTGCTCTTGGACAAGCTCCGGAATCCGCGCCACTTGTGCCTTGAGTGCTTCAACCTCGCGCGACTGGCTTTCCGAGCTGGTCTTTTTCTCCTTTCGCCCACCAGCGGTATAGTATGACGACCATTTTGTGGACAAGCCTTTGCCGGCCACACGACCAGCTGACGTCAGCTTACTGAGCTTATCCTTGTTTTTCATTACATTCAATGCCCTATTCAAAGGGGTGTCGAAAGGGGAGCTCTGAGACGACCCCGCGCTACTGCTTTCTTTGTCCTGCGGAAGGAACGTGAACCATTTAGAAATATTGGGGATTAATTAGAATGCAACCATATGGAGCTAATTATGCGGGGGTGTATTCCTTACCAGAACAAGCTCAAGCTCCTTGGTCTTCGGATCCGTGGTAAGCTCCTTTGTTACCGGGTCCTCCTTGTACCGGGCCCTGAGAAAGTTCCTGGTCTGCTTGTCACTGTATTTCTCGAAGCGGGCCGGTAGGCCTTGCTCGGCACGCTCCGCGTCCTCCTTGTCCCATATAGGCTCCGCCACTCTGTAACCGCCGGGACCGAGTTGGTGGACCCCTAAGTTCAACTGCCGCATTTCTTTCCCCCACTGACTTGATTCGGAGGTTGCGGGGCTCTCGCACTTGATCTTGAACTCCTTGTAGTCATCTTCGCTCATCAAAGGATATTTCGCCTTGATCTTGTCATAACTATCACCTTTATCAATCATTGCCTTCACCGTGCTTCTCCAAGTAGACAGGGCCGTGCTCATCTTCATGAGGGCGGCACTGTTCACTTTATTCCCTGAGAGGCGTGTGTTTGCAAACTCAGCGGGGAACTTGTATCGTTCGTGCAGCTTCGTGAAGAGGAGGCTGCACAAATTCCTTCGGTCCTTATGCCTTAGGTTCTCGGTGTTGATCGAGACGGTGCTCCGGAGAATGCACCCGAGCTGAACCGAGTACCCCTTGACTACTTGTTTGGGCGCCGTCGGATGCCCGTCGGAGTTCACTTCAGTAAATTCCTCCCTGACGGTGCCGAGCACGCTCGGGCGCCGATCCTTCCGTTGCCTCTTCGGTTGGCTGCCATCTGTGCGTGCGCCGCCATCATCAGTGGTGGCATCCTCGGCGGCGCCATCAGTGGTGTCATCCCTGACGCCACTAGTGGTTGTGTAGTCAGGATCGGTGTCTTCCGCGGCGTCCTCATAGCGGTGAGGTTCTTCCTCCATCTCCTGGGACAGCTCCCAGAATGCCTTGCCGCCCGAACAGCCGGCCTCATCGTTGTGGGCCATGTTCGCTCTAAATAGGAAAAAAGTTTGGTCAAAAAGTTGGTTATTGTCAAGGAACAAGATCATGGTCTCATCATTTAGGGTTTGTCGACACCGAGGCATCCTAAAAGCTAAGCTTTTATCATTTAGGGTTTGTCGACGCCGAGGCACCCTAAAAGCCTAAGCTTTCATCATTTAGGTTTTTATCGACACCGAGGCACCCTAAAAGCCAAGGTTTTATCATTTAGGGTTTGTCGACGCTGAGGCACCCTAAATGCTTAGTTAAGTTTTCATCATTTAGGGTTTATCGATGCCGAGGCACCCTAGGTTGACTGATATATATGGGTATCTTCTAATAATATACCCTATCAAGAAAAGGGAAGGAGAATTCTAAGTTGGGCCTAATCACTTGGCTCTATTGCCACCTATGGTTTAATGCAGCAAGAATGGCGGGGCAGTTGATCCTACTTAATTAAGTACTAAGATACCCCGGCCCATGCATTAGTCGCAAGTACCCCATATGTCCTATTTTTAGCAAAGTCATGCTAAAATTCACGAAAAATTTCAGCATGACCTTTGCTGAAAATAGGACATATGGAGTACCCGAATTTGCCGGAACGGAAGTTAATCGACATTCCGGCAAACTCAAGGGCCTCTCGGGGTACCTGCAAAATCATCACGACACGATGGTCGGAGACAAAACCCAGCAAACTAGCACCACAATGTGCCTCTACTTTCATATGGATGAAAAGGCCACAGACCATATGGTCATCTGCTTTCATATGGACAAAAATCAGCTCAACTTATGTGAGCTTCCATTCCAGATCTAATAGGTCACCCAACAAAAAATCATCAATAGTCACCACACACTGAAGCCACCATTGCTAAAATATCAGCTTCAGGGTCCACCATTACACACTTAAATTCAGTACCACTATCACTTTTGCTAATTGTTGTATTAGTTTCTGAAGTAGATGAGGGGAGTGAGCTGTTTGTTGTACCTTGTGTGTGTGCTGTGCTGTTCTGAAATGGAGGAGAGCAAATTACAGATAAGATGACAGGAATCAGGATGGATGGATACAGCTAGTATTAGTAGCAAAATGAATGTGAATAATTCCCTTTTGATTGATTCATGGCCATGGCACAGCAACAAATGGAATTAATGCAGTAATTATTACTGGAACAGAGGCAGGTTAGGCTAGGCTAATTGGTGGGTGGTTTTAGCAAGATTCAGATTTCTTTCATGCATCATTTTATATGTCGAGCCGATTTATATGTAGCCTAGTATGTAGTCCAAGTAAAATGGTGATGCTGTACTT
Source organism: Thinopyrum elongatum (assembly GCA_011799875.1). Lineage (NCBI taxonomy): Eukaryota > Viridiplantae > Streptophyta > Magnoliopsida > Poales > Poaceae > Thinopyrum > Thinopyrum elongatum. Next base: position 8,851,046 of record CM022297.1, read on the forward strand.
GGGCTGACACAGCTTTAATTATCAAATACAGATACAGCTTGTGGATGAGCATTCTGTTTTCGACAGTGAAGAAGAAGAATGTGAAGATGCAGAGATTAATGATGATGATGATGATCTAACTGACGAAGAAGAGGACACTTTAGTTTTGTCTGACGACGAGCAGCAGCAGACAGAAAAAATATAAACATGTCAACTCTAAAATCTAGTTCCTTACCAGAACATGCCACCATCGTCAACTATGTCTCACCAGACAGAAAAAATATAAACATGTCTCACATAACATGTCAACTATGTGGCAGGCAACTCTGTCTGGATTGCAAACTGGGAGGAAGGAGGAAGGAGGAGAGGTACCTGGGCGGGCGCGGCCGGTCGCCGGAGGGGTCGGGGTCGGCAGCGGCGGCGGCGTCGAAGGGATGGCTCGAGGGCGTCCGAGCTCGTCCGGGTCCTCGTAGTCGAAGAAGAAGACGGCGGCGGTCCTCCTGGGCGCCTCGGTTGGTCGTGGGGAGGCCGGCGGCCACGTGCTTCGCGGGTCGGCGGCGGTCGTCGTCCTGCACCCCGTGCCCGGACTGAGGTAGAGGCGGCGCAGGGCAGGCTCCGCGGTGATGTGTCGGTCGACGGCTGCGAGGGCGCGGGGGCGACGGCCACGTAGGGCGGCGGCGTCGTGGTCAGCACGCGCGGGGGGAAGTGGATCTCGCAGAGGGAGGACGAAGGGGTCGGGCGAGTTAGAGCTGGGGGTAAGCTTACTAATGGCGCACCCCCGAGCGGTGCGCCATTAGAAATCTTTTTTTTATAGCTAGCGCACCCCCTAGCTGTGCGCCATTAGAAATCTTTTTTTTTAGATAGCAATGGCACACATACCGAGCGGTGCGCCTTAGTATGTTTATTATTATTATTTTTTGTTGCTATTTTTTAATATTTTTTTATAAAATAGTAATAATTTTTTATAAAACAGTAATATTTTTTTTATGAATATGAAAAATATCATCAAATTGTTATTGAAAATATCATCATGGGGGTGCTCGGCGGCGGCGGCGTGGAGCGGGGGAGGGTGCGGTGGGTCGTCGGCGGCGGTGGAGCTACGGGGGGGGTGCGGGGGGATCGAGATCGAGATGGAGGGGGATAGCGATCGAGATGGAGGGGGATAGCGATCGAGGGAGGGGGATCGAGATCGAGTGTCCTCATGAATATTCAATATTTTTTCATATTGAATATGAAAAAATATCATCAAATTTGAAAAAATATTCATGAATTCAAAAAGTGCCCATGAAATTTAAAAATTTCATGAGTTCAAAAAGTGCCCATGAAAACAATCGAGAATTGAAGACTACGATTTAAATACAATCGATCTAGCTGCTATCTGTTCACAATCTTCTTGCCCTTCTTTTTCGCAAATGGAGTTCTTCTGTGGAACGACGTCCTTTAGGTAGGGTGGTCCTGCTTCTTCTTGTGGTTGTATGCTGCTACTTCATCGTCGTCGTCATGTTCCATCTTTGGGTCCCCGTATTGTCGAAGTCTTGCTCATTGGCGACTCCATCCATTCCGATGATCTTCCTTTTGCCTCTCCTCACGACAACACGACTGGGCTTTGACGGGTCGGTAATGAAGAAGCATTGGTCCACTTGGGAGCCAGTACCCATGGCTCATTTTTCGCGGTGACGTTTGCGCCCGCGGTCTTGGATTTGGCTTCGGGTATAACCATGGTGGTGAAATACCGGTCTTCTTTTAGGACGCTCTTGGCCCATCTGACACGGAACATCGGGACCTTCTCTCCAGCGTAGCTCAGCTCCCAGATCTCCTCGATCCTTCCGTAGTATCTGTCCTTGTCGTTACCGGTGTAGGATTCCATCGTTACCCCGGAGTTCTGATAACCATCGCTCTTCATGTCCTTGTCCTCGGTGTAGAATGTGTGCCGTTGATATCGTACGCCTCATAGGTCATCAGGTTTGTGCTCGGCGCCCTGTGACAAGGTGAATATGAGTTGTTCTTTTTTTTTTTCTTCTTCCGCGGAAGAATCCTCATGTAAAGGGTACGACAGAAGCTTCTGCTTGAACCAACGCGTGAAACATGAGTTGTGCTCTTTGATTATATCTCCGTCCGTCCTCTGTTGGCCTCGGTCATTGTACGTCTTCTCAATAAAGGTTTTGTGCTCTACCACCCAAGGATCGACCACGTCTATGTGTTGTAGCGCGACTAGGTTTGCTCTTTCAAAGTCGGCGAGTCGACCCTCGAAGTCGACATGCATTTCGCGGCGACCCTCGCGGTGACCCCATCCAGCGAGCCTGCCGAGGTGCCTGTTGACGGGCAGACCAACGGGGTTCTCGATGCCTAGATAATTCGTGCAGTAGGAGATGCACTCTTCGGTCAGAAAGCCCCTGGCTATGCTTCCCTCTGGACGTGACATGTTGCAAACGTATCCTTTGATGACACCATTCATCCTTTCAAACGGCATCATGCTGTGCAGGAACGTCGGCCCGAGTTGGATGATATCCTCCACGATATGGACCAGAAGATGCACCATAACGTCGAAGAATGCGGGCGGGAAGTACATCTCAAGCTCGCATAGTATCACCACGATCTCTTCCTGTAGCCTTCTGAGTTGCCTCACGCCAACCGACTACCGAGAGATGACGTCGAAAAAGTTGCATAGGCCAAATAGCGTTTCATGGACGTGCGCGTCCATGATCCCACGGATTGCAACTGGAAGTATCTGCGTCATCAGCATGTGACAGTCGTGAGACTTCATCCCGCTGAACTTCTGCTTCGCTGGGTCTAGGTATCTGCTTATCTTCCCCGCGTAACCGTAAGGAAGTTTTACTCCTACGAGGCAGGTGAAAAACTGCTCGATCTCCTCCTGACTTAGAGTGAAGCACGCGGGAGGGTAGTCATTTCCGGTCTTCTTGGCCTTTTTGCCTTTGCGACGACTTTTCGTGTCCTGCTTCGCCTCATCATCATCATCATCATCATTAGCGTGAAGCTCCTCCCTGATGCCCATTGATTTCAAGTCTGCCCTTGCTTTTGGCCCATCTTTGGTCCTCTCTGGCATGTTGAGCAGGGTACCAAGCAGACTCTCGCACACGTTCTTCGTGATATGCATGACATCAAGGCTGTGAGGCACACGGTGGATCTTCCAGTACGGCAAGTCCCAGAAAACAGACCTCGTTTTCCATACCTTCAGCAGCGGCTCTGGCGCCTTTCGCTTCTTTCCCGGCTCTGGCGCCTTTTGCTTCTTTCCCGGCAGTGGGCAATCTTTCCAATTTTTCAACAGCTCGTCTATTTCCTCGCCGCTCCTCGTACGCGGGCGTCTTCGGGGTTCGGTTTCACCATCGAACAGATCCTTGCGTTTTCTCCATGGGTCATCGTCGCGAAGCCACCTTCGATGTCCCATGAACACGGTTTTCGAAGACCCGGGATCTCTATCTAGCTGGCGATACGTTGTGTCATCCATGCACCTGACGCATCCAGAAAATCCGTGGACCACCTGCCCCGCGAGATATCCGTAACCGAGATAGTCGTGCACCGTCGTGAGCAGTGCGGCTCTCATAGGGAAATAATCTTTCTCTGCGGCGTCCCACGTATTGGCTGGCGTTTTCTACAGCGTGTCTAGCTCCTCTTTCAGCAGCCCCAGATACAGATTGATGTCGTTCCCTGGTTGTTTCGGCCCTTCAATTAGCATACTCATGTGAATGTACTTCCTCTTCATGCACTTCCAGGGGGGAAGGTTGTACATCCACACAAACACAGGCCAGGTGCTATGTGTGCTTCTCTGGCTGCCAAACGGATTGACTCCATCGGTGCTCGCGCCCAGCACGATGTTCCTTGGATCGTCCCCAAATTCTGGGTCTTTGAAGTTCAACGCTTGCCACTGGCTCGCATCCTTAGGGTGACTCAGCATCTTGTCTTTTTTATTTATCTCCGGATCATTTCTGTCATTTTCTCGCTTCTTCTCCTCCCTATCCGCGTGCCAACGCAGGAGCTTTGCTGCCTTAGGGTCCGCGAAATACCGCTGCAGACGAGGAGTGATCGGAAAGTACCACACCACTTTTCGAGGAGCTTTCTTCCTCTTCTTGTATCGAGTGACGCCGCACACCGGACATATGGTAGACTCCACGTGCTCGTCCCGATAAATGATGCAATTGTTCATGCACACATGGTATTTCACGTGCGGTAAATCCAGAGGACACACGATTTTCTTCGCCTCCTCGAAACTGGTCGGGCACTTGTTCCCCTTGGGAAGACGTTCGTGCCAGAATGACATGTTCTCGTCGAAGCATGCGTCGGTCATTTTGTGTTTTACCTTCATCTCCAGAGCCATGAGCGTTACTTTCAGGCTGGTATCCTCGGGCCTACATCCTTCATACAATGGAGTAACCGCGTCTATCTCCAGTTGATCCAGCTTGGCTTTTTCTCGGGCGGCAGCTCTTGCGTTATCCGTCTGCTTGAGAAGCAGCTCTTGAATATGAGGGTCCTGCACCCAGCCCATCGATGGTCCATCGTCGTCTGCTCCGGCATCTTCATCTTCATGATCATGCCCTTCGTCTTGATCTTCCTCATCATCATGTCCGGCATCTTCTACATGATGACTGTGTACAGCATCACCGTCGTGATCATGTCCTGGAGATTCTTCGTCTTCTCGCCCGCCCTCGCCGCGGTGGTTGTCTTGCTGCCCTTCCTCATTTCTTGCCCGGCCCCCATGGACGACTTCATAGTCATCTTCATCACCTTGCCACCGATAGCCATCCATGAAACCACGCAAGAGCAGGTGGTCCCGCACCTGCCCGGAATCCGGGTCCGCAATAAGGCTCTTCAGTTTGCATCTTCGACACGGACATCTTATCTCCGTCTCGTTCTTTTGAAGCATCTCGGCCTTCGCGGAGCTCAAAACCTATTCACGATGCCTTCGGTCATCGTGCGGACCATGGTCGCCTGCGGGGTAGAGCAAAACGATATTTTAGAACCAAGAAAAAATTTGGCATGACTTTGCCTAAAAATAGGACCAAAAAAAATGCATAGTGCCAAAATTCTCGCCGAAACGGAAATGAATCAACATTCCGGCAAAATATTGGCAACTATCGCATTTCAAATACCGGTACCTGCAAACACAAACATATATGCAACACCACAAACATATGCAACACCACGAACATACATAGATCTAGCTAGGCCACAAAAAGTGCATGTGCACGTTGTTGGAGCGAGCTAGGGAGAAAAAAAGTAGATCTACAACATGAAGATAGCTTTCCCCTTACTTACCTATCAAAAAAAGGTAATTTCACCACTTAATTTTGATGAATCTATGGTGCAAATGAGGTGAGGAGGAGGAGGCAGCCAACAAGCTTGGAGAAGGAGGTGGAGGGAATGAAGTGGGGAAAGTGAGTGTGTAGGTGTGGCTGTCCAAAATATCTAGCTGGTCCCAGGTTACTAATGGCGCACCACACAGCCATGCGCCATTAGTAACACAACATACTAATGGCGCACCTGCTGGCCGTGCGCCATTAGTAGTTTTGCGAAAAAGTAAAAAAAAGTATATATATACTAATGGCGCACCGTGGCATAGTGCGCCATTACTAGTTTAAACTAGTAATGGCGCACTTTGCCACGGTGCGCCATTAGTAGTTTTGCAAAAAAAAAGAATAAAAAAAAAATACAGTACTGGCGCACTCTGTGGCTGGTGCGCCATTACTAGTTAGAACTAGTAATGGCGCACTTTGCCTGGATGCGCCATTAGTATGTTTGGAAAAATGAAAAAAAAAATTTGTTACTAGTGGCGCACCTTGTGTCTGGTGTGCCATTAGTGTCATCCACACTAATGGCGCATCACCACATGGTGCGCCATTAGTATATAGTAGTGGCGCACCACTTCTCTGGTGCGCCATTAGTGTCAATTTCATCTATAGCCCTTTTCCTAGTAGTGAACATGGGAATATACAACCATGAGAGATAAGCTGTTTTTCAGACTTAATGAAATCTGGGAATGCAAAACAGTAACATTATGATGACAACTTGAGAGCAAGATTGAGTCATGCTACAGTAACTTTACATGGCAACCAAGGGCATGATATCAAAGTACACATTACATAGAACAAATTACAAGAAGGAATCATATGCATATGAGCAATGGATTAGTGGCAAACATCATGCAAAGTTGACAAGTTTTATAACAGTCAGTTTCAGACTTAGCAGTTTTCAGCAAGTGTAAAACAGCAACAGTATCATAGCATGTTTGCAAGCTTGTTACAGTGCCTAAACATGTTTACCATGGCGTGGGAAAAAATACCAGCAGCAAATAGACATGAAAATACACCAAACACATGTACAAAGTTTATTCACATGATGCTTGCATTAAATCACACAAAAATAACAACATGGCAAGTTTTATTAGTTTCATGTTAGGCAACCCTTCGGCGATCGTCGGGGACTCCTCCGGCAATCGTCAAGGACTCCTCATCGGCGATCGTCGGGGAAGACTCCTCCAGCGGTCGTCGGGGCCTCCTCCGGCGATCGTCAGGGCCAACTCCTCCGGCGATCGTCGGGGACTCCTCCGGCGATCTTCGAGGACTCCTCATCGGCGATCGTCGAGGACTCCTCACCGAAGATCATCGGGGACGACTCCTACGGCGATCGTCGGGACCTCCTCCAGCGATCGTCGAGGACTCCTCACCGGCGATCGTCGGGGACAACTCCTTCGGCGATCGTCGGGGACTACTCACCGGCGATCGTCGGGGCCTCCTCCAGTGATCATCGGGGATGACTCCCCCGGCGATCATCGGGGCCTCCTCCGGCGATCGTCGAGGACTCCTCATCGGCGATCATCGGGGATGACTCCTCCGGCGATCGTCGGGGCCTCATTCGCATCCTTAGTGGATGAAATGGGCTTGTGCTTACCTTCTCGGCCATGGAGGCTCTTTAGTAAAAAAACATTGCTTCGGTACCCTACTTCTCTATGTGTCTATTATTTGCACAAAAAACGGTAGGGGCTTATATTTGTGCAAATCAGGAAAAAGCATGTTGATGTTTCCATATACCTATGAATATGAGCATAGACACAATTAACTGATAAGCCCGCGATGATCTTTTTTTTTTTGCGAATGATAAGCCCGCGGTGATCAAACAAACATGTTAAAAAAATTCTATGTTCTTGATTTTTTTTCTGTCTACACAATGGTAAGGAGGGGAATTGAACGGCGGCGGCTCACACAGCGGGGGCGGCGTTGCCGGGGAGCGGGGGCGGCGCAGCTCGGGGAGGAGGGCGAGGAGGTCCGGTGAGCAGGGGCGGCGATGTGTCGTGGTGGTTCGGCATCGAGGAGCGGGGGCGATGAGGCTCGGGGAGGAGGGCGAGGAGGTTCGGTGACGGGGAGAGGGCTCAGGGGCGGCGATGCTCGGGGAGGAGGGGAATTGAACGGCGGCGACTCGGGGGCGGCGAGGCTCTGGGGTGGCGCGGCTCGGGGAGAAGCGCGAGGAGGTCTGGCGATGGTCAACGGGCTCGGGGACGGCTCAGAGGTGACGGCGATCTCCGGCAGCCTGGCGGCGTCATGGTGATTCGGCGTCGGGGGAGGGAGAAAATGGAGAGGAAGATTGGGGGGAGGGAGAAGACGCGGTTAAATACCCCCCCAACCGGGACTAAAGGCCTACCTTTAGTCCCGGTCCGAGCCACCAACCGGGACTAAAGCTAAATTTCAGCAGCCCAAAGGGCGCGAAAGCATAGGCCTTTAGTCCCGGTTGGTGACTTGGACCGGGACTAAAGGTAGGCCTTTAGTCCCAGTTGGTGGCTCGGACTGGGACTAAAGCTATTTTTCCTATTTTTGGTTTTTGACCTTTTAAAGATATTTTAGTTTTAGTTTTCTTTTAAACAGATTCAAAAACAGTAGCATATATGCCTAGTTTTTATTTAATTCTTTTTGCTATTAAAGTTTTTAAGAAAAAAATACTTTATGAAAATTTTAGTTGGATAAATTTTACTTTCTATTAACTTTACTTTCGATCAGAAACAATTTGTATTATTAGTTGATTTTTTTAATTTAATTCTAAGTTAATATTATTTTGATCAGAAATAGAGTTTTATAAAAGCTTTTTAGTTGATTCTTTTTGCTATTGAAGAATATTAGAAAATGCTTTTTGTTAACCTAATAATGATATATTTTCTTTCTGGTAAGTTATTAGTGTAACCTAATACTTTTTGTTAACCTAATTTATTTTGCATTGATTAACTCCTCTGTATAATTAAAATACTAAAAGGATAGGAATAATTGAAATTTCATAACTTGATAAATAATTATTCGAAAAGGAGAGAAAGTCTTCACTTTTTCTTCGTGTGTGTCCCTTGCTTATTGCGCCGTAACCATGGATAATCTTCATCATTTAACAGGATGCCGCAACATTTCCGCAAGTTATTTTTCATAGGTACCATTGCCGCAACATTTCGCATTGACGGGCCAGCATCAGGTGGTGGTTTGTCAATATGTTTTTGAAAATATGACACAAGGCGATCAAAGCTGTCAAAATCTTTCTTCCGGAATCTAAAGCCCTTTGGGTATAACCCAACGTACTCATGATGTGGGTTTGTACTCCTGATGTAAGATAATATAAAGGTGTCTGGATGTTCGTGAGATATGCCTGCATATTTGTACAAGGAAAGAAACATACATTTACCAAAAATTAAAACAGATGCCAATCTTGCCAGTTAATACATCGCCTTCATGTAACTGCAGTGATTCTAGATCAAAGCCATCATCAGAGTAGTTGTGGAGCATAACTATTGCTTTCAACCCAGAATCAAAGGTGCAAATTATTCGGTTATCTTGTGTCATATTTTCAAAAACATATGTTGTCCTCAGTTTCACCAGAAGCAACCAAAACTCCTCTCATCTGGACTTGGCTCGGCATAAGGGGTCCTCCGATCAGAGAAACCACACAGTAGGGGTGGACTCTTGCAAAACTTGGGATTTTCCAGCTATAAGTCCGGAAACTCACTAGAGAGAAAGTCTTCACTTCTTCTTCGCGTGTGTCCCTTGCTTATTGTGCCGTAACCATGGATAATCTTCATCATTTAACATGATGCTTGGGTCAATCTTCACTATGAAGGGAGGAATTTCATCAAACTTTTCATAATCTTCTGACTTGTCTGTCTTGTCCTCCACTCCCACGATATTTCTTTTCCCTGAAAGAACTATGTGACGCTTTGGCTCATCATATGATGTATTCGCTTCCTTATCTTTTCTTTTTCTTGGTTTGGTAGACATGTCCTTCACATAGAAAACCTGCGCCACATCATTGGCTAGGACGAATGGTTCGTCTGTGTACCCAAGATTGTTGAGATCCACTGTTGTCATTCCATACTACGGGTCTACCATTACCCCGCCTCCTGTCAGATTGACCCATTTGCACCGGAACAAAGGGACCTTAAAATCATGTCCATAGTCAAGTTCCCATATCTCCTCTATGTAACCATAATATGTGTCTTTTTCCCTATTGGTGTTTGCAGCATCAAAGCGGACACCACTGTTTTGGTTGGTGCTCTTTTTATCTTGGGCAATCGTGTAAAATGTATTTCCATTTATCTCGTACCCTTGGAAAGTCAATACAGTCGAAGATGGTGTCCTGGCCAACAAGTACAGCTCATCTCCAACAATGGTGTCATTCATGAGATGTGTTTGCAACCAACCGCCAAAAGTCGCCATGTGTGTACGTTTAATCCAGGGGTCAGACTGCTCCGGGTTCTTGAAGCGTACAATATCCATGTGTTCCTCGATATACGGGGCCACCAAGGTAGAATTTTGTAGAACTGTGTAGTGTTCTTGAGTGAAAAAATGCATGTCCCTACATATTATTGCTTTCGGTCCTAGCGTGCCTTTTCCACTCAGTCTCCCCTCATGCCGTGATTGAGGAACACCAATCGGCTTAAGGTCAGGAATAAAGTCAACACAATACTCAATAACCTCCTCTGTTTCATGGCCCTTGGAGATGCTTCCTTCTGGCCTAGCACGATTATGAACATATTTCTTTAAGACTCCCATGAACCTCTCAAAGGGAAACATATTGTGTAGAAATACAGGACCCAGAATGGCAATCTCTTCGACTAGGTGACCTAGGACATGCGCCATAATATTGAAGAAGGATGGTGGGAACACCAACTCAAAACTGACAAGACATTGGACCAAATCATTCTGTAACCTTGGTAGGATTTTTGGATCGATTACCTTCTGAGAAATTGCATTGAGGAATGCACATAGCTTCACAATGGCTAATCGAACATTTTCTGGTAGAAGTCCTCTCAATGCAACCGGAAGCAATTGCGTCATAATCACGTGGCCGTCATGAGACTTTAGGTTTTGAAATTTTTTTCTCTGCCATATTTATTATTCCCTTTATATTCGACTAGAAGCTAGACGAGACCTTGATACTGAGCAGGCATTCAAAAAAGATTTTCTTCTCTGCTTTGGTAAGAGCGTAGCTGGTAGGACCTTGATACTGATGCATGCCGTCTTTTTCGTTCATACATTGCTGGTTCTCCCGTGCCTCCGGTGTATCTTTTGTCTTCCCATACACGCCCAAGAAGCCTAGCAGGTTCACGCAAAGATTCTTCGTCACGGGCATCACATCGATTGCAGAGCGGACCTCCAGGCCTTTCCAATAGGGTAGCTCCCAAAATGTAGATTTCTTCTTCCACATGGGTGTGTCCGTCAGCGTCATTCGGAACAGATTATCCGCCAGGACCCTTTCCAAAGATTGCTTTTAAATCCTTGACCATATCAAATATATCATCACCAGTACGGTGGACAGGCTTCTTCCTGTGATCTGCCTCACCTCTGAAATGCTTGCCTTTCTTTCTTACGGGATGCCTGCTCGGAAGAAATTGACGATGTCCCAGGTACACAATCTTCTTAAATTTGTCCAAATATATACTTTCAGTCTCATCTAAACAGTGCGTGCATGCATTGTATCCCTTGTTTGTTTGTCCTGAAAGGTTATTAAGAGCAGGCCAATCGTTGATGGTTACAAACAGCAACACTCGTAGGTCAAATTCCTGTTGTTTGTGCTCATCACACACACACGTACACCTTTGATATCCCACAACTATAAAAGTTCTTCAACTAATGGCCTTAGGTACACATCAATGTCGTTGCCGGGTTGCTTAGGGCCTTGGATGAGCACTGGCATCATAATGAACTTCCGCTTCATGCACAACCAAGGAGGAAGGTTATAGATACATACAGTCACAGGCCAGGTGCTATGATTGCTGCTCTGCTCCCCAAAAGGATTAATGCCATCTGCACTTATACCAAACCATAAGTTCCTTGCGTCATCTGCAAACTCCGGTCACTTTCTCTCGAATTTTCTCCACTACGACCTATCAGCGGGTACTCTCAACATCCTGTCTTTCTTATGGTCTTGTTTGTGCTATCGCAATAACTTGGCATGCTCTTTCTTTCTGAACAGACGTTTCAACCGTGGTATTATAGGAGCATACCACATCACCTTGGCAGGAACCCTCTCCCTGTGGCGCTCACCCTCAACATCACCAGGATCATCTCGTCTGATCTTATACCGCAATGCACTGCATACCGGGCATGCATTCAAATTCTCGTACTCCTCACCGCGGTAGAGGATGCAGTCATTAGGGCATGCATGTATCTTCTGCACCTCTAATCCTAGAGGGCAGAGAACCTTCTTTGCTTCGTACATACTGTCAGGCAATTCATTATCCTTTGGAAACTTATTCTTCATTATTTTCAGTAACTTCTCAAATCCCTTGTCAGATAACCATTCTCTGCCTTCCATTGTAGCAATTTCAGTGTGGTACCGAGCTTTGTGTTGCCATCTTCGCAATTTGGGTACAACTATTTTTTGTGATCCTCTAACATGCGATCGAACTTCAACTTCTCCTTTTCACTTTCGCATTCTCTCTGTGCATCAACAATGACCCGGCGAAGATCATCAGCGGGCACAGCTGGTGCCTCATGATCTTCTGCTTCCCCCGTTGCAGTATCACCGTATTCAGGGAACATAGGATAGTTGTCATCATCCTCTTCTTCTTCATTGTCTTCCAGCATAACCCCTCTTTCTCCGTGCTTGGTCCAACAATTATAGTGGGGCATGAAACCGGACTTAAGCAGGTGGAAGTGAAGGGTTTTCGAGGAAGAGTAACCCTTCATATTCTCAGACAACACATGGACAATACATAAAACCTTGACAGTTTGCCTCAGCCACATCGACGTAATGTACTCGGAAGTGTGTCGGTCACCGTACATCCATTGCCGGTTCATCTGCATTATATAATTAAGTATATCAAAAACCATTACAGAACATCATGAATAGAGAAATGACCAAATTAATACAAGTTCATCATCACATTAAAACCAAAGTACAGTAGTGATCAAATGTTATTACTGCAAAAATAAATCATAAAGTTCATACATAGTTCTCATAAAACAACATACAACTATCTAGAGCATCTAATTAAAACATACATTGAAACTAACATACAACTATGTAAAACATTTAAATGCAACAACAAATGCGATCAAAATTGCCACTAAGGTAACAATTGATCCAACAGCATAATGATACCAAGCCTCTTTATCAATGGCATATTTTCTAATCTTTCTAATCTTCAAGCGCATTGCATCCATCTGGATCTTGTATAGATCGACGACATCGGCAACATGCAACTCCAATTTCATCTTCTCTTCTTTAATTCTTTTCAATTTTTCTTCCAAATAATTGTTTTTTTTTCAAATAAATTTAACCTCTCGACAAGTGGGTCGGTTGGAATTTCCGGTTCACATACCTCCTAGATAAAAACATCTATGTCAAGTTGGTTGGCATAATTATCATAAACACTAAATGAAATAAATATTTATAAAAGATAATATACTATATCCGAATCATAGACCGGACGAGAGCCTACGGAGGCGGATATCAAAACTATGGCACTATATAATAACAAACAATAATACAAGTAAGAAAATTATACAAGTAGATATCTAAATCATATAAGTACGAATTTTTCTTCTTTTTTAAAAAATAAGAACAAGAGGCTCACCACGGTGGTGCCGGCGACGAGATCGGCGTGGGCGATCGAAGGTGGTGAGGACGGGGACGGGGACGGGCTTGGAGGAAGAACAGAGGAGAAGAAAGAGGAGAAAGCTTAAGTGTGGCTCGGGCACCTCATATCATTTTTGTTTTGTGTGAACTCAATTGGCATCATGCTCTCAGGCATTTCATCGAACACCTCATGTGCATAGGAAAAGAGAACAAAGTAGCACAGACCTCCCACCTTCTGTGATGAAAAAACAAAGGAGAGGGCGGGCAGGGGCGGGAATATATATACGCAAATTTGTAGTCCTGGTTGGTGTCTAAAACCGGGACTGAAGACAGACCTTAATCTCGGTTGGAGACACCAACCGGGACTAAAGGGCATCGCACACCTTTAGTCCCAGTTGGAGACACCAACCGGGACTAAAGGTCCCATTTGAATCGGGAATGATGCCTGCCGAGCCCTGACTGGCGCCCTAGCCGCTCGAACCAGGACTAATGCTCACATAAGTCCCGGTTTCTAATGCGACCGGGACAATTGCTCCGATCCAGCTTGAACCAAAGCCCTGTTTTCTACTAGTGGTTTTTGCTTTTTTTTTAACACAGTACAATGCAGATGCCAACATACACACACATACACTCACCCCTATGAATGCACGCACGCACACCCTATCTCTATGAGCATCTCTGAGATACTGAGGCGGCACAACATCTTGAGATTGACGAAGCCACCACAGGCGGCTTTCTAGTCGACGTGGACATCTCCTCCCACTGAACGAACATCGCCGAAAAGCCTGAAATAAATCCAGAAAAATGTGACCACCTAAATCTAGGACTTGAATCCTGGTGGGCTGGTTCCACCACGAGAAACATAACCACATGAGCTAGGCTCAATTCACAGATTTTTGCTTAGGCGCCATGACTAAGATATAGTCCAACAGGGAGCATTAGGACTTCCCTAATTGGCGCGTTAGTCGGGTAGAGTAATTAGGGTCATTCATGCATGCTCGTGTTTTCTTTCTTTGACTGGAATCATGCACGCTTGTGTTAGTTTAAATTAAAAAAAGGGGTTTTATGGTGTCCTCTGTTTTATTTTTTTGAGGGCAAAGCTAAACTTTATTGATGAAAGTCCACATGGTGTGGGATACAAGCCGGATCATGGGGGTTTGCCAACCAGACATGACGCCCCGGACCGAGATTAAGAGAATGTTTAGCTAAACTATGAGCCTCACCATTAATGGCTTGGCCTTCAAAAATAAAACTACAATTAAAACTAGAAGCTCGAAGTTTGATTTCTGTGATCACCGAACCATAGGGGCCCTGGTGCCCCATGTGTATATCACTCACCACTTGCTTGCAATCAGAGGAGACGACGAACTGTTGAAGGAGAAGATCTTCAGCCAGTGCTAAAGCTTCTCTGCAAGCTATTGCCTCTAGCGTCGCTGGATCAGTTTGGTTCTCAATAACCAATGCGGAGCTTCCGATATAGTTACCAGCTTCATCTCGACATACTGCAGCGGCCGATCCGCCCCGGCCCCTAAGAACGGCGCCATCTACATGGATCTTGGCAAAACCCCTCGGCGGAGCTGAAGGCCTTGCATGTGACACGCTAGCTGCATGGGGGGCTCTTTGCGAAGTCGGCTGTGGCTTTGCCTGGATCAACTAAAGATCAGCAATAAATCTGTTCACGAATAAGTGTGTTGCCTGCGGGCTTTGTGTAATATCCTCGTGGATGAATTTGCGTCTCGCCGTCCATATTGCCCACAAGGTGACGACCATTCGAACAAATTTTTCATGTGATAAGCTGGCCATGAGGGTGAATATCCACTGTTTCGCATTGGGTATCATCGTTGATATCATTTGATCAACGACCTCTTCATCCCCCAGTGCCCACACGCATCTGGACATAGAGCATTCCAGCAGTGAATGCCTCCATGAATCCTGAGAGCCGCACAATCCACAAGAGCTTGTCACGGACATGTTTCGGTGTGCTCTCACATCTTCAGTAGGGAGAGATTGCCTTGCCAAACGCCACATGAACATACGTACTTTCGCTGGGACTTGAGTGCGCCATAACAGTTTCCATGATTTTTGTTCAGTTCGTGCGCTGAGAGAGCCCGCACCGCCGTCGAGCAATGCTTCCCTTCGCAGTCTGGTGGTCACAAGCATGTTGTAGGCAGACCGCACCGTAAAGATGCCATTCCTCTCAAAGTGCCAGGCCCAGTAGTCGCCAAAGTTCCGGGTACTAAGCGGGGTCGCCAAGATGGCAGGGATGTCCATGGGCATGAAGGTCTGGTCGATCCTTTGCTTGTCCCAACTAGCCGAAGTGTGGTCAAAGTAGTCCGAGGCAAGCCTAGGTGGATTCGCCACCTTACTGCCATATGGGCGCAGCACTTCATCTCTCGGGATCCAGTTATCTGCCCAAACATCAGTGTCATTGCCATTGCCAATACGCTTAATCAGCCCCAGTTTTAGCACTTGAACTCCCTCCAGTATGGATCTCCAGATTTGACTAGGATTAGATCCCAGCTGTGCTTGCAATAACGTTGAGTTTGGAAAATAGACACTCTTGAGGATTTGGGCGCTTAGCGAGTCTGGTTGTTGTAGAATCCGCCAACCTTGCTTCGCAAGCATCGCAAGATTGAACAATTCGAAGTCCTTGAAACCCAGCCCACCCACTGCTTTGGGTTGTGTCATATCCTTCCATGAGACCCAGTTTGGTTTCCGACGGCCGTCCTTACTGCCCCACCAAAACTTCCTTATAAGCATGTTGAGATGTTCACAAAGTCCCCGAGGAAGCTTAAAGCAGGACATAGAGAAGACAAGCACTGCTTGCGCCACCGATGTAACCAATACATCCTTTCCTGCCGTAGACAAAGTTTTCTCAATCCATCCTTGGATCTTACTCCACAAACGGTCTTTCAGAAATTTAAAAGCGCCATTCTTTGAAGTTCCCACATCAGATGGCATGCCCAAGTACTTCTCATTCAAAGTTTCATTGGGTACTTGAAGCAAACCTTTAACTTCAGCACGAACTGTATCAGGGACTCCCTTACTGAAGAAAATAGAAGATTTACCATTGTTGATTTGTTGTCCAGTGGCCTGACAGTATATGTCCAACACTTGGTTGACCTCCTCTGCTCCCACACTGTTAGCCTTGAAAAATAGCAGGCTGTCATCTGCAAACAATAGATGGTTCACATGCGGCGCCGAAGGTGCCACCTGTATCCCACGAAGATTTGATGACTCATCTCTGGATTTTAACAGGCACGAAGGCCCTCTGCTGCTAACAAGAACAAGTATGGGAGATCGGATCCCCCTGTCGGATACCTCGTGAAGGTGTAAATTGTTGTAACTTTTTGCCATTGAACATTACTGAAAATTTCACTGATGTGACCATACCCATGACAATGTCCACCCATCGCCGAGTGAAACCTAACTTGAGCATTATAGCCTGAAGATATGACCACTCCACCCTGTCATATGCCTTCATCATGTCTAACTTGAGGGCGCAAGATAGATTTCTTTTATATCTGTTTCTCTTCATGAAATGCAAACATTCATAGGCTGCAATTATATTGTCAGTGATCAAGCTTCCGGGCACCAAAGCAGACTGTTCCGGAGAGATAATATCAGGCAGCACCAGTTTCAAATGATTTGAGATCACTTTAGATGCAATTTTGTATAAGACATTGCATAAGCTAATTGGACGGAATTGAGCCAACTGATTTGGATCTTTTACCTTTGGGATCAAGACTTAGATGGTTTCATTGATGCTCTCCGTGGACTCAGTTCCTTCAACAATGCGCAACACCATTTTAGTTACCTCTTCCCCACACACACCCGAATGGCGCTGAAAAAAGTGTGCGGGGAATCCGTCAGGGCCAGGTGACTTAATGGGAAACATCTGGAACAAAGCGTCCTTCACCTCCTGTTGCGTATAGACAGCGTCCAGTTGGGTATTCATATCATCAGATACGTTGCGCGAAACTGCATCCAAGACTGCCTCCATATTCTGGACGCCCTCCGATGTGTACAGATTCATATAAAAATTATTAACCAAGTTCTCCATCTCCTGGCTGTCTTCCGTGAGGCTACCATCCGGGCACATCAGTTCCTTGATCTTATTCTTCCTTCTTCGGCTGGCTCGAAGGTGAAAGAAGTACGTGTTTTTATCCCCATGGGACAGCCAATCAAGTCGAGCTCTTTGGCGCCATAAAATTTCCTCACGATGGTACAATTCCACCAGCCTATCCATAATCTTTGTTTCGGCATGAGAAGGACCACTCCTCCCAGGTTGTGCGCGTAAACTGTCAAGCTCATTCTTTAATTTCTTTATTTCTCCTAGTACCGAACCAAATTCTGTCCGATCCCATGCAGCCAGTCCCCTTGAGAGACCCTTCAACTTCCCATGCAGCTCTGGTACTGTAGTCGCTACTGACTCATTCCGTCTTGCAGACACCAGGTCCGAGAGCCCAGGGTGGCGCTCCCACATGAGTTCATATTTAAAAGATCGTGGCCCCAATTTGATTGCTTGATCGCCAGCTAGCGTTAACAAGATTGCCGCATGATCCGATGTCGTTGTATTCTTGTGTTCAAGTTGCGAAGACGGGAACGCTAGAGACCATGCCGGAGATGCAACACACCGGTCCAGTCTCACTCGTGTAAAGGTCCCCCCCCCCCCCCCCCCCCCCCCCCAACCTTTTTTTCAAATGTCCAGGGGTTGCCCCTATACCCAATATCTGCTAAGCCACATGTATCAAGGGCATCGCGGAACGCATCCATCTGCGCTTGACTCCTATTACCAACTCCGTCATGTTCATAAGCATGCAACACTTCATTAAAATCACCCAAAGCTGCCCATGGGAGAGCGCTCATGCTGGTGATTCCCCTTAACATGTTCCAGGTCTTATATCTCTCACTCACCTGAGCTTCTCCATACACAAAAGTGAATCTTGCCTTGGTGCCAAGTAAGGAGTCCACTTCAACATCCACATGGTACTTAGAGTAACCGATAATTTCAAGCTTTATTGAATCATTCCAAAAGATCCCTATGCCACCACTTCTACCAACACTACTGACCGCAAAACTTTTATTATAACCCAAAGTATCAACTAAATTCTCCACCCGACTACCCTCTATTTGAGTTTCGACTATGCATACAATAGAGGGGGCAAACTGCTTCACCATATCGCGAAGCTCACGAACTGTCGCGGGTTTACCTGCACCGCGACAGTTCCACACTAAGATACTCATTGGGCTCGGCGGCGCCCCTTATTGGGGCCCGCCATAGTTGGTTTTGCTGCAGATCCTGAACTGTCCTTGCCATCACTTGCCTTCACCCTCTTCGGGTCTCTGTTGGGAGGAGGGCTGACTGGGATCATTCCTGCCGGCACTATTGCCAACTGGTTAGCAGTAGGGACAATTGGGATTTTGTTGATCATGCTAGGATCGCTTCTGTCTCCCCTCTTCCTGTTCGCCTCAATCATCTCTGTATCGTCAGCCCCTGCTGGGCCTTTATCTTCAGCAGCTATAGTGGTTTCCATGCCGCCAAACCTATCACCCATTGCACTGTTGCGACCACCACGGCTCCCCCTTCCTCCTCTGCGACCACGGCCACCACCCGGGCCAGCAGCAGTACGCATTGCCCAGGACGCACGCAGATCTTTATAGAACAAAGCACTCGAAGCATGCAGACCATCACCATGTTCCTTGTAGACGTGGCCCAGGTGCCCACAAACCGCGCACCAATCGGGAAGTTTTTCATACTTCACCCTGTAGATCTGTCGCTTGCCGTCCCTGATCATCGTGACCGCGTTCTTAAGAGGCTTAAAAACATTGATCTTAACCCAGACTCGGTAGAAATTACCAGCGAAGTCCTGGGACTGTTTTTCTGTGAACAGGACCTCCCCCACCTTGCCTGCCAAAGCTTCAACCAGATGTGCAAACTTATCTAGGACATCGTGAATCTGAGCCCATATGTCAAGAGTATCAAGAGGAACCATTGATGGTTGCGTCACTCCATCGTAGGGCGTGATTATCACTGCATCTCCCCGGAAGTGCCATGGGCCATCCTGCATCACATGCTCCCAATCTCCAAGACAGAAAAACTGTACTGTATAGAGGTTGTCATCCAGCGGGCGAAAGTTGCAATCTTGAGCAAGGTCCCAGGCCGCCCGCATATTCTTGAAGAACCAGTACTGACTGTATGGTTTGTTGATATGTACCCGCGCCACTGCAATCCATCTCGTCGCATCGGGCGGAGCCGCTTTCTCATCGTAGACGATGTCGTCTAGATCTTCTTCACGAAGCCCTAGCTCTGCCATCATCTTCCCAATCTCATTAGAGTGGTCTGCTCCGGTCGCCGGTGCCGGAGCTGCGCCATCCGATGCCATAGCCTTGAAACCCTAACCCGATGAAGAACCGATCGGGTGTTGCAGGAAACCCCTAACTCCCGTCTCACGTCAAAAGGTTCAACCAAGGCCGGGCGGTGATCGAGGATCACCCCTTAATCAGCCCGAGCCGAGCCCAATGAGGCGATCGGGGGAGGGAAGGAGAGGACTCAACGGCGGCGACGAGATCGCCCCGAGAGGAGAAGAAACCCTAACCAGAGGGAAAAAGTTCTGGTCCGGTCATATTAGGTAGTCCTCTGTTTTATGGGTTACTGTGAATTTGATGAGGGGTCTAAGTCTTGTTTTAAGAAAGGCAAAAGCTTCGCCTTTTCATTGATTAAGCAAGGGAAAACAGGAAGAGTCCCACTCGTTTACATCCCACAAGGGAGAGAAATCTACACCTTTAAACCGTCCAGATTGGCCAGAAAATCCAAACAAGGCTGCATCGACCAGAACAGGAATCCTAAAATAGACTACTCTCCTAGCATTAGGTAGCTCAAGTCTTTGGTGCCTGCCGCACACTAGCTGCTTGCTTCGGCTTTGATATTGCACCGTAATTGCATTTCTCTCCTAACATGTCGAAAGACACGCACATTTCTCTCGTAACAGATTTGCCAAGAGACCAACATGGCAAGGGTGCCCATGCGTCATCGCATAACGCCTAAGGGATGGGTAAGGTTTGTCCACCATTCTTTCGGAGATATAGAAGTGTGCCAATGTTTCGGGTGGATATTGTGGACGCCGAGCCATAAAAGTGCCATTTTCCAAATTCGGACGGTGTATCTTCTTTTACAGAGCAGGTGGGAGATGGACTCGCGTTCTCTCTTGCAAAGTTAACGATGGCCACAATTAGGTCTACCTCTTCATTGCAGTCTCTCCGCCATCCACAAACGTTCCTGAAGTGGTTGTTTCGATAACATGTGTAAGCCACGGGGATATGGGAAACGAGTTTTCAACTGCATTATAGTAAAATCGGTTTTTACCATCTATTTTGTGAATAACCTATTTATAGGAAAATCTATTTGGGTCCCAACATCCCTTAGGTGACCTGAGAGGATCGATAGAGCTGTTGCGTCTCATTCTTGGATGGATCGGTTTCCAGGTTTTAAGGTGGTTAATGGTGACCCACAACACTCTGATCATAGACCCATCATATTGGATTTGGAGGGAGGAAGGCCGATTAGACAGGCTAGGAGTTTTGATCCTGTAAAGCGGTTTGAAGCGAGATGGCTTATGGAGGAAGAGTGTGATGCCCGAGTGTTGAACGCTTGGGAGCTAGCAAAGGTGAGAGGGACCGGTTCTGTACAGGAGTGTATGAAAAATGTGGTGAACGAGTTGAGTGATTGGAGCCGCAATATTCTGGGTGATCTAGCGAAGCGGATCAAGAAAATAAAGTGTGATCTGAAAGAATGTAGAAGGAGGGTGGTGAGCCAGGATTCGATCAACCGCGAGCAGGTCCTTCGTTTCAGACTTGGCCTGCTGGAAGAACAACAGGAACTGATGTATAAGCAGAGAGCTCATGTTACTTGGTTGACTCAAGGTGACCGCAATACTAAATTTTTCCAAGCCTTTGCAAGCGAGCGGAAGAGGATGAATACCATTAAAAAGTTGAGAAAGGAGGATGGCGAGGTGGTGGAAGGGGAGGAGGGCTTAAAGGCTCTCGTGACTAATTATTTTTCCTCTTTGTTTACCCCCATTTCAGGTATCCCGTATGGGAATTTCCTTGATATCTTCACCCCCAAGGTCACACAGCAAATGAATGATTTTCTTATGGCTGAGTTCACAGAGGAGGAGGTGAAGAGAGCATTGGACAGTATAGGCGATCTTAAAGCGCCCGGGGCTGATGGTATGCCGGCAATTTTCTACAAAAAGTACTGGCAGCTTGTTGGTGAGAGTGTGGTGCAGGAGGTGTTACATGTATTGCGAGGCGGCAGTATGCCGGAGGGATGGAACGACACCATTGTGGTACTTATCCCGAAGGTAAAGAACCCAGAAAGGCTTAAAGATCTACGCCCGATTAGCCTTTGCAATGTTGTGTACAAGCTTGTGTCTAAAGTCATCGCCAACAGGTTGAAATGTATTTTGGGTGAGATTATTTCGGACAACCAAAGTGCCTTTGTACCGGGGAGACTCATCTCTGATAACACGCTGTTGGCATATGAGATGTCTCATTTTTTGAAGAGGAAGAGATCAGGTTCAACTGGCTATGCGGCTCTGAAACTGGATATGAGCAAAGCATATGATCGCGTTCAGTGGGACTTTTTGGAAAAGATTCTTCAACAGCTGGGGTTTTGTGAGGATTTTGTGCAGCTCATTTCGAAGTGCATCAGATCTGTCTCGTTCAAATTCAAGGTTAATGCGTCGTACACGGATACGGTGACCCCGGGCTGCGGTCTGCGCCAAGGAGACCCCATATCCCCATACCTCTTCCTTCTCTGTGCGGAGGGCTTATCGGCGTTGTTGAACCAAGCAGAGGAGGCATGTCGAATTCGTGGTATCAAATTGGCCCCTGCGGCGCCCACGGTGACGCACTTGCTGTTCGCCGATGATTCTCTGGTCTTGTTTGAAGCCACAGCAGAAGGGGCAGCGGAGATTAGCCAGATTTTGCAGATATATGAGGCTGGTTCAGGACAGGTAGTCAACCGGGACAAGTCCTCGATTTTGTTCAGTAAGAACACAAAGGCAAATACCAAGCAAGTGGTGATGCAGACCCTTGGGTTACAGCAAGAAACATCCAATGGGAAATACCTAGGTTTGTCACTCTATGTGGGACGGTCAGTGACACAATGTTTCGAATACATCAAAGATCGTTTGTGGAAAAGAATTCAGGGCTGGCTGGAACGGTTCTTATCAATGAAGGGTAAAGAGATTATGATCAAGTCAGTTGCCCAAGCAATCCCTACTTATGCTATGAGTTGCTTTGACCTGACAAAAGGCCTATGTGAGGAGTTGAGCAAGATGATATGTAGGTACTGGTGGTCACAACAGAAGGATGAAGATAAGATGCACTGGGTTGGATGGGAGAAAATGAAATTACCCAAATGTAAAGGTGGGTTGGGATTCAGGGATTTGTACTCTTTCAATCTTGCTATGCTTGCACGGCAGGCGTGGCGCCTTATTCAAGCCCCTGACTCCCTGTGTGCCCGCGTTTTAAAAGCAAGATACTACCCCGACGATGATATCCTCTCAGCTACGGCTTGTGCCAATATGAGCTATACATGGAGAAGCATACTCAGGGGTTTGGAGATCATTAAGGAAGGATACATCTGGAGGGTGGGCTCAGGAGAGAACATTAAGATCTGGTCGGACCCGTGGTTGCCAATTGAACCTACAAGACGACCACGGACTCGACAAGGACATAATTTGTTAAACCCGTGTGTCTGAGTTGATCGACCCTGTGTCACATTCTTCGGATGAGGACCTTGTCAAGCAAACCTTCCATGCTGAAGACGCAAGAGTTATTCTGAGCATCCCCTTGTGTGAGCAACATGATGACTTTATTGCTTGGCACTTTGATACAAAGGGCCTCTTCTCGGTTAAATCGGCATATCACGTACATACGAACATGCTGGAGACGCATGCGGCAAGGCCAGCGGGGCAAGGCTCAGCGAGTACCAACTGGAGGCAGGCAGTGTGGAATGGGATATGGAAGCTCGATTGTCCAGGGAAGGTGCATCACTTCTTGTGGAGGATGGGCCACAATAGCCATCCGCTGTTCATGAACATTGCACGACGAGGAGTTGAACTCGACACAAGATGTGCTGTATGCGGACAATACTTTGAAGATGGTGGCCACTTCTTCTTCAGGTGCAAGCAAGTCAAGGCAAGATGGAGAGCTGCGGCACTGGAGCAGGAACGATGCTTGCTCATGCATGCAGAGACACCACTGCAGGTTTTAGAGAGCATCTTCGGCCTAACTGAAGAAAATAAGATGCGAACTGTTTGCCTGCTATGGCGCTGGTGGTCTGAACGAAACCGGTCTAGACATGGGGAGCGCCTTTTGTCTCCGGGGGAGTTCGCGAGTACGATCTCGGCTTTCACGGGTGAATGGCGATCAACCCACAGCTCGGGGCCAAAACCAAAACCAAATATGCAAAGGAAGTGGAATGGTCCCCCTGCGGACTGGATTATGATAAACTGCGATGCAAGCTATGAGAGTTCAACTGGGCATGGTGGGTGGGGCTGTATTGCTCGGGATTCTGCAGGGGACGTCATGTTTGCCGCAGCCGGTCAACTCCGCGACCTCTCCGCAGCACTCCATGCTGAAGCGTTAGCACTAATGGAAGCTATCAAACTTGCAGAAGGTTTCAGTATGGGACTGGTGATTTTTATGACAGACTGCCTCCAACTGAAGCAAGCCGCTGCTTCCACCTGCCTGGATCGATCAAACCTAGGAGTTCTATTCCGGGAGACAAAGTTTTTGTTGCAACTAGGCTTCATAGAATCTAAAGTTGAATTCTGTCCTCGTGAATGTAACATACCAGCTCATAAGCTGGCTTGTTTGGGTGCAGGGGTGGACGGTGTGAACCCGACCATCTGGCTTACGGACCTCCCACCTGATGTAACTGCTGCTGTGGCTGTTGATTGTGCAGCTACTGACTAATTGGAATACATGGTGTTCCGCGTCAAAAAAAAAAAACGCTAGCGATTGCCCTAAAAAAGAGAAAACACTAGCGATTGCCGTGCGTCGTGGTCTCGTGGGAGCTCAGTTGGGCTGAGAGGCTACCTGGGCTGAGGCATGGGGTTGGGGCTGGGTTAGCACGCATATGGCTGGGCCTCTATAAGGCTACAAATCTGATAAAAAATTCTATTAGATGTATAGGACTACCTGGGCCAAGCCTGGGGCTATAGCCCCAGCTGCCCCAGGCCCAATTCCGCCCCTGTGGTCGAACGTTTTCTATGACAAATTTAGTGACGTGAGAATGGCAACTAATTGTCAAGCACAACAACTTTTTTTTTGGATGGCAAATTTTAGTTTTTTTGGTTTGTTTTTTCTTTTTGGATGACAAGTTCATTAGTCTTAAAAACCGTCAGGCCAGACTGCTTTGGCCATACATGTGGCACTTATATTTGGGTCATTGTTATCAGTTAATATCCACCTAACCAAGTAGCCAAGGCTTAAGCATATATACACGGATATATACCCAAGCAGCTCGTGAGAGATCCGATCGATGGTCGTGCCAGCGGATGTACGGATACGATTCTGACGGGCAGCCTCTGGTGGAGGTGTTCTCCGTCCGCCTCCACAGCGGAGAAGCTCCCACCGGCACCGTCAGCGTCTTCGACGGCAAGCGCGGGCAGATCATCTACCGCCGCACCCCCGACCAGTCCCACAAACCTTCTTCCCGCCTCCAGGTCCGGCCTCCTGAGCTTTAATTTTTCTCTATTTCCGCCGCGCGCGGCAAGAACAGAGTCGTCATATTGATTTTGACACAATTCCATGGCTATAATCAAACAGAACTCTGGCGAGCTTCCGCTGACGGGCCCGTACCGAGCCGTCTCGGCGGACGGGTGCGTCGCCGTTGTGCTCGACCTCCAAGGTCGCTGCCAGAACAAGGCAGCATCATCCTCATCTTCTTCGTACGTGTCTGAGATACTTGTCGACGTCTACGACAAGAACACAAGGTACGACGAGGCCATCACGCACGACGACGGCTTCGTACAGGTGAAGTACGCGCTGCTGAGCGACGCGGCGGAGGCCATCGTCGAGGTGAGGCTCCTCCGGCCACGAGCCAGCGGTAAACTCTGCGGGACGGTCGTCGCCCGCACCGCCGTCGGCGAGGTGGTGCTCTTCGACGAGACCGAGGCCACCACGAGCATCGGCACGCAGGGGCTCGCCGTCGTCCCGCTCGCCAGGTCCGTCGTCGCCGTGCCGCTCACGTCGTCCCTAACGATCGACGTGGATCTGGTGGAGAACGGTGGCGGCACCGTGAAAGAATCTGTTGTTTGGGAACCCAAACCGGGCGGTAGCCAGGAAGTGCGCCGCCACGAGGTGGTGGTGACCGTCACATGGTTAGATTAGTCGCTTTCTCCCTCTGTGCTGTGTTGGCTTTGTATCAATCGAATGTAAATAGATACTTCTAGTTTTTACAGTGTTGAACTTGGGTAAGCGGACAGGATTAGTAACCTGGGCCTCTTGGGAAAGAGTAGCTCTAGGTTAATTTGTAATCTTGGCTCTCATGAATGTTGCTTCCACAGTTCCGTTCAACTTCATTAACAAATACCGTCTCTTTTTTTTTCGCTTTCTTTGCCTCTGTTTAAAGTTATGGAGGCCGATTTGTCTCTGATCTCATGTTTATGTTTTCAGTTTTGGACTTTGTTTGTCGATGCTATATCCATGAGATTTTACATTAAGATGCGTGTAAAATTTTCTTTTGCATGTTACGTCACTTAACTGAGACTTGTGTCTTGATTAAACCTCAACCGACTGAGACCTAGCCACACCCTTATGTTTTACATCGGTGGCTACTATGCATGGTTAGCGAGATCCGTTGTACTCATGAATAGGCCGATTTGTGGCCAACCTCTACGCCGCGGTGCATCGATCGAGGCGGCGCCGGCACACACATGTCGCCGATGAGGGGGGAGAGATGAGAGACAGAGGCATGATGCTTTGTGGTGCTTTTTTTTTTTGTTTTGAGGATTGATGGTTGGTGATGCTTGGTGGTGCTGGCAGGGTTGGTGCACCAAGTGTATGGAAGTTAATAATTTAACTGAACCGCAACGGCCTGGTCCAGAGCGCAAAACTAGCACGTCAAAACTTTGCTGGCCACACGGCAACGGCGACGACTTGGCCCTTCCGACCAGTAGTAATCCGCGGACTGCAGCTCTTCTGTAGAGGACAGCGCATGCATGCCCATGTATCCACCATCGCTCATGCCTCCACGCTTGCTTGTGCTAATGGACGACTCCTTCATAGCTAAGACGCAAGCCATGACAGCATCGCTTCTTTTATATTAGTGGAAGAAGTTCTTTCTGCGATCTTCAGTAATTAAGGCGTTGTTTGAGTGCGTGCGCACCTACATTTTACAATCGGTGTTTTTTCTTTCCTTTTTTGAATATAATAAGGGGTGGCAAATCCACAAAGTCCAAACAAAGCAAGTGGTTGTAAACGGGCAAACAACCAAATTCCCACAAGCTGGCGGCGAATGCTGCAATTGCATGATGATTCTTTCATTTGTATATAAAGCGGGGTGAAAGCGTGAGAATGTTAATTACGTGATGCAAGCATCACCGGGCCACCGCTGCCAACGGTCCAAGACAGGACAACCACTCTGTTTCTTTGGTTCTCTCCAAAATGCGTCATAGACGTGAGGCTTCGCTGAAGGCGTCCCACCCGACGCCCCAGTTTGGGCCGGCCCACAATCGGCTTCATTGTTTCATTCTCTTTTATGTTTCTTTTTTTTCTGTTCCTGTTTCTTTTTTATTTTATTTTATTTCCCTTTTCCTTTTCCTTTTTTATTTTTTCGTGTATTATAAAAAATTTATTGTCTATTACAAATGTTCATCGTATACTAAAAAAAATGTTCATCGTATATTACAAAAAGGTTCACCGTGCATTATAATATGTTCATCATATGTTAAGAATTTGTCCAACAAATACTACAAAAAGGTTCGCTGTGTATTTGAATTTTTTTCAGCGTATATTACACAAAATGTTCAATGTGTATTCGAATAGTGTTCAACGTAAATTACACAAATGTTCAATGCATATTTTAAAATTGCTTAACATACATTAAAAAATATTAAATGTATATTCGATTTTTTTCCCATCGTATACATTCGTATCTTCAAAATATTCGAAAACAAAAACCGAGCAGAAAAATGCGGCGCTATAGTGAACCGAATGGTACAGTACCGTCCTGCTACAGTGTTCTAGCATTTACATTGTTTTTATTTTAACTGCAAATGGGCCGGCCTAGTTGGATGGACTCCGTGCGAAGCCAGAGCTTCTTGATGCACACGGGCGTCCGACAGGGACTATCAAAATCGATTCCATCTTCTTTACTCATATGACAGATAATGTCAAACAAGAAATCTGGCACATGCTGGAGGCAAACTATAGGTTGGGCCTTTGTGCAGAAAATAAGCGAGGATTTGGGCCCCCAATTCATCCCAGTTCTGTTTTTCTCCTCAAGTTTTCTAGAAGAAAAAAAACATACCTTTTTCTCACGCCAGTGGGCATAACTATCAAAAATGTTAACTGGCGACCGTTCACCAGGGGGCTAACCCTAGCGAATGCCCTCCCTACCGTTGCACGAATCTCGGAGTAGGACCGACGCCACGTAGGATGGCTGGAGTGGTTAATTGTGCAACTGCTCCTGGCGAACGCCCAATTTTAATTTTTTCCAAACATTGGCTGGACAGGGGATGGAACCCATGCCTCCAATGGGCGCCCAAACGCCCATAGCCACTGGGCTAGGAGGGCCTTTGTGAACCATTTGTGTTTAAAATGCCACATGTATTTTTCAATCCGGAAAATCTTGAATTTTTTCATTTTCTCACATGGCAGTTTTATTTTTTATAGCATGGCATTTTTTAAGAGTATGCCATTTTTATTAATGAGAGATGGCATTTTCTATTTTTAATGGCATGGCAGTTTTGTTTCTAAGCGCATGGCAGTTTTTTTACTATTAAGAGATGGCATTTTTATATCAAGAGCTGGCCTTTCTTTGTTTATTAAGAGATGACATTTTTATTTAAGAGATGGCATTTTTAATATTAAGAGATGACATTTCAATATAAGAGATGGCATTTTTTTTATTAAGAGATGGCATTTTTTATTTTTTGTATAAGAGATGTCATTTTTATGTTAAAAGATGGCATTTTTTATTATTGAAAATATGACATTTTTTATAAGATATGGCATTTTTATTATTCAAGAGATGATATTTTTTATTTAAGAGATTGCTTTTTTATTATTAAGGGATTGCTTTTTTGCTTATTAAGAGATGCCTTTTTTGTTTTTTTAGATGGCATTTTATGTTTTTTAAGAGGCGGCATTTTTTGTTTTTTAAGAGATGGCATTTTTTGGTTTTTCTAGATCACATTTTTTGTTTTTTAATAAATCGACATTTTTCAGTTTTTTCAGATTTAATATTGTAGTTGGGCCTGGAAGCCTTGTAGCCCAAGGGGGGCGGGGGGGAGCTAAAGGGGCCGCTTGTTCCTTAGCTCCCCAGCGAACGAAGGGATCGCTGGAGCCTCCTTCCCTGGCGTCCAGTCGCCAGATAAAGGCGTCCATAACTATTTCTTAGTCGTTGCCGAAGACGTTGACAACTGCGAATAAGTACAACTGTACTAAGAAATGTAACTAGTTCAAGGTCAATCGTACCAAGGCAAAGAAAAGTATCTCTCTGCAAAATGGAAAAAAAGAGAAAGAAAAGTATTAGCTCCTTCCCCACCTCATTCTTGCTCTCCCGTCGCAGATCGCCACCGTCATCGCACTCCTCTATCTCACCCGTTCACCTTCGCCGACGACATCGAGGAGGCTTATGTGTTTTTTAAAGTAGGGGCGAGCAGGGAGGCGATGGTTACCTGATAAGATATCGGCTAGCCAACCCTCATGTCCCCATCGAGTCCGATTGTCTTGACCCTAAGCTTTATCCCATGCCTTGTCACGACGCTGATGATATAGGTACCCTCTGCAGTCTGCAACGAACGTATCATCAACGCCTATACACGATACGAGATAAGCTAATGTTTAGGTTGGTTTGGTTCATTTTGTGTAACTAACAAAATTGCCTAAGGCTAAGAGTTATCTTTACTCGTCAACTCTAAGACAAATTCACGCGCTCTCCCCCTTTTGCAAACTCCGTGTGTGTCTTCATATAAAAAAAAACTCCATGTGTGAAGCAAAGAGAAACCGAGTAGAGTAGAGAAGGATCATAGTGCGCCTTGGAATTTTTGTATTTTTAGATTTGTTTTTTGAGAATAAAAAACAAAAGTAAGAAAAAAGGAAAAGAAATAACTGGAGAAAAGACAAGACAGAGTGCAGAAGTGAAGAAACCTGTTACGGGGCCGGTGCATCAGGGCGTTCCTTCATGCGATGCGAGCTTCTACATCACTATAAGCGATACATAGTCGCTACATATATGATCGTGCATTGCGTCTGATAGGCACCTTACACACAAGGCGAACCCCTGACTGGGCTGGCCCATTCGCAATACAGTGAAGCGAGTTAGCGCCGAGTGGGAGAACAAGGCGGTTGAAGCGGATGCTTCCTATTTCGTGCGTCGGCCGCCGGATAACCACCAACAATGTACCCTCCCGTGCGTAGGTCACCAGGATGACATTTTTTCTTTTTCTTTTTTGTTTTTCTCTTTCCTTTTTTCAAATCTTCACGATTGATTTTTCAGTTTGGGAACTTTTACTGAAATTTGCAAATGTTTCTTGGAATATTAGAACAATTTTCAAATTCATGAACATTTTTGAAAACTCAAGAATTTTTTTAAAACTTCATGAAGATTTTTTAATTTATGAACAATTAAATCATGTACATTTTTCAATTTATGATTTGTTTTGTTTTCGTGAACATTTATTAAAATCATAAACATATTTCGAATTCATGAACATTTTAAAATATATAATTTTCCAAAATTAGGAATCTTTATTGAATTCACGAACATTTTTTAATTTGTGAACATTTTATGTATCCATGAAAATTTATTAAATGATGGACGTTTTTGAAATTCATGAAAATTTTATGAATTCATAAATTTGTTTGATTTTTTTAAAATATAAGAACAATTTTTGAATCCGTGAACATTTTTTGAAACTTGGAGTATATTTTAATTCACAATATTTCTGAAAATTTCTGTAGTAGGGAACCTTTCATAGGTTTTTTTTTGTGAGTGTGTGTGTGGGGGTGGGTGGGGGGGGGGAGGGGCAGTTCAAGCCTCACAAACTAACAAGTGAATAAGACAACTAAATGGGCCGGTCCACGGTGAGCATCTAGGGAGAGCGGAACTATGCGTTTGGTCGTTATGCATCGACGGGAGCTCCTATTTGCCGCCCGGCGGCAAATGGCCGAGCCTTCGCTGAAGGCAGGGGGCGACTGGGCCGGCCCATTTGGAGGTAACGAGCTCCAGCAGCGTAGAAAAATGTCCAAAAACTAACGTACGAGGTAGAGATCAAACTCGCGACCTCCCTCTCGTGGTATGGTGCTACTAACCACTTGTCCTAACGAATCCTAGTGATAGACTTGCGGCGCAACCTATTAAGTATCGATCTTCTTTTGAAAAAATTCAAAAAATACGCATTGAACATTTTGTAAATATACGTTGAACATTTTCTTAACATACAATGAACTTTTTTCATTATACAATGAACTTTTTTTAATATACATGAATATTTTTTTAAACATACGAATATATCCTCTTAACAAATTTTGAATACGCATTGAACATTATGTAATATACATTGAACAATTTTTGAATACACATTGAACATTTGTGTAATATACACTTAACAAATTTCAAAAACACTATGATTATATATTCATTGAACAATTTCTAATAAATGCTGAACAGTTTTGTAATTGATGATGAACTTTTGTAAAAAACCATGAACATTTCCTTAATATACCGATGAACATTTTTGTAACACACAATGAACTTTTTATATTATAATAAAAACGAAACAATAGAAATAAAGAATAAAAAAGTATAGGAAAAGAAATATAAACAGAAACAGAAAAAAGAAAAGAAAGAGAAAAAGGAAAAGAAAAGAAACAGAAAACAGAAGAAACAGCGAGGCAGCAGCGAAACAAGTCTGGGCCGGCCCAAACGGGTTGCGAGGCGAAGCTTCGAAGGCTGTCTTGACGCACACGAGCGTCACACAGGGATTGCCTGCATCGACCTCTGCGCTAAATAGGAGGTCCCGCTGAAGCGGACCGTAGACTGTAGTGAACTGTACTGTAGCAAACTTTTACTGTTCCAAACAATTTTGAAAATTGCAGTTCTTTTTTTTGGAAATTCTATAATATTTTTTTTAAAAAGTGAACAAGTTTCAAAATTTCAAACATATATTTGGAAATGTGAACTATTTCGAATTTTGAACAAAATTTTGGAAAGAACACACAATTTTTGAACTTCCATTTTTTTTACAACATGAACAACTTCTGGAAATTTTAAATTCCAATTTTTTTTAGAAAATTGAAACTTTTTTAAAAAAGAACCTTCAAAATTCCAACATTTTGTGAAAATACGAACAACTTTTGAATTTTTATATTTCTTATAATGGCAAATAAATATCAATTTTTATTATTTTCTAAAAGAGATTTCTTTTCAAAAAAGTGAACATATTTTGAAATTCCAATCAGTTTTGAAAATATGAACACATGTTGAATATTTTATTTTTTGAAGTTCTAAACATTTTTGCCAGCAGGTCGAACATCCATTCCTTCCCACTATTTTGCATTGTTGCCACATCCGGGATATGCCACACCTGCGCCATTGCTTGCCACAATGCAACCGCTCCTGGGCATCTACATACTGCATGAAAAGTGTCATGTTGTTTGAGGACGTGGATTGGACAAGTGTCAGTGATTTCATGTGCCAGCCATGCTTTTTTTTTTCCAAGTAGCAAGAGCATTTGAAGCTAACCGCCAACCAAAGGCGCACACCTTTGGAGGAGCAAGGCAACTCCATATGAATTTCTAGATGTCACGTTGCCCGTTTGGTGCCCTGCTCGCCGTGATTGGAGCGCCAACAGGTACGCGCTTCTGACGGTGAAGACCTTGTTTTCCTCTAGTCCCCAAGCAAGTACATTGGCGCCGAGTCTTTGTGGAAGTTTTGATCTTCTGAATCTCCTCTACATCAAATGGCAGGAAGATTTGTTGGAGAAGCTGGGTGTTCCACACACCATGCGCGTCAACTAGTCCCTGCACAGACGGAAATGATATTTACACTATGATGAGACCGGAACGCGAGCGACCGGACGAGGGACCCACATGCCGCACCATATACGGATATCCGCCCCATTGCCAAAGCGCCAAATGATGCCTTTTTTGAGAAGCTCAAGACCATGAACCACGCCTTGCCAAGATTGCGAAGAATTGGCCGAAAAGACAGTGTCCCACAACTGGTCATGAGGGTAACATGTCCCACGCCTTCAAAACATGAGAACCTAAGGCATCCGGTGCAGCAATGAGATGCCGAGCTTGACGAGCCAAGAGAGCTTGATTGAGAAGCCGAAGGTCCGTGAAACCCAACCCACAATGAGGTTTGCTCATAGTTATTTTCGACGCGCTCAAGATAAGAAGTTATTTTTCGACCGACCACGAAAGTGCGGAAAGGAGATTACATGTAAGACTTTGAAAATCTAGAAAATTTTCCAAACAAATTTGTCAACTCTTAGACAAAAATCTTTGCAACCTCCGTTTGTGTGTTTGTGGCAAAAGCCTTGGACGTGAAGGCGGAGGAAACCGTGTGGACCTGTGGATGGAGGAGTAGGGTAGGACCAGGGAACTTTAACCGAAACACCACGGAGATTTCCAGGAACCACACAACAGGACTAGACCCCTCCTCTGCTCTCCCGATTTCATCCCCAATCCTGCGCGAGACGGCAGCAATTCGACCCTGAGACTATCAATCCCAAGAACTCTCGCAGGCAATCCAATCGGAGCAACCGTCGGGAGGAGATTCGATTCGATCCGGACTCGCGCGCGGAGGAGGAGGAGCGATGAAGAAGATCTTCGGCGCCAAGAAGAGCCAGGACCCGCCGCCGTCCATCCAGGACGCCACCGACCGGGTACGCATCTTCTCTTCGATTCTCTTCGGTTCCTCGATTTTCAGCTACCTAGGGTTGGATTCGATCCCCTGCTTATCGAATCCATGGCGGGATGGATGGGGATGGCAGATATACAAGCGGGGGGACACGGTGGACGAGAAGATCAAGAAGCTGGACGTGGAGCTGGCGCGCTACAAGGAGCAGATCAAGAAGACCAGGCCGGGCCCCGCCCAGGAGGCCGTCAAGGCGCGCGCCATGAGGATCCTCAAGCAGCGCAAGATGTATGTACTCCATTAAGCTGCCGGCTGCTGCTAACCCAACCCAACCCCCTCTGTATTTGTTTATTTTTCTCTGCTCGACTAGTGGATGATAATGATGAATGCTAGCCGCTACTCAGCCAATGGGGACATGCAATTTCTAGGAGATGTGGCCACCATTAGATTAGATGTCTAGATGGCAAGCTGCATTTGCAAAACAATTTTAGAATGTTTTCTCACCTAACAGACCACACCTAAAACATATGCCAAACTAGTTTTTTTTATTATAAAACAATTTAGGATGTTCCACCCTCTCTTATCTTCTTACTAGTCATTTAGTCAATAGCTTCTTCTACCCCGCGTCGACGGGCTCCATGAGTAATCATCAGCTGTTGCCAAACAGCGCCGAATGCTGTCAAGGGAATCTCCAATATGCTCTTCTGTTATATAAACTTATAAGGGTTGCACTGGTAGTTGTGGGGATATACACACTCGTTATGTTTGCTTTCCTGAGCCAGGGACAGCTAAAAAGGAATATTGCATTAATAATGAGGCTGCACTACCAAATGCTTGCCTAAAATGTCAACTAAAATACATGGTTAGCCAGACCTAACTACTCTCTTGTGGTCGTCCATGGGCAGTAGTACCAATGTTGTTGACAAGTCACCTTCTAAAAGGCTAGCTGACAAGGCATATCTGAATCTATTTGATTTGCTTTCGTACACCTTTACATTTTCTTTCCTTCTTAAACATACACGTCATCTTTGTGTAGTTTCAGAATTTCCTCCTGGGTAGGTTATAGAAATTGCTGATTTGGAAAGCTAGCAAGTTCTTAACATGGATAAGACACAAAGTGGAATGCTATTGGTTCTCCATGATTATCCTGCACCATTTAATCATTCCTTCTGTGGCAGGAGCCTATATTAGTCTAGTGCTCTAATCTTTATACTCCATATGCGCTTTCCCTACAGGTATGAAGGACAGCGCGACATGCTGTACAACCAAACATATAATCTTGACCAAGTTGCTTTCGCATCGGAGGGTATTAAAGATGCTCAACAGACTGTATGTTGCCTTAGTTTCCTATCAAGTTCATGATAGATTCTTATTCAGGCTCCAAAACTTATGTTGAATTGTTTGTCATTTAACAGATGACTGCAATGAAAGCTGCCAATAAAGAGCTGAAAGGGATGATGAAGACTGTCAGGATTGAAGATATAGATGTATGCAACATCACTGTTCATGTCTTCAAGATCTTCAGCTTATTTTGTTTGAATTTCATCTGAATCCATACCTGCTTTCATAATCCGCAGAGCATGCAAGACGAGATGATGGATCTTATGGATGTGAGCAATGAAATACAAGAAACTCTTGGTAGAAGCTACAATGTCCCAGATGACATCGATGAGGAGGAACTTATGGGGGGTATGGCTCTTATTCTGTAGTTGGTTATTCTCAGATAATTCAAAAGCTTACTTGGCCAACTAGTTTTCCTTGCAGTGGTTACCAGCTTCATACTTATATATCAGTCTTAGGTCTAGGATTTTATTTGAAATGTTTCTTTGGCACTTTGGTTGTCATCCTGTACCGGTTTTGCGTCATGCATGTGTTAATTTACAGACAAGACGGTTCTCTGTTTGCTGTTCTCATTTTGTATGTTGGAAAATGCAGAGCTTGATGCTTTGGAAGCTGATATGGACTTTGAGTCGAATTCAGTCCCATCATACCTCCAACCAGACAAGGAGACAGATCTTGATTCTGAGCTTAACTTACCTTCTGCACCAAGTGGTCATGCAGCAGTCCCGGCGAACCGGCAGCAGGTATGTCAATTGCAAGACTGACTAGTTCAGTTTCTGTTCACATTGATTCTGATGCTGATATCCCTAGGAAGAAATCGATGGTTCATGTCATTTCCCATGCAATCACAGTGTTTGAAGTTGTAAACGGGTTCCTTTTTATCTTGTGACGTGATCTAATCTGACAGGCTAGATGCTTGAGATCATTATGAATGTATTGCTGAACTCATAACTCTTGTATTTCTGGCTCAACTTCATGATGCATGCATACGTTGTTGGTGTGAACAATTTGAGCTTATAATAGTTTGATCTTAATAGTAAAAGAAACAAACAGAAGGAGAACATGGAAACCATCTTCATGCCAAACATGTGGTATGTGATGGATTTCATCATGAACTTCGAAGTCTCCATTGAACATCTCAGACACCACATACTTTAATTTGCTTGATTCCCCCTGATTGCGATGTCAACACTTGTCAACCAGTAGACTAATTTACTCTGCTACCGTTTCTCTGTTAATGCAGGAGGATGAACTGGGACTGCCTACCGTGCCACACGCATCAATTCGTACCTGAAAGTAACAAAAAAGCTACGGTGTAGGTTTGATCTCATTGTAAATGGTCGAGACTTTGTTTATGCATGGACAAATTCATTGTATCTTTCCTCGTATACCACTGCAATTCGTTGAATGATGGAATGTCGCTTCCTCATTGTGTTGGAATAATAGTGAGTGTTCTCTATAGGGTTGTACATCCTGTTGTTAGTATGTCTCTGCTGAGTTGAATTTTGAGGATTGGTATCTACTTTTTCTGATAATGAAATTATGGGACATTGCTAGCACTCGTATCGTCTGTCACGGCTTTTCCTATCATCTCATCTCATCCTTTGTTAAGTTTGTATTAGACATCGAGAAAAAGAAGGTTGTATCTTTGTTCCATGAATATCTCGTTACCAGTGCTTGTAATTAAGTGTAGTAGTAAATTATCTATTGCTCCATCCTAAGGACAAGGACTACATATGCGTGCCCTACAATCCTCCGTAAGCTTTTTTACCTAGTACTGTTGTACTTTTCTTGTTTTATGCACCTATATCCGTGTGTTCTCATTCATTTGTTACATTTACGCATCGAACACTTGATCATTGTGATTGTTCCTGCTCGGTACAAGGTATTTTACTTGGATACCCAGAGAACAATAAAGCGGGATGACATAATAAAGTGTCAGTTTTGGATTCCATTTTTTCATCTTCAGGTTCAAGGGGGGCAATAATAAGGAAAAGGACTACATACTTCTGCCCTACAACCCTCTGTAAGTCCTTTTCCTTAGTATATTGTGCTACTTCTCTATTTTTGTGCACCTACTCTCCAATGTGCTTACATTCATTTCTTCCCGCTTATGAATTGGCGAATTGTGATTGTTCCTGCTTGGTCCAAGATATTTTATCTTGATTCTCATATGGAACAAATAAGGCAGGACTACATGGTACTGCACCAGTTTTGAATTCCATTTTTTTCAATCTTTAGGTTATGGGAGCAATAGTAGATGAAAGAGATAAATATTAGGAAACATTTTAATTACTCTGCAGACAACAGCCGAAAGAAAGTGTCACATGTGGATACTATGTGTACAGTACAGTCTTATAACAAATATAAGCAACCCGCAAACCAAATTATATTTTTGCATTGTTAGAAATGAGCAAGCAAACAAACAGAAAAATATCAAGAACGGGACACACATTTTTACGTGGAAAACCCTTGTGGAAAAAACCACGGGCACACAACGGTGATCTTTTGCTGCATCAGGAGTCTACAAATACATAGACTTACAATGAGTCCTCAACTCATCCTGTGTGGCATACATCCCTTGAGTATGAATAGGTGGTGTATGAGTGAGTGTATGAGTGACTTGAGTAAAAAATCGAAAATCTGAATCGGCCTCTGCTTCGACAGACCCTAGTTTCTCACTAGGATTCAGACCTTATATCAGCATGCATCCCTTGCTGTAATATAAGCGCGCTGAAAGGCACAGAACAAGAACTAGAAGATGGTCGCTGGATGAGTGTTTGGTATGCCTCCTGCATGGTTGGCCTTGCTTGGGGAGAAGATTCCAAACAAGATAAGGCCAACTTGATGAGCAGAGCTAAGTTATTCTCTTCTGTTGTTATTGGTGTTGTCGGCCGTTGGTCCAGAATATCTTTCACCATCATTGATTGTTCGCCGTTAGAAAGACTACCATCTAATAAATTCCTTGGATGCTTGCCCATCACTAGCTCTAACACAACCACCCCAAAGCTATAGACATCACATTTCTCTGTCGCAACAGATGTGTACGACAGTTCTGCACAAAAGCGTCGAAAACATTAGAATTAGGAACAAATGGATAGAGACGAATGCTTCTGATGTGAAAAACATGGTTATACTAGTACATACCAGGAGCTATGTAGCCAAACGTTCCTGCTAGTGCACTCCAGTTTGACGAATCGGGCTTAAGAATCCTTGCCGTGCCGAAATCCGAGACAAAAGCCTTGAAGGATGTATCAAGTAAGATGTTGTTGCTTGTGATATCTCGATGGATTATAGGTGGACTGCATTCGTGGTGCAAATAAGATATTGCTTGAGCCACATCAGTTGCAAGAGCAATTCTCTTCTTCCAATCTAATTCCTTTGCTAGCTCCTGATTTTCCAATATTCCGTGGAGGCTTCCCTGCTGAATGTAGTCGTAGACTAGAAATTTATACACTGGATGGGAGCAGAATCCATACATTTTGACAATGCTTCGTTGTCGGATCTGTGTTAAGATTTCCATTTCACTACGAAATCTTCTTTCATCATCCAACTCTTCGGTCTGATGAAGCTTCTTCACAGCAACCAGCTGCCCGTCTTGGAGTTGTGCCTTGTAGACTTTGCCGTATCCTCCTGTTGCAATGATGTACTTGTCATCAAAGTCTTCTGTTGCCCTTACAATATCGTCAAATGCTAATCTTCCATCGAAATTCCAAACACAGAATAGGTCCCTTGCTTCAGCGGTAACACTCTCTTGTGGTTTTCTTTTCTTACGAGTAAGTATTATTATGACAACAATTGCAGCAACAATGACGAAACCCATCACAAGAACAATTGGCAAAAGCAAACCAAGTATCTTCCCCTTTTTGTGAGCAGCTACTGGGGTTGAATAACAAGGTGGCAGGCCAGGGAGGTTGCCACACAGACCTTTATTGGGAAGAAACCAACTTGCTGAAGCATTTTGGAATAGCCGTGCTGTTGGGACCTGCCCTTCCAACTCGTTGTAGGACACATCAAGTGTTGAAAGGCTCACCATGCTTGCAAAGGAGGATGGAATGCTGCCACTGAACTGATTATGTGATAAATTCAGAAGTTGTAGCATCTGCAACTTCCCAAGTTGCTGCGGCAGAACACCACTGAGGTTATTGTTGCTCACATCTAACATTATCTGCAGGCCTGCTAAATTTCCAATTGCACCAGGCAAACTCCCACTGAAGTTGTTGTCGTTGATCTTCAAGGACTCTAGTTTCATGCAGGCCCCTAGTTCCTCAGGTATTAAACCACTCAGTCTGTTCCCAGATATATCAAGGTATCCTAGATTGTTTAGCTTTTCTATCTGTGTGGGTATGGCTCCAGATAATTGATTCGATGATAAGTTCAGTCTATATAGGTTTGGTAAAGTGCAGATTTCTGGTGGAATCTCACCGATGAGATGATTGGAATCGAGTCTTAGTTCTACTAGGTTGGATAATTTAGAAAGGATTGGAGGTATGGAACCCGTGATCATATTTTGTTCAAGTTGTAGTACTGTTAGTTGGGTAGAGGCACCTAGATTTGGTGAGATCTGCCCTGAGAGTCTATTCGATGCCAAGCGCATCCCTGTGAGTTGTGGATACACACCAAAATCCAGAGTTATATCTCCTGTTAGTTGGTTCCTCTCAAGGCCTATCCGAACCAAACTCTTACATGCCTTTAAACTCTTCGGAATGGGGCCACTGAACATATTGTAAGAGACATAGAGATATTGAAGTTTGCCACCTGAACATATATTTGCGGGTAAAGGTCCTGAAAGTGAGTTGTTAAACAGCTGAAGTTCAACAAGGCTGACAAGATTTCCAAATTCTTGTGGAAGAGAACCTGATAAGTTGTTACTAAAGATTTCCATTGATTGGATGCTTTGCAACTTACCGAAAGTTTTTGGTATTGAGCCCACAATCTGGTTCTGGTACAAGCCTAAATGTTCAAGGTTCATGAGATTGCCAATCTCTTGGGGAATGGAACCAGTTATCTGATTTACAGAGAGGGATAATTCTACTAGCTTGGTTATATTTCCTAAGCTGCCAGGAATAGAGCCAGATATTTGGTTCTGATACAAGCTTAAATATTTGAGGTTCATCAGATTGCCAATCTCTTGAGGAATGGAACCGGTTATTTGGTTGTCGGACAAGTCTAAAAGCTGGAGATTCACCAAGGTGCCCAATTCTAAAGGTATTGGACCTGTGATTTGATTTGTATAGAGATAAAGTTCACTAAGTACAGTGAGGTTGCCTAGTTCTGGAGGTATTGAACCTGTTATCTGATTTTCGAAGAGATGAAGTTGGTTCAACATATTGAGATTGCCTATTGCAGGGGGTATTGAACCTGTTATTTGATTTCTGTATAGAAAAAGTTGTTTCAACATACTGAGATTGCCTATTGCAGGGGGTATTGGACCTGTGATTCGATTTTCAGATAGAAAAAGCTGATTCATTTTAGTGAGATTGGTTATGGAGATTGGAATTGGACCTGAAAAATCATTTGACCCAAGTTGAAGAATTTGCAAATGGACTAGCCTGCCTAGTTCTTGAGGTATAGGTCCTGAAAGTTGATTACGATAGAGCAACAACGTATTTAGTTGGGTCAAATTTCCAAGGGTTTTTGGTATTGTGCCGATTAAGGTGCTATTGCTTAGCTGTAGATTTTGTAAGTTGACAAGCCTTCCTATCTCCTCGGGAATAGGACCTGATACCATGGTTTGGTGAATGTGAAGATCAGTTAACTTTGTGAGGTTGCCCAAAGACGCAGGGATATGTCCTGCGAGTCTGTTGAATGAGAGATCAAGCAGCATGAGACTTTGCAGGTCACCAATCTCGCTAGGAATTTTTCCTGTGAGCTGGTTGTAGGGAAGGTTAAGTACCGAAAGTGCTGGCAGGGAGGTGATACTAGGGGGTAGTGCACCACGGAGAGTGTTGTTCCGAAGGTTAATATATGCGAGGAATGGAAGAGCTGAGAAGTTGAGCTCACCAAGCTGGCCATGGATGCCAGCATCAGGAAGGGAGATGTTGGTCACCACCCAGGGCATGCGGCGGCCATGGCGAACAGCCGTGCACATGATGCCCGTCCAGTTGCAGGGGCTGGTGTCTTCCTGCCAAGAGCTCATCTGCAGAGGTGGGCTTGCAAGTGTAGCTTTCCAGTGCAGGAGGGCCATGTGTTGAGACCTCAGTGAGATCCCTCCATGGCGCGCCGCATGCGCTTCTTTCAAGAGAAGAAGGCACGTCACAAGCAGTGGGTAGAGGTACAACAAAGGTGTTGAGCAAGATGGCATTTTGCTCCGTAGTGTTTGCATCTTGTTTTTGGCTGGGGGATGTGTTTCAGTATGCGCTGCAACTCTACTGATATTTAACCAGCATGTTGTCCATTGTTA
Organism: Thinopyrum elongatum; assembly: GCA_011799875.1. Lineage (NCBI taxonomy): Eukaryota > Viridiplantae > Streptophyta > Magnoliopsida > Poales > Poaceae > Thinopyrum > Thinopyrum elongatum. The sequence goes on from CM022297.1 coordinate 8,891,935, forward strand.
TGAGGTTCTAAGTCAACCAACACACTCCTTTCAAAAAAAAAAAAGTCAACCAACACACAGCGGTTGAGAAGGTGGCATGGCACCAGCAGTAGGTAGAGGCAGGACAAAGATGGCAGCTAGCTGCCTAGTGTTTGCAATCTTGTATTTGGTCAATACAGATCCTGGAGCCCCAAGTCTTGTTGGAATTCTATTGATGTTAAAAAAATAAAGCCGTCAGTATTGAATTTTGGTCAATACATATCCTGGGCTCCAAGTCTAGTTGGAAGTCTTTTGGTAAATGAGGCAGTGGTTGCTACTTGGAATTTAATTTAAAGCCTATACAACCAAGCAGCCTCATGACGACACTGACTGAAGAAAAGTTCCAAGCTCAAGTGATTGGCTTGGTAAACTTGTACTACTATTTCTGTGCGCGTTGATTGACGTGTAACATCCAACACGCCAATATTCCCAGGTATGCCCTTTGTAATTTCCGAGTAGTAATCAAAAGTGTGCAAATTGTTACTGTCGCTTGCATACATATAATTTGGTAGCTCATAGCAGTACATAAAGATGTACTATAATACAAGATGGCACAAACAGCAGTAAACACTTGTACACACAGTAAGTTTCAGCTGGACTAAACTATCCGAGACGGCTTTTTTGGGGCCGCTCCGAGTGCGGCTTCTGATATAACATTTTCTGTAGTATTAGTAGTAGTGTGGTTTCCTTATCTCGTCACATGATCTAATTGATAGGATAGATACATGAGATCATTATGAATTTATTTTTGAACTCATAAATTGTGTATTTGATCCTCAGTGCCATGATATATGATGGATCTGGTGAGCTTTGGAAACAATTGCCTTTTGTTGAGCATCTGTTGCCTATCATCTTGTTATATGATGAACACACATTATCTTAAGCTTTGAAACTACTGCTCATCATCTCAGACAGCACTTAACCAAGTTCCATTTTCTCGATTGATTCCGGTCGCTGTAGATGCCTAAGCTTGACTCTCAAAGAGTGGAATATGATCTGCTCAGCTAATTGCTTTTGTCTGACCTGTTGCTTGTTTTTTCTGCTTGTGCAGGACAGGAGGATGATCTGGGACTACCTAGAGTACAGTAGCACACGCATGGATTCAAATCTACTCCCTCCGTTCCCAACCATAAGTCTTTTTAGATATTCCAATATGGACTACATACGAAGCAAAATGAGTGAATCTACACTCTAAAATACGTCTATATACATCCATATGTAGTTTATATTAAAATCTCTAAAAATACTTATATTTAAGAACGGAGGGAGGATATCCCAGTGTTGGTTTGATCTTGACGTAAATGGCCGACGCCTTGGTTTGTGCATAGACAGGACAGATTCGTTGTGTCTTTCCTCGTACTCCCTCCGTTTCTAAATACTCCCTCCGTCCGAGAAAACTTGTCCCTCAAATTAGTGCTAGATACATCCATTTGAGGAACAAACGTGGGACAAGCTTTTTCGGACGGAGGGAGTATAAACCCTTTTAGAGATTTCAATACAGACTACATACGGATGTGTACAAATATATTTTAGAGTGGAGATTCATTCATTTTACTCCGTATGTAGTCTGCATTGGATTATCTAAAAAAAGCTTATATTTACGATTCGCTGTACACCCTGCTGTTATCATGTCTCTGATGGCACAAGCTGAGTTGAATTTCGACGTAGTTTTTTGGTTGAATTGGTATCAAATTGCTAAGGCTGGTGGTTTGGCTGAGACGAGAGATGCAGCAGAGTGGTTGAGAAAAGAAGACTGCTATGCTTTGTGCAGGAATGAAAGAGTGCACACGCATCTGTCTGTTTACTAAAAAGAAGCGCACGCGCGCACACACACATTTCAGTTGGACGAAAAATCTAAAAAAACTGTATATACCTCTTCTTGAAAGTAAAATACTATCTACTTGCTCACCTGCTGCCAAAAACTTCCTCAGTCCCAAAATAAGTGACTCAACTTTGTACAAAGTTAGCGCAAAGTTGAGTCACTTATTTTGGGACGGAGGGAGTACTCCTTATGTTTGTATTTACTCCGCATATTAGTTTTTTTTTTCTCAAGTCAAACTTTGTAAATTTTGACCAAATTTAGTAGAAAATTTTGTTAACAACTATAATACCAAATCAATACTATTGGATTCACCATTGAATATATTTCCACATCATATTTTTTATTATTATAAATGTTTATATTATTTTGTATAAACTTGATCAAACTTTTAAAAGTTTGACTTAGGAGAATGCTAATATGCATAGTGAATAAAAATAAAGCGAACTCCAATGTTTCAGATTTACCCTTCTTGCGTGCATTTCCTAGCAATGAGTGGGCGACCGTAGGCCCAACGAGTATATGGTATATGGCCTTGGATGCAGTGTCTTGGAGCCCAATGAGTGGCTCTTGTCTCCCTCGCCTCGCCGTGAAGGCTGCACTCCAAGCCTAGCGGTAAGGCCTAGACCCACAGGGCGAACCTACATTAGTCCGAGTGGGGGCCTAGACCCACCTAGTCAGTTTCTTAAACGTGAATTACCTAGCTCCTGTCACAAGTGCACGTGTTGGGAGTGGCTTATGTGCGCGATGAAAACCAATAATAAACTAGGGAAGATGGTGATAATCAACATCAATATCAAGTTGAAAAAAAATAAATGAAACAAGGTACAGTCTTTGACAATTAAGTAACATATTTTTTATTTATTGAATCCAAATGGCAATGCAACTTTTTTTTTATCAACCAACACAACCACTTGGTCCACCATAGTTGAACATATAACCCTTCTTGTATTCGAGAAATAAATTATTTGCTCCATAACAATCTGGCCTATCAACTAACTTGACCATGGGAATGCCAAAGAGGTCGGAAGAATGACCATTTGGATTGTAATTCTGGATGTGCTTGAAGTACGCAGATTTCCTATCGTCATAATCGGGGAAGTGGCCGCTACCCATTGGAGGACCATGTGCATTCTTCAAGTAATTCACGAATCTAGTCAAGGCTTGTATACGTCGTGTTCCGGGGCAAAACTTATTTGGAAAATGTCCCAAGAATGATGGTTTTTGTAAATCGTGACGGTACACCACCCAATCTCTGGAATTTGGATCCTGTAGTCAACAAGGGATTGATGACATCCATGAACAATAAATTTCACGCACAAGAAGAGTAGAAAACATGTTATTATTAGCAAGAATCTTGGGTGGCGTACAATTTCCTAGATTCCAATGTTCCATATTTTCTTAATAAAATGCAAAGCATGGTACTTTGTAACCATGTGAATTTATGCCTAACTAATTTAACATTCATAAAATCTATCTTTGTTAATTTTAATCTTCTATTCTTCAATAGTTGCAATCCACTACTTATTTTTCCTATTCAAGCAGCCATGCCATGTCAACAAGTCATACATGTTAGTTATAAGTTTACTTCTCTTTCTATGTGTGCAGCCATACCACATCAACAAGTCATGCATGTTCGTGTAAGTTATATTTTTCATATGTGCTTGCATGTAGACAATTGTTTGGATGTGAATTAGGTTCTTTGCCCTTCAGTTATTTGGGCATACCGATTCATCATCGCAAGTTGTCTAATAAAGAATGGAAGTGCATCGAGGATCGAATTGAAAAAAAGCTTAGCTGTTGGAAGGCTAAGCTAATGTCGTACGGAGGTCGGCTAGTGCTTATTAACTCAGTACTTACTAGTATGCCGATGTTCCTATTATCTTTCTTTGAGGTACCCAAGGGGGTGCGGAAGAGACTAGATTTCTTTCGATCTCGATTCTTCTGGCAATCCAAAGAGACTAAGAGAAAATATCGCCTAGCACGATGGGATATAATATGCCGACCCAAGGACCAGGGTGGTCTCGGCATTGAAAACTTGGAGATTAAGAATAAATGTCTTATGAGTAAATGGCTATATAGGTTATCAGTTGAGACTGATGGTATGTGGGCACGGATATTATGCAACAAATATCTACAATCGAAAACACTTGCCCAAGTTACCGCGAGACAGACTGATTCGCCATTTTGGAAGGGGCTTATGAGAACGAAATATTTGTTCTTTCGTAGGGTCAAATTCTTTGTTGGCAATGGGATGACAACAAGATTTTGGGAGGATACATGGTTAGGGGAGATGCCACTAGCCATACGATACCCTACCCTCTATACCATTGTGCAACATAAGGAGGATTACGTGGGCACAGTGTTACAATCGGTTCCCTTGAATATTCAGTTTAGGCGATCGTTAGTTGGGGAGCGTTGGACTTCCTGGATGCACTTGGTACGGAGATAGATAGATGTTCAACTATCCGACCAACCTGATTCGTTGCACTGGAAGTTGGTTAGAAATGGAGTGTTTACGGTAAAATCCTTTTATAAGGATCTAATTAATTCTGGCCCAATCCCGAGATCGATACACATCTGGAAGGTTAAGGTTCCTTTGCGCATAATTTTTTTTATGTGGTTTGTCCACAAGCAAGTGATCCTCACCAAAGATAATCTAATCAAGCGACGGTGGGTAGGCAGTACACGATGTTGTTTTTGTGATCATGATGAAACAATACAACACCTATTCATAGATTGCCCTCTCGCGAAATTACTATGGCGAACGATTCATATAGCCTTTAGCATCATTCCTCCAGCTAGCATTGAATCGTTATTTGGGACGTGGTTAGCTGGAGTTGACCATACTACCGCGTCTCGTATTCGGATTGGAATATGTGCACTGATTTGGGCTATATGGAATTGCAGGAATGATATGATTTTTAACCGACAACATTCTTTAACATTCTTGCAGGTCATTTTCAGAGCTACGGCATGGATCCGTACGTGGTCCTTACTCACTCCTACGGACTCGGGAGCCATTGGTTACTGGGTGCAACCAGTAGGAGATGGTAGCACGGGCTATATTCAACCGGTTTGGATGGCGGTCGCATAACAGGATAGGAGTCTAGGGAGCTTGTCCTTCTTTACATACCGGTTGTGGTATTGAGTTTTTTTATGCTTTCTTTGCTCCGCTTGCGAGCTGTAATACCTTTATGACGTTGTGATACTTTGAGACTTTTAATAAGATGGCTGCACGCATCGTTCAGATGCAGAGGCCAGGGGTAAGCCTCCTTTTCCAAAAAAAAAAATGTGCTTGTTTTTCCTATCCATGCAGTCCTACCACGCCAGCAAGTCATGCATGCCCCTCATAAATTACTGGTTTTGCATTTATTTTTTGTTGTCGTGAATGGATCATGTGTTGGACACTCCGAGGATACTTATGTAGTTCGTGTTTCACATTTTTCATAGAAAAATGTCATTCTGTTAACCACAATCCTACTTTTTCTCTTTTGTAGTTGCTTTTATAGCATCTATTTACATGTTTCATTCGATGAGGTTACTGCAGGAACGTGCAGGTATCATCTAGTTATAGTAGAAATAGTAGCACATTTGTGAATTTATATAGATATAGTAATCTCCAGAATGGGACAAATGGTGCACCTTGTTGAGGCTAAGCCTAACGTAGTGGTCTTGTTCGCCATAAATTGATGGAGGGGCCATGGCTTGTCCAGGCACCAGATTAGCTCGACTTGCAGAAACAAATCCTGGGCACTGCAAGTTGTAGCACCCCTTCGATTTCAAGTCCTTCTGAGCAATAAAAAAAGGAAACATGTATTATTGTGGATGTAAAGAGACTTTTACTTAGTCCAACAATGCCTCTAACTTCTACAAAATACAGAAAACTATATGGGGACCACAATAATATATAACATGTTAAAATGGCATTGATTATACTTACGGTCCAATATGTAAAGAAGCGAATATCTCTGTTATGATACAAAGAGGGGGAAATCTGCAAGCAGAAGCAGATTATGAAATAGTTGTCTATTCAAAAGCATTTGACTTTACCATAATGGGTGATATGTTTGTACATGAATTCCAACTTGAATTAAGTTGTAGTTTCCTCCATCTTGACAATAGATCTGTAAGGATGCTCCAGATTCTTGAGAAGTTCCTTGATTTGGTGAAGCCCATATACTCATGTCAGCTCGAAGGCCGTAGAATTGTCCTGGCTCTGTGTGCCACATAGCATACTAGTGATAGAAAATTATAGCTCAAATTAGTAAATAACCAGAAAAATCTATAGAGAACAACATAATAAACAAGTGAGGGTGTGCATTCTTGGCCTTGGTATGAGGTTCACCTACCAGACATTTACAATGGGGAATTTTTCATGCTATGGAGTAAGTCTAGATTTGTTTTCATAGGCCTTGTTGAGTATATCATACTGGATTTAGCTTCCTCCGCGGGGTGTGGTGTCATTCCAACGCAATTAGACCTTTTGTGGTGATGCATGCAATGCTTTAGTTCATGTGCATTTTCGATGGTCTTACTTAGGTGCTTGGGCTCACAACATCTTCTCTCCTCCTTGCGGCAGGGGTGAAACAAGATTTGATTCTCTTTCTGACATAAGTCTCCAATAGAGTATGTCTTAAATGCCTTTCTGAATCTGTTGTTCACAATATTTTGGTAGCATGTTTTGTATGTAATGGTCATAGCTTTCGCGGTATATAGGGGATCAAGATTAGTTCATTTAGGTGTATGCCTTTTATCTGGTCTTTATGTACCACCTTATCTCTTGGACCATTGACAATACTTTAGCTTGAACAACAATGATTTAGATACATCACTAATGAATTAGATTTCTACTGTTTTTTCTCTGTGGTTTAAATATGTGATGCTTATATTGAAATTACCTTGACTTTGCCTGTTATATTTATCACATGTCACTCTGGCATATACATTGTGATGTTTTTTGTGATCAATACCCAGCAAGAAATCAACAAAACATTCCAAATCTAACACATGAAATAGTAAAGAGAGATATAAACAGAGAATGGGGGAGAGTGTGTGTACATGAGAAACAATGCCGCTTCCTTCATTCGTGATATCATCTCTCCAAGGAAAATGGAAAGGTTTAGGTCTTAAAAGAGTGGTGTTCTGCAGAGGGAAATAATAGTTCATGACTAGTTAGCATATATAATTGATGTACAGAGTCTTTGAAAGATATGTATTTGTTTCACATTTGTGTCCTACATTTTAGTTGGGCATATAAGTAACATAAAGTAGTTATGAATATTAACACCAATAGTAATTATCAAGATTAAGTGGTCAAGTAGATATAACAAATGGAAAATACATAAACCAATTTAAAAGTAAAATATTGGTTACCTTCTCATTCGTCTGGAGATTGACATCAACGTCTATCGATTCAACAAAGGTGAGGTGGAAATCTATACACAAAAAGCATAGTAAGACCGATATGACAACATAATCACCTCCCATTTGTATAGGTAATTGTGTTACTTTCAACGAAACAGTAAGTATGTGATTCCTGACGTACTTTTATCTTCTTTAGAGAACGCAACTTATATAGAATTGAGCCACATTCTTTTTTTAGAAAGCTTTAATTGCATCGTACTGATGATGCACTCAACATTCAATGGGTAGTCATCCGGTGTACTAATCTTCTGGAGTTGGGTATAAACCAATTGTTTATAATGTTCATTAAATATGGACTTGGTTTACATCCAATTAATGATTGCTTGACGGCCTATCTTTTTTATATGGATATAGATCAATTTATGCATCAATAATCATTAACAATGGACTTAGTTTACATCCAAAGAATGGATGTATGATGATCTATATTTTCTTATATGGAAAAAAGGTGTTGTGTCAGTGTTCAGTGTGGAGCCGATTTACATCTAATGAATGTTTGATTGATGATCTATCTTTGTTTGCATATGAATATATATAGATTTTTCATCAAATTTTATTTCTTAATGGACTTGATTGACACTTCCTCCATTTAATACATATATACCAGTTAAGTTAAAGAGAGTTTCCATGTTAATTGCAGGGAAAATGGGCTAATGTTAATATTACGACACCTACAGTCTACAAACATGGGACCATTGGCTGACCTGGCTACAAACATATACTATATGTACCCCGTTGACAATACCCATTTGTTGGAATGACCCACAAATTTCATCATTCGCCATTCATTGCCTACAATCTAGGGCCACGACACCGAGATGATCCTAAAGATCACACAATGACGACACCAAGCCCAAATGCTTCCAAAGATTTGCTAATATATTGAGAACACAACATCTCCAATTTCAGAGACAATCAACAAGTGAAAACATATCTATCCATTTTGAAGTTCAATTGTACTAATAACTGTGGTTAAGGAAAATTCCATGTATTTCTTTACGTGTAGAAATACATGGAGCCACAGGAGGACACGCCGGCCAGGCAGAAAACTCTGAGCGACCATATCTTGCAGGTGCTCAAAAGTAGTCATGGAGACTGACCAATTCCCAGGGACTTTGGGCTCTGCGGCCGTTCCAGCGGAGCAAGAAAAACGAGAACTCATGGTACCATTTGTTGTGGCGTCCTGCTGGTCCTCAAGGTCAACGGTTACGTCACTCTTGCTCGCCATAACCGCCGTGTGCGACTCCAGGTCTGTCCTTCCCTGCCGGCGGTGATGGAGGAATTGCGGAGGAATCGGGGGAAGAAGTTGCACAGCCTACAATTTCCCATCTCGTCTTATAAAGGCATCTAAGAAGGGCGAAACAGTGGCACGTCCCCCAAGAATAGCACCGGTAACAGGGCAATGTGTGGAGTTCAAGCATGAGAAACAAGAGCAGGCTTTCCGTTGTAACTAGTTTGGGCCCATGCATGCGCGAAGGGCTTCCAGGCCATCGTTGACATGGCATGACCTGACCTGACCCGTTTAATAGGCCTTTTTGACTCAGCCTACTCCGTTTCTTTGGGCCGTTTCAAGGCTCCCGTCTAGATCTTGGACCTTTTTGGGCCATCATTTTCTATGGTGTGGACTACTTGAGCCCAACGTAATTGTGAGGTCCGTCATGGGCACCGAATCATAGAAAGCCTGGCCCACACACAGTTAGACCGGAATGGCCTTCGTCGTTCTTTGTGATTTTCTATATCGCAAATGATATATGTCATTCTTTGTGAGCGTTATGACGTCAATCGTCCACAGGCGCGTCCAGCGGGCCAACCCATTGAGCGGAACCATTCCCAGTGGTTTTGGGAAGCTTTAAAATGTTTATTTTCTTCTTTGTGTTTTTTGCCCAATTTTTTTGACCGGGTTTCTATTTCTTCTTTAGTTTCTTTTTATTTATTTTTTCTTTCTTCCCTTTTTATTTTTCCTTTTTAAATACATGAAACTAAAAAAATGTTTTTTTGATAGTTTTTTGTTTTCCTTCCATTTTTTTACCATTTCTGTTTCTTTTTTTTTAATTTTACAATATTAAATAAATGTTCAAAATTTTGAAGCTGTTCATGTTTTTAAGAAAAAGCTCACATTATCAAATCATATTGTGTTTTAGCAAAATATGTTTGGAATTTAAAATTTTGTTCACACTTTTAAGAAAATTTCAAAAAGTTTTCAGTTTTTTCAAAAATTGTTTGAGATGTAGAAAATTCTTCATGATTTTAAAAAATTGTTCACCGTATAACATGAAATGATCAGTGTGTAACTAAAAATTGTTCACCGCTTATTAAAAAAAGTTCATTGTACACAAATACAATGTTCATTGTATATTAAATAATTGCTTGGTGTGTATTTTGTAAAAAAATCGCCATCTATTAAAAGATGTCATTTTATAAAATTAAAATGTCATCATATTACTGAATAATTTTTAAGTGTCTATTTTTTAAAAGTAAATTAAGAAATGTTCAGTTTGTAAAAAAATGTTTAGAATTTTGAATTTGTCAAGACATATTTGAATTCACATTGTTTTTCGTCCCGGATTTCAAAAAATATTCACGTTTTCAACATTTTTTTGTGTTTTAAAAGATTTCACTTAAAAAAACAGAATTATTTAAAAATGTTCTCATTTCCAAAACTATTCAGAATTTTGAATTTGCTAACATAAAAAATTGTATTTTTTGGGGCAAAAAACGCACACTAACGCTAGCTCGCGCTGGCTCGCTAGTGCCATAGCGCTCGCTCACAGGTGCTTGCTCTCGCTGACAGGTCTGAGCCATTTATGCGAGGGACGCGTGCACTAGCGCTTGCTAAAAGTGATGCATAGCCGCGCGCGAGGTATATCTCACCTATTGACCCAGCGAAGTTGGTGAACATTAGGTTGGGCCGGCTCAATTAACATTTACACATGTGGTATTGTGAAGTTCTACACCGGTTCATGGAACCTTCTAGGACGTGTTTAGTTTGCTCGCACGATTTTGCTTGCATTGCATCTGTGTCTCAGTTCAGCCTGGTTGAGAAAAAACATGTAAAAAACCAACATTTGCATGTTGTTTGGTTGCTCGCATTTAGGCTTATTGCATTAGAGGACGGAGGAGGAGAAATGCAGTGTGCACGCCATGATAACGTCAGTGTAGTAGGACGTGGAAGAGGAGGCCGAAAGGAACGACGCCGGAGACGGCTCTAGTGTAGTAGGACATGGGCGAGGAGGCCGGGAGTAACAACGCCGGCGATGACGCTAGTGTAGCAAGACCCGTGCAAAGGAGGCCGAGAAGAACGACGCCAGTGGTGGGGACAGTGCAGCAAGACACTGGAGAGGAGGCCAAGAGGAACAACGTCGGCGATGGTGCTAATGTAGTAGGACGCAGGAGAGGAGGCCAAGAGGAAGTATTAGAAGGGATGAAGTAGATAAAGAGTGTCATTAAAACATATCATACATATGCATGTGTATAGTCCATGAGGAAGATGTAGATCTACTCGCGTACGATCGTCGAAACAGAAAATATGCAACACAAAAGTTGTGTGAAATTGCGAGATAAAGCTACTGGTCAAAGAAAATTTTAAACGGTCGACTGTGCGCGACGAATTTAACAAAATTTGTCCAAAATAGCTTTAAACATGAACACAAAATTGAGCATTTATGGTCGACGAAACTACGAACCGATCGCGTCTAAACCGATCACCTGAATAGAACCATAACATCGATGTGCATCTTTTCGTATAGAGTTTATTTTGAACCGAAGCACCGTTGTGTAGATTAGAAGGGACAAAAGAATGTATATTAGAGAAGGAGCTTGCTGGAGATAGAAGAAGCCTATATACTAGCCCGCATCCCCTGGCATCCTCTCGTGCAACGGAGCCATCATGTGTGCTTGATGTACCCAACTCAGCCTGACTGGCTAGAAACTACCAATTCGTTTGTTCCTGGCGGGCGTTGCGGTGAGGTACTTTAAACTTCATGAGGTGCAGGTCAAAAAGTAAATGGAGATAACCAAACAGTTCATTTTCTTCCCGCGCGGGTTTGATTGGGCCTCATGCGGGCAACCAAATACATCCCTACCTGCTGTATTGGGAAGGTTCCACACAATTTTTTCTTCTGTCTATTTCTAAGTTTTTCTTATCGGGTGTAGTATGGTTTTTCAATTATTATTTTTAAATACATGTCGACTTTTTTTAGCACACGTTCTACTTTTTTGTATACGCGCTCAACATTTTTGAAATGCATGATGAACATTTTTTTAAATACATGTATGAACATGTTTTTGAATACATGACCATTTTTCAAGTACATGTTTAATACTATTTCTAATATATGTGAAACATTTTCCAGATACACATTGATAATTTTTAAATACATGATAAATATTTTTTAAATACACATTGAATATTTTTTTGAAAACGCGTTGTACATTTTCCATATACATGCGAACATATTTTTTGATACATGTTGAGCATGAACAAACTTGTTTTTTGAAATTTCATGAACATAATTTTGTAAACGTGCGAACATTTTTAAATGTCACAAACATTTGATTGAATGGTGTGATTTGTTTCAAAACTTATGCAAACAAATTGCACTGCATGAGCATTTTTTAAACTCGCGAACATTTTCCTGAATTGTACGAACATTTTTTAAAACCATGAGAACAGAATTTTTTACATTGCCCGAAACATTTTTATATTACACATTGAACATTCTTTAAAAACTACTAGTAAACCACGGCACTTATTTTGGAATGCATGATTTTTTTTCTATATATCTACAGTATATCTTCTTTTTTCTTTTCTTCTTTAGTTTCTTTTTATTTATTTTTTCTTTCTTCCCTTTTTATTTTTCCTTTTTCAATACATGAAACTAAAAAAATGATAGTTGGTTTCTTCATTTTTTTTACCTGTTCTGTTTCTTTTTGTATTTTCTTCTCTTTTATGTTTTGGGGTTTTTTTTAATTCACAATTAAATAAATGTTCAAAATTGTGAACGTTGTTCATGGTTGTAAGAAAAAAGCTCACGTTTATCAAATCATTTTTGTTGTTGTATCAAAATATGTGGAATTTCAAAATTTGTTCACAATTTCAAGAAAATTTCAAAAAGTTTTCATGTTTTTAAAAAATTGTTTGATACGTAAAAATATGTTCATGATTTTAAACAATTGTTCACCATATAACATGTAATGATCAGTGTGTAACTAAAAATTGTTCCCCGCTTATTAAAATAAGTTCACTGTACACAAATAAAATTTTCGTTGTCTATTAAATAATTGCTCGGTGTGTATTTTGTAAAAAAAATCACCATATATTAAAAAATGTTCATTTTATACAAATAAAATGTTATCATATTACTAAATAATTTTTAAGTGTCTATTTTTTAAAAGTAATTGAAGAATTGTTCACTTTGTAAAAAAATGTTTATTATTTTGAATATGTCAAGACATTTTTGAATTCACGTTGTTTCTTGTCCTGGGTTTCAAAAAATATCCGCGTTTGCAACATTTGTTGGTTTTTCAAAAGAGTTCACTTTTTAAAAAACTCATAATTTTTAAAAACTGTCTCATTTCCAAAATTCTTCAGAATTTTGAATTTGCAAACATTAAAAAATGTTTTTTTGGGGAGACAAAAAACCCAACCAACGCTAGCTCGCGCTGGCTCGCTGGTGCCACAACGCTCGCTCGCAGGTGCTTGCTCTCGCTGACAGGTCAGAGCCATTTTGGCGAGGGACGCTTGCGCTAGCGCTCGCTAAAAGTGATGCATACCAGCGCGCGATCTATATCTCACCTATTGCAAGACCTAACGCAGTAGATGAGCATTAGTTGGGCTGGCCCAATTGACATGTACACGTGTGGTATTGTGAAGTTTCCACAACGGTTTGTGGAACCTTCTAGGGAGTGTTTAGTTTGCTCGCATGATTTTGCGTGCATTGCATCTGTGTCTCAGTTCAGTTTGGTTGAGAAAAACATGCAAAAAACAAATGTCTGCATGTTGTTTGGTTGCCCGCTGTGACGACCTCGGCTTAATCGTGCACTAATCATACACGCAAGTGCGCACGATCAAGCCTAAGGACTCACTTGAAGATATCACAACACAACTCTAAAACATAAATAAAGTCATACAAGCTCTATATTACAAGCCAGGGCCTCGAGGTCTCGAATACATAACTCGACGACATACAAGCGTCAGCGGAAGCATTAGATATCTGAGTACAGATATAAAACAGAGAGAGATAAGCCTTCACAGAGGCGGGGGTAAAAATAAAAGCTACGATCGAAAGGCGTATGCCTCCTGCCTAGGGCCCTCCAATCCTACTCCTGGTCGTCAGTCGGCTCCTCGTAGTAGTAGTAGTCACCGGCCGGGTAGTAGTAGTAACCGTGGTCGTCGACTGGGGCAGCTGGCTCAGGGGCTCCGTCGTCTGGTGGCATCAAGTGGTATGGGGGAAAAAGAAAGTAAAGCAAACGTGAGTACTCATCCGAAGTACTCAGCAAGCAAGGATCTACACTACATATGCAACATTGTCAAGGGAATGGCTGTATATGTGGACTGGGCTGCAGAAATGCCAGAATAGAGGGGAAAACCTAGTCCTATCGAAGACTAGCATCTTCAGCATCTTCTGCAGTCTTGCAGCATTAGAAGAGAGCAGAATACATAAAGTAAAGTAGTTGTAGTAAATATCATCAACCTCGACCTGAGATCCTTTCTCGACTCCCTACGAGAAAGCAATCCCAGAGCCGTACTATCCAGTTCTCATCTCAAGTTCTAGTTGTACCGATCGGGATACAACTCCGAGTGTCCGTTACCGTAGGACAGGCTATCGATAGAAGTTTCTTCCCTGCAGGGGTGCACCAACTTACCCACCACGCTCGCTTAACTCCGGCCGGACACACTTTACTGGGTCATGCCCGGCCTCGGCTAAGCAACACGCCGCAACCCGACCGAATACCTAACAGAGAGGTCAGCACGCCGGACTAAACCTATGCCCCCAGGGGTCTTGGGCCATCGCCCCGGGAACTCCTGCACGTTGCGTGGGCGGCTGAAAGCAGACCTAGCAACCCCTTATACAAGTGCGGTTGCGTTCCCAGTCCAATCCAGCGCGCGCCGCTCAGTCGCTGACGTCCATTAAGCTCCGGCTGAAGTATACGACGCAGAACGCCCATACTATGCCCACGTGATGGTTAGTGCTATCGGGCCAGAGGCCCCTCGGATCAAATATCCAAACCGTTTAGTGGTTTAGGATCGCGCGGAAACGAGCAGAGACTCACGAAAGATGTGACCCCGTCGCCCCGTCTCGAGGACTTGCGGCAAGGGCAAGGAATACCCGGCCACGCCTCGTGTTCAACTCTCGGGTACCCTCCAGGTACACCCGAGTCCACATCACTTCGCATTATGCTCGCGCGGGTACCCCTCAGGGCCGACCCGTCTTTAGTAACATGTCTCAGTGTAAAACTGTATCCTCCAAGTAACAGTGTGTCCACACCAAGGGAACCCTGAGGTATCACCCTCGACGGAATTCCACCTGATGAAGTGTTGCACGACGTTGTCGTTATCGGATGTGGTGTAGGAGGATTCACCCTCGCTTACCACGCCGAGTAACTAACCTACAAGGTTAACATCAGCAGTGCTGACGAGGTATCACCCTCGGCACTCGACGGTAACCCAGCAGTGTCGGCAACTAAGGGGGAAGTGATGTGTGGTGCCAGGGTCTGGTCTTCAATCCCGATGATCGGGTCTTCTGATATCCAGCAGGGCAGTAAGGATCAAGGGGGGGTCTCTCAAAGTCTCTACCCAACCTATACTCAGCAGTTTAGGATAAACAGTAATGTATCAAGGCAGGTTACAATAAACAGGCTATGCATCAGAATAGGTAAATCAGTAGCAGTAGCAATTCTAATGCAAGCAATAGAGAGAAGAGAATAGGCGATATAGGCATGCTCAAAATGGGGGTGCTTGCCTGTCTGCTCTGGGGCAAGGGCAAGAGCGTCTGTAGTGTCGTCGGGGACGTAGTCGTACTCCGGAGCTGCGTCTGCCTCGGGAGCTACGTCTGTGTCGGGGTCTACCGAGAAGAAAGAGGGGGAGGAAACAGGTAAACATAATGCAAACACATGCCACACAGTGCGTGCTATGCTACGATGCAGTGCAGAGATGCCTAAATATGCATCTAAGTCATTTTAGTTATTTTTAGAATTACTCTGGAATTTAATTATCCGGGGTGTGTGCACTATTCATCTGCCGGATTCGGGTCCGGAGTTACGAGTTCTTATACTTAGGAGGTTCCGATGAGAAAACTGACGGCACGATCAGACTCGGCTCGTCGTTCTGAGCAACTTTCATGTATTAAGTTTTTCGATCTGAGCTACGGTTTAAAAGTTATGAATTTTCAAAGTTTATTTGAATTTCTGGAATTGTTTTAATTATCTAAACCGAATTATCCAAAATAGTGTAATTACTTTTTATACTCAGAGGGAGGTAGCCTTAGTGTATGACATGTGGGTCCCAGAGGCTGACTCAGCAGCACAGTCAGCAAACCTTATCCGGGGGAATAGTAACAGGGACCCCCACCTGTCATACTCACAGAGACTGACAGTGTTTATTTTAACTAAAGAGTGTTAGTTAGCTGCGGACCCCACCTGTCAGTGACTGATTAGGGTTGACTAAATAGTGATTTAGCTGGTTAATTAGGTGGGGCCTACCAGTCAGTGACTGGGCCCGGTCCAGTCAGCAGAGCTGACCGGTCAGCTGGCCGGTCGGGCCCCTGGGGCCCACGGGTCAGTGACCCAGGGGGTGGCCCCGGACTGACCACGTCGGCGGGCACCGGAGAAGCTCCGGCGAGCCACTCCCGCGGCGGTTCACCGCCGGAGTTGGCCGGAATCCCGCTGTGGTGCCCCATTCATCGTGTTTTAACTTGCGTTCGAATGCTGGTGATCTCGCGCGTCGAGCAGAGCCATCGGCCGGGCTCGGAGGTGACCGGAACGTCACCGGGGGCAAGCCGGGGCGGCGCCGGCGTTCGGTCACCGACGGATTTGAGGCTACTGGGCTCGTCGAGGGCTGCGGACGAGCGCTACGGGATCGGACGGAAGTGCTGAGTGCGCAAGTGGTCTCAGATGCGAACTGCGGTCGCAAGGAGCACGCCGGCGAGCTCAACCGCGGTGGCGGAGGCGCGAGCGCGTCGGGGGCGAACTACGGCCTACAGAGAGGGGTGGAGAGGTGAGGGCTGGACGGAGTGCTCACCGAGGGAGCACACGAGGGCTCGTCGGGGAGTTTAGTAGCTGCAGCGCTCGCCGGAGTCGGAGGAAGCCGGCGATGTCCCGAGGAGGAAGACGACGGAGTTCCGGCGTTGCCGTGCTCCTCAGCTCCGTCCGGTTGCTCCAGAGGAAGCAGTCGTCCGCGGCGCTCCTTTCTGGCACCTCCAGACGACGTGGGGAGGCCGGTGGCCACGGCGGTGCCAAAGCGCGGCGACGGCGGCGTCCGGTGGTCGGATCTGGGGAAAGGGGGAAGACGCAGAGCGGCGAGGGAGAGGAATGTGAGGGCTAGGGTTCGGGAGAGGCCGCGGGGACCTCTTATTCCCCCTCGCGGCGGCAGCGGCGCCGGGGATGAACGACACGCGCCGCGCCCGTCGGCGTGTCGGCGCGGCCGTGTGACAGCGCGGGGAGGAAGGCGATGGAGAGTTGGGCTGGGCCAGCTGGGCCTCGTCTCGGGGGCACTGTGCACTAAGGCCCAGTGCACAGTGTCCCGTTTTTATTTTTCTGCTTCTGTTTTCCTTTTCCTTTTATCCTTTTTCTGGTTTGAAATAGTTAGGGCACTTGGACACTTTTGTAAAATGTGGGAGTTGACCCAAATATTGTAAGGCAATATTATCTCCCACCAAAAAGTGGTTTGGACTAATTTGAATTCCGTTTGAATTTGATATCATTTAAATAGATTTAAATAATCTGTTTTGGGTGCTGTTTCAAGTTGTTTCACTCACTTAGCTATCTCCAAAAACAATGATTATGATTTTGTCATGACCACTGGAATATTTGCTAATTAAATAACATTTCTCCAGCAGAGTTTGATCAACTTCAACTTGCACTTTGGAATTAAATTGATTTTCAGATTTGAAGTTGAATTGGATAATTAACCCAGGTGACTAGGCAATGCAAATGATGATGACTTGGCATTATTAGCAGTTGATCACTGTGGTCATTACAAGGGGGTGTTACACCCGCATTTAGGCTTCTTGCATTAGAGGAGCAATTTTGGCATGGCGTTTGGTGTCCTGTGGGCTGATGCAACTACACGGTGTTTGACTGCATACATGCAGCGTGATTAAGAGTTAACAACTATACATAACACATAAAGTTACATAGTGCCATGGCGACTGTGGTGGACGGTGGCTGCGGCGCCGCGTCCGACACGACGAGCGCGGATTCGTGGGCGAGCGATCCAGTCGACGGCATAGCGAACTAGTTGCTAGCATCATTGCCACAGAGAAAGTCCGCATGGAGGGACGAATAGGAGGGCGCTGAGGCAAAGGACGGAGGAGGAGAAATGCACTGTGTGCGCCATGGTAGCATGAGTGTAGTAGGAAGAGGGAGAGGAGGCTGGAAGGAACGCGCCGAAGAAGGCTCCAGTGCAGTAGGATGCGGGTGAGGAGGCCGACGATGATGCTAGTGCAACAAGACCCAGGCAAGGAGGCCGAGAGGAACGATGCCAGCGGTGGTGACAGTGCAGCAAGACGCTGGAGAGGAGGCCAAGAGGAACACCATCGACGATGTGCTAGTGTAGTAGGATGGAGGAGAGAAGGCCGTGAGGAAGGATTAGAAGGGATGAAGTAGATTAAGGAGTGTCATTAAAACATACCACACATATGCATAGCATATGTATAGTCCATGAGGAAGATGTAGATCTACTAAGGTACGGTCATCGAAACAGAAACTATGCAACGCAAAGTTGTGTGAAATTGCGAGACCGTGCGCGACGAATTTGACAAAATTCATTCAAAATAGCTCCAAACATGAACACAAAATTGAGCATTTACGGTCGACGAAACTACGAACCGATCATCTGAATGGAATCATAACATCGATGTGCTTCCTTTTCGTATAGAGCTTATTTCGAATTAAACCACCGTTGTGTAGATTAAAAGGGACAAAAAAGATATTAGAGAGGGAGCTTGATGGAGATAGGAGAAGCGTGTATACTAGCTCGCATCCCCTGGCATCCTATTGACCAACAAGGCTCATCATGTGCGCTTGATGTGCCTTAACTCAGCCTGACTCATTGAAAATTGCCAATTTGGGGGTTCCTAGCAAGCGTGGTTGTGAGGTGCTGTAAATTTGAGTGAAGTGCACTGTAGGTCCTTAAACTATTTCAGGGGTGTTACATAGGTCCTCGAACTATGAAAATCATCATCCAGGTTCTCGAAGTAAATTTTAGTAACTATGACACATTTACTGCACTTCGAGGACCTGGATGACGATTTTCATAATTCGAGGACCTACGTGACACCCCTGGAATAGTTCGAGGACCTACAGTGCACTTCACTCTGTAAATTTCATGCGGTGCAGGTCTGCGAAACAGTTCATTTTCTTCGTGTGCGGCCTTGATTGGACCTCATGCGGGCAACCAAACACGTCCCTACCTGTATTGTGAAAGGTTCCACACAATTTTTCTTCTCTCTTTTTCTAAGTTTTCCTTATCGGGTGTCGTATGCTTTTTCAATTTATTATTTTTTCTTTTTTCAAATACAAGTCTACTTTTTTAGTACACGTTCTACTTTTTTGTATACACGCTGAACATTTTTCAAACGCATGATGAACATTTTTTTAAAATACATGTTTGAACATGTTTCTCAATACATGTTAACCATTTTTCAAGTACATGTTTTAATACATGTGAACCATTTTTCAAGTACATGTTTTAATACACATTGATAATTTTTAAATACATGATGAATATTTTTTAAATACACATTGAATATTTTTTGAATACGTGTTTTACATTTTTCGTATACATGCAAGCATTTTTTTTGATACATGTTGAGCATGGACAAACTTGTTTGTCGAAATTTCATGAACATAAATTTTGGAACGTGTGAACATTTTTAAATTACACAACCATTTTATTGAATGATGTGATTTGTGCTAAAACTTTTGCAAACAAATTACACTGCATGAGCATTTTTAAAACTCGTGAACCTTTTTTAAAACCGCGAGAACAATTTTTTTGACATTTCCTGGAATATTTTTATATTACATGGTGAACATTCTTTAAAAACTACTCCCTCCGTTCCCAAATATAAGTCTTTTTAGAAATTTTAACAAGTGACTACATATGAAGCAAAATGAGTGAATCTATACTCTAAAATATGTCTACATACATCCGTATGTTGTAGTCCATTTGAAATGTCTAAAAAGACTTACATTTAGGAACGGAGGGAGTACTAGTAACCACGGCACTTATTTTGAAATGGATGGAATGTTGTTCTATATATCTACATATCTACAGTATATTTTAGTGTATTTTTGGAATATAAGCATATAAGTATAAAAAACAAAACAAAAGCCTCACACTGGAAAATAGAAAGCCTGTAATGGCCTCGAGGCCGTCGCTGCCAAGTTGCGCCGCCTGGAAGCCGCGACGGCCGATCGCGAGCTCCGTCCCCGCCGGCGAGCGACTGCGGTGTACGCTCGTCGGCAACGCCACCGACCACGTCCGCCAGCTCTTCTCTCGGCTATTCTACATCGAGGGCGCCAACTCCCTCGACCCCTCAGGTCAGTAGGTGCTCTCTCCTTCTACCAAATCCAACAACTTCCGTTGATTGATGCCACGCCACGGATGAAGAAAACTGTTGATTGTTGCTGGCTTACTGCTGATTTTGGTAGTTTGAGCATCGATTTCAGGGAGAAGAAGAGAGATTTCGAGGAGGGAGGCGGCCGGGGCCATAAAGATCAGCTGGCGCACACCACCTGTTCGATGAAATGCCCACAACGCGCCGCAGCACCGTCTTCGTCTCCTCTCTTCCCGGTCGCTCGCTGGTCCATGCTGCCCCATCCATCAACGTTGACAAGTCACCATCTCAAAGGTTATCCAGGCCGTCCATCCAGTTTCTATTACTGGATCCTGAATCTAGTCGAAGTGCTTTCATACACCTTCCGATTTTTTTTCCTTCTTTACAATAAGCCATCTTTGTAACTTTCAAAAGTTCCTTACAGGTAAAGGTTGTGTTCTTATCTGCTTAGGTTACTTGTTAGAGAAACTGCTGATTTCGAACGCCAGCAAGTTCTTGACATGGACGAAGTGGGAATGCTATTGTTGCTCCATGCTTCGGGCCTTAGTTAAATATAGAGCTGATTATCCTTTAGCGTCTAATCATTCTTTTTGTCAGCAACCTATTAGTCTAGTTCAGTAGTTCTATTGCCATATTCTTTATACTCCGCATGCTTTCTCTACAGATATGAAGGGCAGCGTGACTTTCATACACCTTTTTTTTTTCCGTTATAGAACTGCTGATTTGGAAGGTTAGCAAGTTCTTAAACATGGACAGGGCGGGAGAGAGGAGAAGAAGACGGTGCTGATTCATGATATATTCTGAATCATGATATATTGCTTTAGTTTCCTGACTGTATGTTGCTCCCACGATTAAAGATGCTCAACTGACAGTATGTTGCTTTAGTTTCCTGTCTGATTCATGATATATTCTGAATTTCTGATTCTAGCTCCCAAACTTATGTTCAATTGTTTTTCATTCTGCAATGAAGGCTGCCAATAAAGAGCTGAAAGTGTTGATGAAAACTTCCAGGATTGAAGATATAGATTTACAAGGAGAAGATCAAGAAGACCATGTCCGGCACCACGCAGGAGGCCGTCAAGGCGCGCACCATGAGGATCCTCAAGCAGCGCAAGATGTATGTATTTCAACCTAGCTGCTCCTACATACCCAACCCAACCCCCCTCTTTATTTATTTATTTTTCTCTGGCCGACTAGTCTCGCAAACCAGACAATTGTTGTACTAGCTGCTGCTCAAATAAATTAAGAATTGTTCACTTTGTAAAAAAATGTTTAGAATTTCGAATTTGTCAAGATATTTTTAAATTCACATTGTTTTTTGTCTCGGATTTCAAAAAATATTCGCGTTTTCAACATTTGTTCGTGTTTTAAAAGAGTTCACTTTTAAAAAACAGATTTTTTTTTAAAATGTTCTCATTTCCAAAACTATTCAGAGTTTCGAATTTGCTAACATAAAAAATTGTATTTTTTTGGGAAAAAAACCCACCAACGCTAGCTCGCGCTGGCTTGCTAGTGCCATAGCGCTCGCTCACAGGTGCTTGCTCCCGCTGACAGGTCTGAGCCATTTAGGCGAGGGACGCGTGCCCTAGCGCTGGCTAAAAGTGATGCATAGCAGCGCACGAGGTATATCTCACCTATTAACCCAGCGAAGTAGGTGAGCATTAGGTTGGGCCGGCCCAATTAACATTTACACATGTGGTATTGTGAAGTTTCTACACCGGTTCATGGAACCTTCTAGGACGTGTTTAGTTTGCTCGCACGATTTTGCTTGCATTGCATATGTGTCTCAGTTCAGCCTAGTTGAGAAAAAACATGTAAAAAACCAACATCCGCGTGTTGTTTGGTTGCTCGCATTTAGGCTTATTGCATTAGGGGAGCAATTTTGGCATGACGTTTGGTGTCCTGCATTGGCTGGGTTGATGCAACTACACGGTGTTCGGTTGCATATAGGCAACGTGATTAAGAGTTAACAACTACACATAACACACAGAGTTATGGCGACTGTGGTGGACGATGGCTGCAGCGCCGCGACTGACACGACGAGCATGAAGTCATGGGCGAGCGATCCCGTGACGGCGCTGCAAAGAAAGTCCGTGTGGAGGGATGAATAGGAGGGTGCTGAGGCAGAGGACGGAGGAGGAGAAATGCAGTGTGCACGCCATGACAACGTCAGTGTAGTAGGACATGGGATAGGAGGCCGAAAGGAACGACGCCGGAGACGGCTCCAGTGTAGTAGGACCTGGGCGAGGAGGCCGAGAGTAACAACACCGGCGATGACGCTAGTGTAGCAAGACCCGTGCAAAGGAGGCCGAGAGGAACAACGCCAGTGGTGATGACAGTGCAACAAGACACCGGAGACGAGGCCAAGAGGAACAACATCGGCGATGGTGCTAGTGTAGTAGGATGCAGGAGAGGAGGCTGAGAGGAAGTATTAGAAGGGATGAAGTAGATTAAAGAGCGTCATTAAAACATATCATACATATGCATGTGTATAGTCCATGAGGAAGGTGTAGATCTACTCGCGTACGATCGTCGAAACAGAAAATATGCAACACAAAAGTTGTGTGAAATTGCGAGCTAACGCTATTGGTCAAAGAAAATTTTAAACGGTCGACTGTGCGCGATGAATTTAACAAAATTCGTCCAAAATAGCTTCAAACATGAACACAAAATTGAGCATTTATGATCGACGAAACTACAAAACGATCGCCTGAATAGAAACATAACATCGATGTGCATCTTTTCATATAGAGCTTATTTCGAACCGAAGCACCATTGTGTAGATTAGAAGGGACAAAAGAATGGAAATTAGAGAAGGAGCTTGCTGGAGATAGAAGCCTATATACTAGCCCGCATCCCCTGGCATCCTCTCGTGCAACGGAGCCATCATGTGTGCTTGATGTACCCAACTCAGCCTTGTTAATGACAAATCCTGCAGAAATCAGAGTTCTTTCAAACTTCTCATGCCATTGCTTAGGTGCCTGTTTCAGGCCATACAAAGATTTTAACAACTTGCACACCTTTCTCTCTTCACCCTTTATCACAAACCCGTCAGGCTGATCCATATAGATTTCCTCTTCTAACTCTTCATTGAGGAAAGCTGTCTTTACATCCATTTGATGAATGATAAGACCATAAGAGGCAGCTAAGGAAAGTAACACTCGAATGATGGTCATTCTAGCAACGGCTGAATAGGTGTCAAAGTAATCTTCGCCTTCTTTCTGAGTGTAGCCCTTGGCCACTAGCCGCGCCTTGTACTTATCAATAGTACCATCAGGCTTTAGCTTCTTTTTGAATACCGACTTACGGCCCACAGGTTTACAACCATATGGTCTATCAGTTAGTTCCCAAGTTCCATTAGAAAGAATTGAATCCATCTCATTATGAACAGCTTCTTTCCAATCATCTACATCCGGAGATGCATATGCCTCTGCAATCGACTTGGGTGTGTCGTCCACAAGGTATACAATGAAATCATCACCAAAGAATTTTGCAATCCTTTGTCTCTTGTTCCTTATAGGAACTTCATTGTTATCCTTCTCAAGGACCTCCTCATGTGATTGTTCGAAATATTCATCAGTTGTACTAGATTCTGGAATTATCTCAGAAGAAAATCTAGCAATGCTATGCATATCTTTCATAGAAAATATGTTCTAAAAAAATGTTGCATCACGAGATTCCATTATAGTATCAACATACATATCAGGTACATTTTACCACTAAAAATCTATAAGCAATGCTCCGTTGAGCATACCCTAGAAAGACACAATCCACTGTCTTTGGTCCAAGTTTGCGTTTCTTAGGAATAGGAATATCGACCTTTGCCAAACATCCCCAAGTGCGCAAATAAGAAAGTGATAGTTTTCTCCCAACCCACTCCTCATAAGGGTTTTCTCCTTATTATTGTTAGGAACTCTATTCAGGACATGACATGAAGTCAATAGAGCCTCCCCCCACCATGCCTTAGATAAACCAGCAGTGTCTAACATGGCATTCACCAAGTCAGTCAACGTGCGGTTTTTCCTCTCGGCAACTCCATTTGATTGGGGTGAATAGGGAGGCGTCCTCTCATGAATAATACCATGTTCCTCACAAAATTCATCAAATACTTTGGGAAAATACTCTCCACCACGATCGGACCTAAGGCGCTTGATCTTTCTCTCTAGTTGATTTTCAACTTCAGCTTTATAGATTTTAAAGAAGTCTAATGCTTCATCTTTAGTTTGCAACAAATAAACACAGCAAAATCTAGTCG
Organism: Thinopyrum elongatum; assembly: GCA_011799875.1. Taxonomy (NCBI): domain Eukaryota; kingdom Viridiplantae; phylum Streptophyta; class Magnoliopsida; order Poales; family Poaceae; genus Thinopyrum; species Thinopyrum elongatum. The sequence continues at coordinate 8,916,233 of CM022297.1, forward strand.
CATCATCAATCAAAGTCATGAAATATCTCTTTTCACCTTTTGTCAACACACCATTCATCTCGCAAAGATCAGAATGTATGAGTTCTAGAGGTGCCAAGTTTCTCTCCTCGGCAGCCTTATGAGGCTTTCGAGGTTGCTTCGATTGCACACAACTATGGCACTTAGAACCTTTGGCAACGGTGAAATTCGGAATTAAATTCATACTGGATAGCCGAGACATTAAACCAAAATTAATATGACATAAACGAGAGTGCCAAATACTTGCATCATCATTAACACTAGCACAAATTTGATTTACTGACTTATTGCAAAAATCTGAAAGGGAAAAGCGGAACAAGCCTCCGCACTCATAGCCTTTGCCTATAAATTGTCCAAATCTTGACACGATTACTTTATTCGACTCTAAAACTACCTTAAACCCATCTCGACATAGAAGGGAGCCGCTAACTAGATTCTTGTTCATAATAGGGACATGCTGCACGTTCCTTAGTTGCACGATCTTTCCCGAAGTAAACTTCAGATCCACCGTGCCAATGCCACGAACAGAAGCATGTGACCCATTCCCCATTAGGACGGAAGAATCCCTTGCGACCTGATAAGAAGTAAACAGGGAGACGTCAGCACACACATGAACGTTAGCACCCGAATCAATCCACCACGAAGATGATTGAAATATTGAAAGCACAATAGGTAAATTACCATACCCATCAGTATTGCTAGCGGTCACCATGTTGACAGTCTTGGAGCTCATTTTCCCTCTGCGGTCTGCACATTCAGGGCATTCCTTGGGAAAGTGTCCGGGCTTCCCACAGGCGTAGCACTCTAGCTCAGCCTTGTTGAACTTCTTCTTCTTGAAGGTAGTAGTCTTGGTAGGCTTGTTGAAAACAGGTTTGTTCTTCTCTTTGTTCTTGTTCTGTGGGTACCTCTGCACCATATTGGCGGTAGGCTGAACCTCACCTCCTTTCTCAGTAGTGTCTTTAGCCCAAGCTTTTTCTTCAACATCAAGAGATGCAATCAGATTTTCAACTGATATCTCCTGTCTCTTATGTTTCAGAGTTGTGGCGAAATTCCTCCATGAAGGAGGCAACTTTGCAATCATGCACCCAGCCACGAATTTGTCGGGTAGAACATACTTAAGGAGTTCAAGTTCCTTCACAATGCACTGTATCTCATGAGCTTGTTCAACCACAGAACGGTTATTCACCATCTTGTAGTCATGAAAACTCTCCATGATGTACAGTTCACTGCCTACATCTGTTGCACCGAATTTTGCATTCAGTGCATCCCACAGAGTCTTTCCGTCATCTATGTGCATGTACACATCACACAGACGGTCAGCAAGAACACTCAGAATGCATCCCACAAACATAGTATTGGCTTCCTGGAATTTTCTCGGATCTTCGTCAGTCATTCCCTCTGGATCACCAACACTAATGTGGAAAACTTTCAGAGCAGTATGCCAGAGCGTGGTCTTCACCTGCCACCTCTTAAAGTGCGCACCAGTAAACTTATCCGGCCTCAGTGCATCAGCGAATCCAGCCATAGTTACCTTAGGAAATTGCCTACAATTAGGTTTTTGGATTGTTGGAAAATTAGGCAAGTTCATGATTAATTCCAGTAAATAATTCATGACTAGAACAGATACTAGCATGCAACAATCTAGCAAACTAGAAGAACAGCAAAACATGCAAAACAGTAGCGTACACGAAACAACAGCTGTAGAGACATACATGAACACATGATGTTGGACGTACTGTTCGTTAGCTATTGTAGGTGCGACGGTGTTGATGACGATGTTGGCGACGATCTGCTGCTGACGGTGATGAAGATGACGATGAGTAGCACCGCTGATACGTCTCCAACGTATCTACTTTTCCAAACACTTTTGCCCTTGTTTTGGACTCTAACTTGCATTATTTGAATGGAACTAACCCGGACTGACGCTGTTTTCAGCAGAACTGCCATGGTGTTATTTTTGTGCAGAAATAAAAGTTCTCGGAATGACCTGAAAATCCACAGAGACACGTTTTGGAATTAATAAAAAATATTGGCGAAAGAATCAGCATCAGGGGGTCCACACCCTGTCAACGAGGGTGCAGGGCGCGCCCCTCCCTGGGGCGCACCCCCTGCCTCGTGGGCCCTCTGGGACTCCACCGACCTCAACCCCAACTCCATATATTCACTTTCGGGGAGAAAAAAACCAGAGAGAAGGATTCATCGCGTTTTACGATACGGAGTCGCCGCCAAGCCCTAATCTTCCTCGGGAGGGTTGATCTGGAGTCCGTTCGGGGCTCCGGAGAGGGGAATCCGTCGCCATCGTCATCATCAACCATCCTCCATCACCAATTTCATGATGCTCACCGCCGTGCGTGAGTAATCCCATCGTAGGCTTGCTGGACGGTGATGGGTTGGATGAGATTTACCATGTAATCGAGTTAGTTTTGTTAGGGTTTGATCCCTAGTATCCATTATGTTCTAAGATTGATGTTGCTATGACTTTGCTATGCTTAATGCTTGTCACTAGGGCCCGAGTGCCATGATTTCAGATCTGAACCTATTATGTTTTCATGAATATATGTGAGTTCTTGATCCTATCTTGCAAGTCAATAGTCACCTACTATGTGTTATGATCCGGCAACCCCGAAGTGACAATAATCGGGACCACTCCCGGTGATGACCATAGTTTGAGGAGTTCATGTATTCACTAAGTGTTAATGCTTTGGTCCGGTACTCTATTAAAAGGAGGCCTTAATATCCCTTAATTTCCAATAGGACCCCGCTGCCACGGGAGGGTAGGACAAAAGATGTCATGCAAGTTCTTTTCCATAAGCACGTATGACTATATTCGAAATACATGCCTACATTACATTGATGAACTGGAGCTAGTTTTGTGTCACCCTATGTTATAACTGTTGCATGAGGAATCGCATCCGACATAATTATCCATCATTGATCCATTGCCTACGAGCTTTTCACATATTGATCTTTGCCTAGTTACTTTTTCGTTGCCACTGTTACGATTGCTACAAAAACTGCTACTGTTACTTTTGCCACCGTTACCGTTACTTCCATACTACTTTGCTACTACATACTTTGCTGCAGATATTAAGTCTTTCAGGTGTGGTTGAATTGACAACTCAACTGCTAATACTTGAGAATATTCTTTGGCTCCCCTTGTGTCGAATCAATAAATTTGGGTTGAATACTCTACCCTCGAAATCTGTTGCGATCCCCTATACTTGTGGGTTATCAAGACTATTTTCTGGCGCCGTTGCCGGGGAGCATAGCTCTATTCTTTGTGTCACTTGGGATTTATATCTGTTGATCACTATGAGGAACTTGAAAGATGAAAGAACCAAGATTTTTCCCTCAACTACGAGGGGAGGTAAGGAACTGCCATCTAGCTCTGCACTTGATTCACCTTCTGTTATGAGTAAATTTGCGACACCTACACCTGTTATTGATTCTGATATGTCGCATGTTATTGATGATGCCACTTCTGCTATTCATGATGCTTATGATGAAACTACTTCTATGCTTGATAATACTATGCCATTAGGTGAATTTCTTGATGAACAACTTGCTAGGGTTAGAGAGAATGAAATTATTGAAACAGATAATATTGATGAAAGTGATGATGAAGATTCTCCCCCTAGATATGAATTGCCTGATGTGCCCGAGGGTTATGTTATGGATGAAGAAACTGCTAGAGACCTTTTTGCTTGCAAAGATAGATATGATCTTAAGAAATTGTTAGCTAAGATGAAAGAAAAGTCTTTGAATGCTATAATGAAATATGACCCTGCTTTTTCTACTTCACCTATCTGTATTTCTGATAAGGATTATGATTTCTCTGTCGATCCTGAGTTAATTACTTTGGTTGAATCTGATCCTTTTTATGGCTATGAATCTGAAACTGTTGTGGCACATCTTACTAAATTGAATGATATAGCCACCCTACTCACTCATGAGGAAAAAATTCGTTACTACTATATCCTTAAGTTATTTCCGTTCTCATTAAAGGGTGATGCTAAAACATGGTTCAATTCTCTTGCTCCTGGTTGTGTGCGTAGTCCCCATGATATGATTTATTACTTCTCTGCTAAATATTTTCCCGCTCATAAGAAACAAGCTGCCTTAAGGGAAATATATAATTTTGTGCAAATTGAAGAAGAGAGTCTCCCACAAGCTTGGGGGAGGCTTCTTCGATTACTTAATGCTTTGCCTGATCATCCTCTAAAGAAAAATGAAATACTTGATATCTTTTATAATGGACTAACCGATGCTTCCAGAGACCACCTGGATAGTTGTGCTGGTTGTGTTTTCAGGGAAAGAACTGTTGAGCAAGCTGAATTGCTATTGAATAATATATTGAGTAATGATAATGATTGGACACTTCCTGAACCAACTCCTAAGCCAACTCCGAAGAAAAGGGGTATTCTATTTCTCAGTCCTGAAGATATGCAAGAGGCAAAGAAATCTATGAAAGAAAAGGGTATTAAAGCTGAAGATGTTAAGAATTTACCACCTATTGAAGAAATACATGGTCTTAATAACCCGACACAGGTAGTAAAGGTAAATTCTCTCTATAGATTTGATGAAGGTGATATTCCTCCTAATAAGTCTGCTAGCCAATGCTTGGATGAGTTTGATAATTTTATTGTTAAACAAGAAAACTTCAATGCTTATGTTGGTAGATAATTGAAACGTAATGCTTATATGGTTGAACACTTGAGTGATTATATGTCTAGAGTTAAAGGTGACCTTAAACTTATTAGTAAACATGCTTCTAGGGTTACCACTCAGGTAGAACAAGTGCTTAAAGCACAAGATGATTTGCTCAATGAATTAAATAATAAGAAAAATGATAATGCTGTTAGAGTTATGACTAGAGGGGGTAGAATGACTCAGGAACCTTTGTACCCTGAGGGCCACCCTAAGAGAGTTGAGCAAGATTCTCAGAGAACTAATGTTGATGCACCTAGTCCTTCTAAGAAGAAGAAAAAGAAAAATGATAGGACTTTGCATGCTTCTAGTGAACCTGTTGTTGACACACCTGAGAATCTCAATGATATTTCTATTTCTGATGCTGAAACACAATCTGGTAATGAACATGAACCTAGTGATAATGATGATGTTCATGTTGATGCTCAACCTAGCAATAACAATGATGTAGAGATTGAACCTGCTGTTGATCTTGATAACCCACAATCAAAGAATCAACGTTATGATAAGAGAGACTTCGTTGCTAGGAAGCACGGTAAAGAAAGAGAACCATGGGTTCAGAAATCCATGCCTTTTCCTCCTAAACCATCCAAGAAAAAGGATGATGAGGATTTTGAGCGCTTTGCAGAAATGATTAGACCTATCTTTTTGCGTATGCGTTTGACTGATATGCTTAAAATGAATCCTTATGCTAAGTATATGAAAGATATTGTTACAAATAAAAGAAAGATACCGGAAGCTGAAATTTCCACCATGCTTGCCAATTATACTTTTAAAGGTGGAATACCAAAGAAACTAGGAGATCCAGGAGTTTCAACTATACCATGCTCCATTAAAAGAAACTATGTTAAAACTGCTTTATGTGATCTTGGAGCCGGTGTTAGTGTTATGCCTCTCTCTTTATATCGTAGACTTGATTTGAATAAGTTGACACCTACTGAAATATCTTTGCAAATGGCCGATAAATCAACTGCTATACCGGTCGGTATTTGTGAGGATGTGCATGTTGTAGTTGCAAACGTTACTATTTAAACGAACTTTGTTATTCTTGATATTCCCGAGGACGATAGTATGTCGATTATCCTTGGTAGACCCTTTTTGAATACTGCAGGAGCTGTTATTGATTGCAACAAAGGCAATGTCACTTTTCATGTTAATGGTAATGAGCATACGGTACACTTTCCGAGGAAACAACCTCAAGTCCACAGTATCAATTCTATTGGAAAAATTTCAACAATTACTATTGGAGGTTTTGAATTCCCTCTTCCTACTGTCAAGAAGAAATATGATATTCTTATTGTTGGGGACATGCATATCCCCGTTGAGGTAACCTAGTGTTATTCGAAAATTCTCCGGTTTCATGTTATTCGGAAAGAGTTTGTTAACAAGACTTGATCAACCTTGTTAGTGGATTCCTTTTGATGAGCACGAGATGGATGAAGTTAGAAAGCACAACTCTCTGTACCCTCCTTTTACTTTATGTTATTTAGATTAAATAAAGCAAAAATAGTATTTTCTGTTTGTTTTCTGAATTATCCTTGCAATAAAAATACCCCAAAAATAAAAGTTCTCCAAATGTCCTGAAAATGAAATATGATTTTTTGTAGAATATTTAAGAATTTCTGGCACTGAGAACACACCAGGGGGCCCACCATTTGGCCACGAGGGCACAGGGCGCGCCCACCCCCCTGGGGCGCGTCCCCCTGCCTCGTGGGCTCCACGTGGACCCCCTCCACTTATTCCAGCACCCACTCACTTCGTCTTCCTCCAGAAAAAATCTTCCCGTAGCTCAAACCCGTGTTCTAGCTCATCTTGCTACCATTTTCGATCTCTTTGCTCAAAACTCCATCCACAAAACTGTTTTGGGAGATTGTTCTTCGGTATGTGATTCCTCCAATAGTCCAATTAGTTTTTGTTCTAGTGCTTTATTTATTGCAAATTTTTGCTGCTAAGGTGACCCTGTTCTTGAGCTTGTATGTCAAATTTATATGGTCCAAAGTAATTTTAATGCATGATATAGCCTCTAGGCACTTGGGGGAGTAGTTGCTATCAATCTTGTTGAGTTTGTTTCACTTTTATTTTGAGTCACTAAAAATTTCAGAAATTTTTCAGAGAAAGAAAATGATGAAGAGATTGTTGAGGAGCTCTTCGAGCCGAAGCTCGAAGGATAAGCAGAATGAGGAGAATAAAAAGCCCAAATACAATCTTCCTCGCACTGCGGAGGTTCGGCCGTGCGAATGGCCTTGTGATGCGTTCTTGAGAGCCGCCGGAATTTATGATGACTTTTATTACTTGGCTGAGAATGCAGGCCTCACCGACTTCCTCCACGACCAGCGCGAACAGTATCTCCTACTCACTAATATTTTCATGCAAAATTTTTATTTCCATGCTAAGAAATCACCACCTTCAGTGGAGTTTCACTTATATGATGAGGTTAAGGAGATGTCACTCCATGATTTTTGTCGGGTCTGCAAGATACCCTTTGTGGGCAGCATCGAGGAACCACATCGTCGTGATGTGGATGGATTTATTGATAGAATTGCTGTAGGGGAAACGAGGAAAGTTTCCGATGCAAGAATTACTAGTATACATTTTCCTGTTCTACGTTACTTTGCGATATTTGCTAGTAGATGCTTAATTGGTCGCGGGAACAGTGGAAATCTTAGTGCTCCTGATCTTGTCATTTTGCGCCATGCTTTGTTTCGTGATACAACTTTCAGCTTAGGCGCTATTGTTGCTAAACGATTAAGTCTGAACCGTACAAAGGGCCCCATCTTCGGAGGCATCTTTGCTTCACGCCTTGCTGAACACTTTGAGATACCTATTAGACATTATGAGAAAGAGGAGAAATTGCTGCCCCCTATTTTTCTAGATTATAAGAGTATGGTAGCACATGAATTTATTGTTAAAAATAAGAAGAAGATGCTTAAGTATAATTTGATATTTGATAAAACTCACTGTGAGACTATTACCTTGCCTGCACCCTCTTTGCTTAACATACTTTCAGGCACGTACCTCATCTTGGCCGAGGCCATTTATGCATACTGGAGGCTGACACAAGTCCCAGAGCCTGAGTCTGAGCCACCACTTGACCCTTATCGACAGTCTGTTTATCAGTGGGATCCAGAGGAGATCGCCAACCAGTGGCACCCTGAGGACCCTCCTCAGTACGCCGGAGAGAATAGTTTCGATCCGTGGGCATAGACCAACTTAGGCCAAAAGCCTAAGCTTGGGGGAGTACGTATTTCTCACCGACATTACATTCATGTTCACACACTCATTCTAGTTGTCGGTGCTCATACTTTTTCATTGTACTATCCATGCTAGTTTATTTTCTTTCCTAAGCCTTCTTCTTGTGTGTTTGAAAAACCTTAAGAAAAACAAAAAAAATTAGTTGTAGCTTTTAGCTAGTTTACTTTCCATGCCTGTAGTAGTAGTAATTAAAAGAAAACCCAAAAAGATTTTTCGTTCTTCTTTTGCTTGTTGGGAACTTTCCCGTGTAAATAGTTTTATTTCTTTTCTTATTCTTTGGGGGTCGAGAGGAGAAGACCATGATGAAAATATTGAGTGGCTCTCATATGCATTATTGTTGATTTAACCAAGAGCCCATATTACCTTGTCTTATCCCTTGTATTAAATGCTTGCAGATTCCAGCTTAGTCCAATGCACGTGCACTATTATTATTATCCACACCGTTCGGTCGTGCGAGTGAAAGGCAATAATGACGATATATGATGGACTGAGTGAGATGAGAGAAGCTGGTATGAACTCGACCTATCTTGTTTTTGTAAATATGATTAGTTCATCGTTCTTGATTCAGCCTATTATGAATGAAATATGTTTGCAATGACAATTAGAGATTATAGTTGCTCATGCCATGCTTAATTAGCTAGGAGTTTATAATGGTTTATCTTGCGTGCCAACATGCTATTAAAATGGTTGTGATGTGGTATGATAGGGTGGTATCCTCCTTTGAACGATTCGAGTGGCTTGACTTGGCACATGTTCACGCATGTAGTTGAAACAAAATCAACATAGCCTCCACGATATTTATGTTCATGGTGATTTATATCCTACTCATGCTTGCACTCATTGTTGATTAATCTTAATGCATGTTCATGACTGTTGTCGCTCTCTAGTTGGTCGCTTCCCAGTCTCTTTCTAGCCTTCACTTGTACTAAGCGGGAATACTGCTTGTGCATCCACTTTTATAAACCCCAAAGTTATTCCATATGAGTCCACCATACCTTCCTATACGCGGTATTTACCTGCCGTTCCAAGTAAATTTGTATGTGCCAAACTCTAAACCTTCAAATGAAATTCTGCTTTGTATGCTCGAATAGCTCATGTATCAACTAGGGCTGTCTATATCTTCCATGCTAGGTGGGTTATTCTCACGATGAGTGGGCTCCGCTCATCACTCACGAGAAAATGGCCGGTAACCGGGATGCCCAGTCCCATGCTCAAATCAAATCAAAATAATTGCAAACAAAACTCCCCAAGGATTGTTGTTAGTTGGACGGCACCTGTTGTTTCGGACAAGCCATGGATTGATGTTTGTTGGTGGTGGGGGAGTATAAACTTTACCATTCTGTTTGGGAACCGCCTATAATGTGTGTAGCATGGAAGATATCGAGATCTCTTGGTTGTTATGTTGACAATGAAAGTATGCCACTCAAAATATTATTTATCTCTATTTCAAAACCCGAGCTCTGGCACCTCTGCAAATCCCTGCTTCCCTCTGCGAAGGGCCTATCTATTTACTTTTATGTTGAGTCATCATCCTCTTATTAAAAAGCACCAGTTGGAGAGCACCGCTGTCATTCGCATGCATTGCTATTAATTTACATTGAGTATGACTGTGACTGGATCTCTTTTACCATGAATTACAATGTCTAGCCAGTCCTTGATCTTCAGGGGTGCTCTGCATTTATGTTTTGCGGTCTCAGAAAGGGCTAGCGAGATACCATCTTGTTATATCATGTTATGATTGTTTTGAGAAAGTGTTGTCATCCGAGATTTATTATTATTGCTCGCTAGTTGATTATGCCATTGATATGAGTAAACAAGAGACCTAAATGTTATTGTGAATATGGTTAGTTCATAATCTTTGCTGAAAACTTAAATGCTGGCTTTACATATTTGCAACAACAAGATCAAACAGAGTTTGTAAAAGTTTTTCTTTATCACTTTCAGTTTGTCAACTGAATTGCTTGAGGACAAACAAAGGTTTAAGCTTGGGGGAGTTGATACGTCTCCAATGTATCTACTTTTTCAAACACTTTTGCTCTTGTTTTGGACTCTAACTTGCATGATTTCACTACAGGAATCAGCTGCTTTGCCGTCTGCCATAGCAGACGGCAAAGGCATGCTTGGCGGACGGCAAAGGCTTTGCCGTCAGCCAGCAGACGGCAAACACTCCGGCTGAACGGCTGCCGGCAAAGGACACTTTGCCGTCTGCTAGCGGACGGCAAAGAAGCAAGGTCTTTGCCGTCCGCTGGCAGACGGCAAAGAAAGCAAGCTCTTTGCCATCTGCCAGCGGACAACAAAGAGGCCAAATAGGCCAAAGTGGCTATATAGCCCCTGTTTTTTCTTATATCAATTCATTTTCACAGAAAATTATATATATGACCAATATAGCATATCCAACACATATTACCAATAGTCATGAACACATGTAAATTAAAAACTTTATTAATAATTGGAATAGGTAATACAAAGTCATATTATAAAGAATCAGAAATGATTAAGTAATTAAATTTACATTTCGGAATTTACAAGAAATGACCTAAAACTAAATATCTATTTTCCTAAAAACTATCTTATTACTAAGATCTTCTCTGGATCTTCTTCTTTTCTTCCAACCTGCATAACAAAAACACTAAGAAAGAGAGAATGGGTTAGGAGTAGAAATGTAGCATTTCACTTGGTGAAATGCAATGCTGTAGGAGCCAGCACTTGAGATCAAGACAATCTTAGTTAAGATCCTGATTTTCAAAGTGATCTTAATTAGAAAGCCAAATAGAGTAAACCAATACCAAAGAGCCAAAGGAGAGAACTAGCCAAGGACCCAATCAAGAAGCCACCATAATTAGTAGTAAGTTAAATGCCAACACAAAGACCACTATCAGTACTAGCTCCAGGAATTAAGCCAACTAAAAACTAGTGATTAAAGCCAAGGATTAGACTTCATCACCACAATCAGTTTTGTCCAGTGAAGCAGCTAGGAGGAGCAGGCTGTCCACAAGAAGCAGGTTTACCAGAATCCACAAGACCAAGCTACAGAAGACCTCAAGGTATACTTGAGGGATTATGTGCTCAGACAGCCTGGAAGTGCCAGGGCTAGTTCATCACAGCACAGGGATAGCCACATGTAAATTAAGCCTAAGAGAGGGGGTCTCAGACCAGCATCACTGCCCAAATCAGATGTAGTATCTGTCTTATCAGTAGAAAACTAGGAAAGTAACAGCCAAAACCAAGTATAGCATCTGTTCATATGCTATTAGAAAGAGACCAATAGGGATAGCCAAACCAAGTGGTATATGTTCATGTCAGTATTAGAAATAAAGCAACTAAGATCAAGTGAGCATCTGTTCATAAGATCAATAGAAATAGCATAGAAGAAATAGCAGGGTAGCACCCCACTGATTATCTACTTCTGCAGAACACAGCACACACATGCACCTAGTAATTTCTGCAAATAGGGCACTGCACCCACAAGCACAAGGGGCTAGTATCACTTAACAGCTACTACAACTAAACAGCAGCAGCATTAGTTAACAACAGCTATAACCACTATTATCCAAAGGTTAAACAGACCAATGGAAAGGAAATATAACACTAAAATCAGTTAACTGAATCAAAGTCACCACCAATAGTTAGCGAATTAACTGACAGACACAACAACTACAGGGAGAGATCCCCAGTACAGCCAAGTACAGGATTTAGCCACTGACTAGATCAAACACAGCAAGCCTCACTTAGGAACAACTAGAGGAGCAGCACAGCCTAACCAATTTAGCAAATCCAGAAGCACATATGCGTAGGAGCAACTACACACATGAGCAACGACTGACCAATTTAACAAATCCAAGAGCCAACTACATACTCAGAGCCCTCACACAAAAGAAGATCATCTACTTGTCATCTTTTGGTTTGATGGCATATAGAAACTTCAAAATAATATAAAGAGCCAATTGGTGTACCAACTGAACTTTCTCCACACTAAATAGAAATGATGATAATTCAAGAAAATGGAACCAGAGTGAACACAGGATAAGATAACAACATCCTAGTAGAGAGTGACCACATAAATGGTAGAAGGTAGTGCTCTAGATTGTTAATGTGGTAAGAAATAACTCTGAAGCAAGGGTTCTATCGTCATATGTGGGACAGGCAGTGTTGTCGTAGGCTACATTGAATCTTTTTTGCGTCACTACAACTTTGCAAAATAGAAATAGCCCTTAGCTTGCTGAAATAATAATTCTCTTATATGCTTAGTTTCTGAAGAATAACAGAGGATGAACAAATTAAGAGCAGGTCTGCAACCACATGACTAAGATTCAGGAAAGTGTATAGCAAGGATGATAATTTTGGTTTGTGCGATAAGAATGCAGGTTAACACACATTGATAATCCAATACACTATATATCAGCAACAAAAGAACACATCTGATACAATTACAGCGGCATCCAGGAGGCCAGAGTGGCATAACCAGCAAAGCCAGACACTTGAATCAATGCACAAACTCGCCCCTTCCTCTACTTGGACCAGACCACGACATAAAACCACCATCTAATTGATTCAAGTAATCCGATGTTCCACAGAGTAGCAGAAGAGTAGGAGCAGGGGGAGATGGAGCTCACCGAGGGGCTGTTGACGGAGCAGCACTCGGGGAGGCGCCGGGGTTGCATTGGACGCCGTCCAACCGGCGAGGAGCCCTCCTGCACCGCAAGCCGACGACGCCATGTCGGAGTTGCGCCAGAGCGCCGTCCCGCCGACGAGCACGAACACCACGGGCACAAACGCGACCAAGGAGGCCGGCGGTGGCGTAGAGTACATCCAGGAGCGCCACCAGGAGCGGGGACGACCGGAGCAACGAGCAGGTAGCCGCCGGAGACAAAGATCACCACCAACACCGAAACCCTAGCAGGGCATAACCGAAGGGGGCGACCACAGGGAGCAGAGGAAAACAAATCGATGTGGAGGAATCGACAGAGCTCATCTAGGAGCAGCCGTAGGTGTGCTGGACGGCGCCAGAGCTCACCGGAGCGGCCGGAATCGGCCGGCGTCCGTGGCGGCGGCGCAAGGGGATCGAGAGGACCACACAGGAAGAGAGCTAAGCGAGCGAGAGAGATGGGCGCGTGCGTTGGTTCTGGTCTAGCCCAGCCAGCGTAACTGTACGGCTTTTTTTTTACCCGCAAAAAAAAATAGCCCACCTCTTTGCCGTCTGCCAGTGGACGCCAGCGCTGTAACGGCGCACCAGCGCCAGCAGACGGCAAAGAATTGGCTGATGGCAACCAGGTTCTTTGCCGTCTGTTTTACCAAAGCAGACGACAAAGAGCCTCCTTGCCGTCTGCCAGCAGACGACAAAGAGCTGGCAGACGGCAAAGATCCTGATTCCAGTAGTGTTTGAATGGAACTAACCCGGACTGACGTTGTTTTTAGCAGAACTGCCATGGTGTTATTTTTGTGCAGAAATAAAAGTTCTCGGAATGACATGAAAATCCACGGAGACACGTTTTGAAATTAATAAAAAATATTGGCGAAAGAATCAGCATCAGGGGGTCCACACCCTGTCCACGAGGGTGCAGGGCATGCCCCCCCTGGGGCGTGCCCCCCTGTCTCGTGGGCCCTCTGGGACTCCACCGACCTCAACCCCAACTCCATATATTCACTTTCGGGGAGAAAAAAACCAGAGAGAAGGATTCATCACGTTAAACTAACTATAGATTAATTAGACTAACTAATTAATTAGTTTAATTAAACAAAATTAATTAACTTAATTAATTAACTAATTAATTAATAATTATTGATTTTATTTAATTGATTTTTATTTTTATTTATTCATTTTTTTAACCGTTCTGGGGGCTGGGGCCCCACTTGTCATTGTCTCAGGGGGGTGGGGCCCAGCTGTCTGTGGCCCCAGGGGCCATTAGCGGGCGCGGGCGCCCGACAGGGCGCCGCGGGGCGCCGGCGAGGCCGTAGCGGCTGCGCAGGGGCGCCGGCGTGTGGGGGCCCGACGGCGCGGCCGGGGCGGACGCGGCGAGTGGAGAGGCTGCGTGGGTGCAGGGGAGTGGCAACGCGAGCAGAGGCGTAGCGAGGCGCGACGAGCGGCCAGCGGGAGGGCCTGGCGAGGCGCGGCGCGACCGTTAGCAGCGCGAGGCGCAGCGGGAAGCAAGGGACGCGACGAGCGGCCATGGGGCGAGTCAGGCGTGGCCGGCGCTAGCGGCCAGCAGCAGACAACAGCGCAGCAGCGGCAGGAGCAGAAGCAGGCAGCGGCGACGACGAGCGCGACGGAGGCGCGGCCACGGGGAGGAGCAAGCAGGCCAGCGGGGGCGCGGTCGACGGCGGGTGCGAGCGCCGGGCGGAGCTGCGTGGGAGGGGGGAGGACACGGCGACCGGGCACGAGAGCGCGAGCGGCGCACGGGGGTGGGCTGCGCGGGAGCCAGCATGGCCGTGGCGAGCGCGGGGCGAAGCGGGGCACGGTGAGCAGGGCGCGGGCGTGTCGCGTGCACGGCGAACGGCGACGGGGCCGAGAGGAAAGGGAGGAGGGACGACGGCTCACCGGGCCCTGCAGCTGTGCGTACGCGGGCTCGGGGAGGAGGACGAGGACGGCGCGGCGCCGGCGACATCGAACAGCGAGGCGAGGTGAGGGGCGCCCGATCCAGATCCAAAGCGGGGGGGGGGGGGGGGGGGGGGGGGAGAGGGGAAGAGTGGCGTCGGGAGGGGTTAGGGTTTGGACGAGGCAGGCCATATAGGCCAGTGGGGTTTGCGGGGTGGGCCGGCTGGCTGGGCCGTTGTCCAGTTGGGGCGGGGGGGGGGGGGGGGGGGGGGGGAGAGTTTTGGTTTCTTTATTTTCTGTTTTATTAATGTCTATTTTTTCTTTTCTCTTATTTTCTATTTTGCAAATAGTTAGGCCACTAATTGATTTTTACAAAATAAGTGACCTAGCCCAAAATTAGCAGTGCATTATACCTAACTCCAAAAACTAGTTTGGGCAAAACATAATTTCATATTTAATTTAGATTAAATAAAAGGTTAATAAATATTGTCTTTAGTCACTGTTTGAGGATGTTTGAGTCACTTACCTAATTACAATGATGTTGGTTTCAATTTTAGAATTGTCTCTGATTTACTTGCTATTTAATGAACAATTTAGTTTCTGATTTGAACAACTTTTATTTTTACTTTAATTTAATCTGAAGTTTGAATTAGGAGTTTGAAATGCAATATGATGCAATGATGATTATGCACTATTAATCTAGCAGACTTGTCATTATCAAAAGTGATTACTGTGGCTAATGACATGGGGTGTTACACAAGGCCTGGCGAGCTCGTGCCATTTCACTGCTCGATGTTGGCGAAGGGAGAGCAGCATGGAGCTTCTGGGCGCCGCGAGAGGAGGACAAGCCAGCGACGGGGGTGGACAAGGGGCAACGACACGCCCAACCAACATTTTTTCAAATACGTGTTTGAACATATTTTTTGAAATGTTAAATATTGTTTCAAACACACATTGAGTATTTTTCGAATACACATTGAACATTTTATGAATACATGTGAAATGTTTTTCAGATACACCTTAAGATTTTTTTAAAGACACCATGAATACTTTTTGTAGTACACATTGTATACTTTCTATATACATGTGAACATTTTTCTGATACATGTTAAACATTTTTCCAATATATGATGAGCATTTTTTCAAACTGTCGTGAACATAATTTTTTAAACATATGGACATTTTCAATTGTCACAATTATTTTTCCAATATTGTGATTTTTTTTCAAAACCTGACATTTGCCAAACATTTTTATAGTACATGGTAAACATTTTCTAAAATTGTATTAAGTAATATTTTTATATTTATATTCATTTCTATATTTTAGTGCATTTTTGGA
Source organism: Thinopyrum elongatum (assembly GCA_011799875.1). Classification (NCBI taxonomy): domain Eukaryota; kingdom Viridiplantae; phylum Streptophyta; class Magnoliopsida; order Poales; family Poaceae; genus Thinopyrum; species Thinopyrum elongatum. The sequence goes on from CM022297.1 coordinate 8,932,081, forward strand.
ACATAAACATAAATAAAGAAACAAAAGGCCTCACACTGGAAAAAAAAGAAAAAAAAAGGAAAGCGGAGAAGGCCTGTAATGGACCGGCCCACTACTTGGCTCTCCTTGAGGCAAGCGGCTCCTGCTTCTCCGTCTTCCGGCCTGCGGGCCACCGATGCCAAGCTGCGCCGGCCCGAAGCCGCGGCGGCCGGCCTCGAGCTTCTTCACCGCCGGCGAGCGACTGCGGTGTCCGCTCGTCGGCAACGCCACCGACCACGTCCGCTATTCTACGTCGAGGTCGCCAACTCCATCGACCCCCAGTGCTCAGGTCAGTAGGTGCTGCTCTCTTGTTCTACCAAATCCTACAACCTCCGGTGATTGATGCCACGGATGAAGAAAAATCTTCTTTCTGTTGCTGATTGAGCATCGATTTCAGGGACAGGAAGAGGATACCGAGGAGAGAGGCGACCGTGGCTATAAAGATCAGCTCCCGCACTCCACCTGTTCGATGAAATGCCCACAACGCGCCGCAGCGACGTCTTGTTCTCCTCTCTTCGCGGTCGCTCGCCCGTCCATGCTGCCATCCATGAACGTTGACAAGTGACCATCTAAAAGGTTGTCCCACAAGGTATAGCTGAATCCTGAATCTAGTTGACGTTCTTTCATACACATTTGATTTTTTTTCCCTGCTAAAATGCATCAAGCTTTCGAAGCCGACATGGACTTTGAATCGAGGAGACAGATATTGATTCCGAGCTTAACTTACCTGCTGCACCAAGTGGTCATGTCCCGGCAAGGCAGCAGGTATGTCAATTACCTGACTAGTTTCTGTGACATTTCCCGTGCAATCACAGTGCGTGAAGTTGTAAAAGGGTTTCTTTATCTCGTCACATGATCTAAATGACAGGTTAGATACCGTGCAATCATTGTGAAAGTATTTCCTAACTCGTAAATTGTGTATTTCGGGCTTAAATTCATGTCCCTATATTGTTGGTGTGAGAGCTTACCCTAGCTTGATATTACTAGCAAAAGAAACACACGCGAGGACATGCAAACCACTTTAATGCCAAACATGTGCTATATGATTGATTTGATCCTGAGCTTTTGGAACAATTACCGTTGTCTCAGTCCTATCGTACCACAGCACATACTCTGCTTCATTTCAGTTTCAGTGAATGTCTATGCTTGTGTCTCAACCAGTAGACTAATTTGCTGTGCTTGCTTTCCTCTGCTTGTGCAGGAGGATGAACTAGGACTGCCTGCAGTGCTTTGTTTGTCCATGGACAAATTCGTTGTATTTTTCCTGATACATCACTGCCAGTCGTTAAAGAATGGTAAATGGAGCTGTTCTCTATACGGTTGTACATCTTGTTCTTAGTATGTCTGTGATTACACTAGGTGAGTTGAATTTTTAGGTGAATCGGTACCTACTTTTCTGGTAAAAAGATTATGGGATATATTCATACCAAACTCTTCATGTCTATGATTGCAGTAGCTTAGCTCTCACTGTCGTCTGTCATCTGGGACCCAACTTTATAAACAGTCTTTTGTTTCTTGTAATAAAGCAGACTCACGTGTTTGTCATGCTTGTCAACTTGGCAAGCACGTACGTTTACCCTTTGCTAGATCATCATCAATAAGCATCGAACCTTTTAAGTTAATTCATTGTGATCTTTGGACTTCTCCAATTCTGAGTACTTTGGGTTTCAAATACTATCTTATTATTGTTGATGATTTTTCACATTTTATGTGGACCTTCCCCCTCTGACAAAAGTCTGAAACCGCTGCCATACTTCTCAATTTTGTTGCGTACGTTCGGACACAATTCTCTCGTCCTCTTCTCGCTATGCAAGCCGACAATGGCATCGAATTTCAACTCCACTGTCACCACCTTCTTCACCTCTCACGGCATTTGCCTTCGTCTCTCGTGTCCCTACACTTCTGCTCAAAATGGCAAAGCTGAACGAGCTATTCGCACGATCAACGACGTCGTCCGAACCCTTCTTTTTCAGTCATCCATGCCGCCCTCTTTTTAGGCAGAAGCCCTTGCCACAGCCACCCATCTCGTCAACATTCGCCCTTCCCAAGCTATAGACTTCGCCATCCCCTATGTTCGCTTATACGACACTCCGCCCGATTACGCCGCTCTCCGTGTCTTCGGTTGTCTATGCTACCCAAACCAATCCGCCACTGCCAAAAACAAACTATCTCCCCGCTCGGTCGCATGTGTGTTTCTTGGTTATCCTAGTCAACATAAAGGGTATCGTTGTCTCGACCTCGCTACTCCCCGAGTCATTATCTCACGCCATGTCGTTTTTTACGAACATGTCTTTCCCTTCCTTCACTTGCCCGATCAACCAACGACTACCCTAGCCGACCTTGATTTTTTGTTACACCTAGCAGCCACCCAACATGCACCCGTCCAGCCCCAACCCACCCTGCATGCATGCTCGTTGCCCGCCTCATCTAGTGGCCCTGCACCTTCTACTCCACCAGCCAGTGCCACATCCTCTCCATCAAGTCTGCATGCAACCCCGTCACCCACCATGCATGGTGGCTCTTCACCTTCCCCTACGTCGGCTACACCTACCAGCCCACCCTCAAGCTTGCCTCCCTTCCCAACCAGCACGACGGCCTCTCCTTCTCCCTCGGTCGACACCGCCTCCCCTCCTTCTTGCACGTCTATCGAACCATCGCCGGCCGTCGTCGTTCACCGACCACCGTCCCCGTCTAACACGCACACTATGCTCACGCGTGCTAAACGTGGGCTCTTCCAACCCGTTGATCGTCTCAACCTAACGGCATCGCACTCCACTTCCTCTCCCATTCCAAAAACATACCGGGGTGCTCTTCATGATCGCAACTGGCGTCGCGCTATGCTTGAGGAATTTGATGCTCTTGTTGCTAACCGGACGTGGTCACTTGTTCCACGACCTCCCTGTGCTCATGTTGTTTCAGGAAAATGGATCTTCAAGCACAAGTTTCACTCTGACGGCAGCCTTGCTCGTTACAAGGCTCGTTGGGTGGTCCGTTGGTATTCTCAGCAGCCAGGCATCGACTTCGATGAGACATTCAGCCCTGTTGTCAAGCCGGCCACGATCCGTATCGTCCTCAGCCTCGCTGTGTCCCGGGCATGGCCCGTTCACCAGCTCGACGTCAAGAACGCCTTTCTTCATGGCAATCTTGACGAGGAGGTCTACTGTCAGCAACCTCCTGGCTTCGTCGATGCTCGCTGCCCCGACTACGTGTGCCACCTCCACAAATCGCTCTACAGTCTCAAGCAAGCTCTGCGTGCTTGGTACCAGCGGTTTGCCCTGTTTGCACATCGGATGGGATTCCTCGCCTCCAAGTCGGATGTCTCTCTGTTCATCTACAAGCGTGGGCATGACCTCGCCTACATTCTTCTCTATGTGGACGACATCGTCATCACAACCTCCACGGATCAGCTACTTCGTCATCTCACTCAGCAGCTCCATTCCGAGTTTGCTATGACAGATCTTGGTGCCCTATCATTCTTTCTCGGTATTTCTGTCACTCGGACAGTGTCTGGTATGGTGCTTTCACAACGACAGTATGCGTTGGATCTTCTCCACCGTGCCGGCATGATGGATTGTAATCCCTCGGCTACCCCTATCGGTGCTAAATGCAAGCTTTCGGTGCAAGATGGTTCCCTCCTTGCTGATCCTACTGAGTACCGCAGCTATGCTGGAGTCTGCAATATCTGACACTCACACGCCCTGACATCACGCACGCTGTACAGCAGGCTTGTCTCTACATGCATGCGCCTCGCGAGCCGCATCTGCACCTGGTCAAGCGCATTCTCTGATACATCAAGGGGACCCTTGACCTCAGCATGCACATCACCAGCTCCTCGCTGACATCTCTCACAGCCTACTCTGACGCTGATTGGGCCGGCTGCCCTAACACCAGACGCTCGACATCTGGGTTCTGCGTTTATCTCGGTGCTAACCTGGTCTCTTGGTCGTCCAAACGCCAGACCACGGTTTCACTCTCTAGTGCCGAGGCAGAGTATCATGCCGTTGCTCATGTTGTTGCCGAATGTTGTTGGATCTGGCAGCTTCTCAGTGAGCTTCATCATCCTCTCTCGACTGCCACAGTTGTCTTCTTTGATAATGTCAGTACTGTCTACATGGCTTCCAACCCGGTTCAGCATCGCCGTACGAAACACATCGAGATCGACATTCACTTTGTTCACGAGAAGGTGTCCCTTGGCGAGGTGCGGGTTCTTCATGTGCCATCTTCTCATCAGTATGCTAACATAATGACAAAAGGACTCTCGTCGCAGCTCTTCTTCGAGTTTCGGTCCAGTTTGTGTCTCTTGCCATACGACACACAAACTGAGGGGGATGTTAAAGTATTCCTTTTGTATAGATTACCTTGTATAGGCATATGATCTCCTGCCGATATGTATTGATTCGGTCAGGGATTCTCTTGATCTCTCTTGATGGTCAAGTCATGTAATCTATATATGTGATATGAAGCCGCCCCATGAGAGGTGTGCAATACACAGAAACATATCTGTTTACTATTACATCAGCACTGTGCTGCAACAAAAGCTGCATGATGCCAGTCTTCCCATACGGGGCAGCAACATGTAGTGGCGTCCCTTCACAAGAGAATACATCAACACTAGCTACTTCAGAGAGCAAGAGTCGAACCAGTCGGTCCTTCCCTGGGAAAAAAATGAAATGTACTTTAGTGGCATTAAGAATAATACTTTATTTTAGACATTCTTATTTAGGACGAACAAAAAAAAAATCAGGACTATATCATTCAAGGGATGTGTGTTTCATTCAAGATACACGCATATCCCAATGCACATGACAACCTTCAAGTACAAGCAGGAAAATGCACAACTGAATTAGACGTCATATCGAAGAGTACAAAGAACGAAAAAGGTGAGGGGAAATCTGAATCGGAGGAATGTTACACATGTGTTAGGTATGATGTACTATCGCTCTTTAAGTACAGACAGGTGAATATGCAGTCCAAAAACAAAGTAGTGATGGACATCAGTAACCAGATCAGGCAGGAACATATAAAGAATAGTAATATCGGTAACTTTCTTTTATGATCAACAAATTAATAAATATACCAAATGTTAATAGGTGCAGAAAGATAACCTTCTTTTGTAGCGTAGCGCAGAGGAGTAAAGCCTTTGTTGTCTTGCTTATCAGGATTAGCACCTTTGTCAAGCAAATACTTCGCAGCAATGGATTTACCATGTGACACTGCACAAGCCAGAGGTGTCATGCCTACAAAGTATTACGAAGAAGCAATTTAATCAGATCATGCATACACATCTTAGAGCAACTCCAACGCGGGTACCCATTTTGTCCGCCGCCGTCCGTTTGGATCGCCGCGGACAAAAGTGGTGGCGCAACGCGCCGACCCATTCCCAAATAGCGTCCGCTTCGCTTCCGCGCTGACCCATTTGCGGCCCAAATTTGCGGCTGACATCCGCGCCACGCGTTCTCTCGGTGTCTGCCGCGGCCCCACTTGTAAGTCGGCCAACTACCGCACGCGGTCGCAGTTAACGCGGCCACCCACCGCGGGCCCACGCGTCAGCGACTGGAAGCTGCCGGGCCGCGTCCTTTTTTAATGCGGGCGGTGGGGCGGCCGTCCTCATCCACTTCCATTTCACCCTTTCCACATCTGGCTGCCTGCTCCCTCGCCGGCGACAAACCCTAGCCACCAGCCAGCATGGGCCTCTTCAGCGGCTCCGGCAAGAAAGGCAAGATGACGGCCGGCGCTTCCTACTCCCGCGCCCTTCCCCCGCCGCCGCCGTCTGCCCGCCCTGCTAGGCAGCGGCTGAGCATCACCGTGCACCAAGCGCGGTGGCACCACGAGTACAGGGTGGCGCTGTCCTACCCCGACGTGACGCTGCCGCACGGGTGACTCCGACAAATGTTTTAAATGTTAATGTGGACTTTGGGCGGCTGTTGACCGGCGTGTTTATTGTATATTAATGTTTTATTTTATTTTACTTTTTTAGCCCGATTTTAATTTTATGGGTCCAGCCAGCGTTGGGCGTCCAAGCCGACCCAAATCGCAAAGCGGACACGGACGTCCGCTTGGCCGATCCAAACAGACAAAAAGCGGACAAAAGCGCCGTCCGTTTGGGTCGGCGCGTTGGAGTTGCTCTTACCAGACTATCACAACATAATGCAAGCCGTTAAAGTTCTACAAAGTACAAACGCATCATATATTTATAGTATACCAAACCACAATTACAATTTCGATGTATAAAAGCCACGCTTCAACACAATTTACATCACAAAGGGAGCCTTTTCCATCAGAAATTTACAAGAAACTATCTGATGCAATGCTAAATGCAGAAATCACTTTGCAGATGCATATGGACAAGACATCAGCTCTTCAAGGAAATCCCAACGCAGCTCATAAGTAGCAGCCTTCAGATGGGATCGCGGAAGAACAGAGGCTTACGGTGGCGGAATAATTGTTTCGGGTCTCGCTCTAGGGTTTTGCAGTATTTGAGAATTTATAGTGCTGGAATTAGGTCTGACGGAATCACGAGGGGCCCACAAGACATCAAGGCGCGTCCTGTTGTCTTGTCGTCTCCTCGTCTGGCTTCTGGTCTTCCACCGAAACTTCTAGGGTCCCTCCTAGTCCAGAAAAAATCGTCAAAAAGTTCCGTAGCGTTTGGTAGGGATTTTCTGTAAAACGAAAAACAAGCAGAAAACAACAACTGGCACTTGACACTAGGTTAATACGTTAGTTCCCAAAAATTATATAAAATTATATATAATGTATACAAGTTTGGTAATATAATAGCATGAAACAATAAAAAATTATAGATATGTTGGAGACGTATCAGTGACGCTCCTTCCTGCTGCTCGGCCTCGTCGATCTAGTCATGTAATCCACATCCTACCCCCATCCTCCGCCTCCTTCTCCATCCCACATGCCCCGACCAGCGGCGCGACACCTTTCACCCAAATCACTGCCCCATCCTCCAAATAAGCGCCGCCCAAAGCCATGGTACATGCAGTATAGCGAAGCTCAAGAAGCATTTGGCAGCGGAGAAGCAAATCGCGGTCGCACGCACAGATGAGGTCGCGATGACTGTCATGCATGCCAACCCTCAGATCTTGGAGGAGCACCTTGCCGTCGAGACCACCGTGGACGCCTCGCAGACGGACGACGCCACGCGGTTGGCTGCTTTAAGCGACAGTTCATGGTGTTTTCTTGAGGCCACCATCGGTGCCTTCGACAAAGACTACGAGGTGTTTTCTCATCGTGCCCGTGCTTACCTCAACTCTAGAGCCAGCAGGTTGGTGCTCGGAGCGGCTCGGGCGACTACCACTACGAGGAGGGCACCCACGATGTGGAGGCATTGCCCTCTTCCAAGTTTAAGGAGCCCATCATCATCGAATCTCCGATGATGAGGAGCAGTTGGTTTTTTAGCTTACTATAACAACCTATGTTCAGCTAGTTACATCGGTTAAGTATGTTCGGTTTACCTGTTGCATATGCTGCTCCTGTCTTTCCTTTAGAAATTCTAGTGAATTCTCTTATGTAATGTTACTATGCAATCTGATCTTCTAGTATATATGTTCTATATATTGTGCAATGTGGTGCTCAGTTAACTATTTGGTTCATTTGTTGTGATGTTCAGTTAACTGTCTGGTTCAATTCTGCAATGTTATGTTTAATTGATGTGGGTACCATTTTGTATTATTATGCATATGAGAAATAAATTGAATTTTGTTGTAATAAATACATGAAAACATATACAATTGCTATATTTCCTAGTTCTTAACTATGCTTGGTTTGGATAACTGGTTTTTCCATGTGTCTCGAATTAATCTGCTATATCTGCAATGTGTTTATTTTTCATCAACATATTTTACTGATAGTATGGTCATTCTTACTTAACCTGATAAATAACTACGTTATATGTGTTGCAGGGAAACAATGAGAGGCACTGAGGTTTACCATCGAGGTTCGCATATGCATAAATATCATCTCTAAATTTTGAATTGGCGCAAAGGAAAAAAAAATCAAGGTACAAGATTTAGTACCAATCCTATAGTTCACTGATGTCTTCTTCATTGCGCAGAAAAAGATTTCATTATTTTTTGTCCCTAGTTTCTTTATTCTAACAATTTTTCTGAGTTTCTTGACTTGACTGATATTCATGAACATCTCATTTCCCCGTATGCAAAATGGGTCGAACAGTGTGTCTAAACCTCTGACAGCAGGACCTACATGTGCAAAACCAAATTGTTAAAAACCTTAATATTAGAATAGTTCCTGCAATTGCAAAATAATGCGTTATTAACCAAAGGTCCATCTGTCGCAGAAAGGGGGTAAAAACCATTTGTATAGGAAGTAACATGATACGTCCATTTTGCATCATGCTTTTATATTGATATTTATTGCATTATGGCCTGTTATTACCTATTTTGGTACAATACTTATGCCTTTTCTCTCTTATTTTACAAGGTTTACATGATGAGGGAGAATGCCGGCAGCTGGAATTCTGGACTGGAAAAGGAGCAAATCTGAGAGACATATTCTGCACAACTTCAAAAGTCCTGAAAATTTACGGAGAATTATTTTGGAATATATAAAAAATATTGGGTGAAGAAAATACCAGAGGGGACCCATCAGGAGGCCACAAGCCTGGGGGCACGCCCTACCCCCCTGGGCGCGCCCCTGTGGCTTGTGGGCCACCTGGCAGGCCTCCAGTGCCCATCTTCTGCTATATGATGTGTTTTGACCTGGGAAAAATCAGAGGAGAGCTTTCGGGACGAAGCGCCGCCGTCTCGAGGCGGAACCTGGGCTGAAGCAATCTAGGGCTCCGGCGGAGCTATTCTGCTAGGGAAACTTCCCTCCCGGAGGGGGAAATCGAAGCCATCATCATTACCAACGATCCTCTCATCGAGAGGAGGTCAATCTCCATCAACATCTTCACCAGCACCATCTCCTCTCAAACCCTAGTTCATCTCTTGTATCCGATCTATGTCTCAGAACCTCAGTTTGGTACCTGTGGGTTGCTAGTAGTGTTGATTACTCCTTGTAGTTAATGCTAGTTGGTTTATTCGGTGGAAGATCATATGTTCAAATCCTTAATGATAATTATTACTCCTCTGATTATGAACATGAATATGCTTTGTGAGTAGTTACGTTTGTTCCTGACGACATGGGAGAAGTCTTGTTATAAGTAATCATGTGAATTTGGTATTCGTTCGATATTTTGATGAGATGTATGTTGTCTTTCCTCTAGTGGTGTTATGTGAACGTCGACTACATGACACTTCACCATTGTTTGGGCCTAGGGGAAGGCATTGGGAAGTAATAAGTAGATGATGGGTTGCTAGAGTGACAGAAGCTTAAACCCAAGTTTATGCGTTGCTTCGTAAGGGGCTAATTTGGATCCATATGTTTCATGCTATAGTTAGATTTATCTTAATTCTTCTTTCATAGTTGCGGATGCTTGCGAGAGGGCTTAATCATAAGTGGGAGGCTTGTCCAAGTAAGGACAACACCCAAGCACCGGTCCACCCACATATCAAATTATCAAAGTAACGAACGCGAATCATATGAGCATGATGAAAACTAGCTTGACAGTAATTCCCATGTGTCCTCGGGAGCGCTTTGCTTTATATAAGAGTTCGTCCAGGCTTGTCCTTTGCTACAAAAAGGATTGGTCCACCTTGCTGCACCCTTGTTACACTTGTTACTTATTACCCGTTACGAATTATCTTATCACAAAACTATCTGTTACCGATAATTTCAGTGCTTGCAAAGAATACCTTGCTGAAACCCGCTTGTAATTTCCTTCTGCTCCTCGTTGGGTTCGACACTTTTCTTATCGAAAGGACTATGATAGATCCCCTATACTTGTGGGTCATCAAGACTCTTTTCTGGCGCCATTGCCGGGGAGTGAAGCGCCTTTGGTAAGTGGAATTTGGTAAGGAAACATGTATATAGTGTGCTGAAATTTACTGTCACTTGTTGCTATGGAAAATAATCCTTTGAGGGGTTTGTTCGGGGTATCTTCACCCCGACCGGAAGAGCAAAGAGTTGCCCCTCAACCTACTGAACCTACTGAAAATATTTATTATTAAAGTCCTTCGGGTATGATAGAGAAACTGCTGGCTAATCCTTATGCAGGAGACGGAACATTACATCCTGATATGCATCTAATCTATGTGGATGAAGTTTGTGGATTATTTAAGCTTGCAGGTTTGCCCGAGGATGAAGTCAAGAAGAAGGTCTTCCCTTTATCTTTGAAGGAGAAGGCATTGACATGGTATAGGCTATGTGATGATATTGGATCATGGAACTACAACCGATTGAAATTGGAATTTCATCAGAAATTTTACCCTATGCATCTGGTTCATCGTGATCGGAATTATATTTATAATTTTTGGCCTCGTGAAGGAGAAAGTATCGCTCAAGCTTGGGGGATGCTTAATTCAATGTTATATTCATGCCCCAATGAGCTCTCAAGAGAAATTATTATTCAGAATTTTTATGCTCGACTTTCTCGTAATGATCAATCCATGCTCGATACTTCTTGTACTGGTTCTTTTATGAAGAAGACTATTGAATTCAAATGGGATTTATTGGAAAGAATTAAATGCAACTCTGAAGATTGGGAACTCGACGAAGGTAAGGAGTCAGGTATAAACCTTAAGTTTGATTGTGTTAAATCTTTTATGGATACCGATGCTTTTCATGAATTTAGCACTAAATATGGACTTGACTCTGAGATAGTAGCTTCCTTCTGTGAATCATTTGCTACTCATGTTGATCTCCCCAAGGAGAAGTGGTTTAAATATCATCCTCCCATTGAAGTGAAAGTAGTAGAACCTATTAAAGTTGAAGAAGAAACCATTACTTAAAATATTGATCCTGTTGTTCCTACTGCTTATATTGAAAAACCACCTTTCCCTGTTAGAATAAAGGATCATGCCAAAGCTTCAACCGTGGTTCGTAAGAGTTATACTAGAATACCTACACCCCCTGAACAAATTAAAGTTGAACCTAGTATTGTTATGGTTAAAGATCTCTTGGTCGATAATATTGATGGGCATGTTATTTATTTCTGTGATGAAGCTGCTAGAATTGCTAGACCCGATGATAAAGATAAACATAGACCTGTTGTTGGCATGCCTGTTGTTTCCGTTAAAATAGGAGATCATTGTTATCATGGCTTATGTGATGTGGGTGCTAGTGTGAGTGCAATTCCCTTTACTTTATACCAAGAAATTATGAATGATATTGCACCTGCTGAAATAGAAGATATTGATGTTACTATCAAGCTTGCTAACATAGATACTATATCACCAATTGGCATTGTTAGAGATGTTGAAGTCTTGTGTGGGAAAATAAAATACCCTACTGATTTTCTTGTTCTTGGTTCCCCACAGAATGATTTTTGTCTCATTATATTTGGTAGACCTTTCTTGAACACTGTTAATGCTAAGATAGATTGCGAGAAAGAAACTGTTACTGTAAGTTTTGGGGATGTGTCTCATGAGTTCAATTTCTCTAAATTTCATAGACAACTCCATGACAAAGAATTGCCTAGTAAAGATGAAATTATTGGTCTTGCTTCTATTTATGTGCCTCCTACTGATCCTTTAGAACAATATCTGCTAGACCATGAAAATGATATGTTTATGAATGAAAGGAAGGAATTAGATGAAATATTCTTTAACCAAATGCCTGTTTTGAAACACAACTTGCCTATTGAGATTCTTGGGGATCCTCCTCCACCCAAGGGTGATCCCGTGTTTGAGCTTAAACAATTACCTAATACTCTGAAATATGTTTATCTTGATGAAAAGAAGATATATCCTGTTATTATTAGTGCTAACCTTTCAGAGCATGAAGAAAACAGATTATTGACAACTCTGAGGAAGCACCGTGCCGCTATTGGATATACTCTTGATGATCTTAAGTGCATTAGTCCCACTCTATGTCAGCATAAAATTAATATGGAGCCTGATGCTAAACCAGTTGTTGATCACCAATGACGGTTAAATTCCAAGATGAAAGAAGTGGTAAGAAATGATATACTAAAGCTTCTGGAAGCATGTATAATTTATTCTATTGCTGATAGTAGATGGGTAAGTCCTATTCATTGTGTCCCTAAGAAGGGAGGTATTACTGTTGTTCCTAATGATAAGAATGAACTGATTCCATAAAGAATTGTTACAGGTTACAGAATGGTAATTGATTTTAGAAAATTAAACAAAGCCACTAGAAAAGATAATTACCCTCTACCCTTTATTGATCAAATGCTAAAAAGTTTGTCCAAACATACACACTTCTGCTTTCTAGATGATTATTCTTTTTTCTCTCAAATACCTGTGTTAAAAGAGGATCAAGAAAATACTACTTTTACTTCCCCTTTTGGTACTTTCACTTATAGACGTATGCCTTTTGGTTTATACAATGCAGCTGCTACCTTTCAAAGATGTATGACTGCTATATTCTCTGACTTTTGTGAAAAGATTGTTGAGGTTTTCATGGATGATTTCTCCGTTTACGGAACTTCTTTTGATGATTGCTTGAGCAACCTTGATCGAGTTTTGCAGAGATGTTAAGAAAGTAATCTTGTCTTGAATTGGGAAAAGTGCCACTTCATGGTTAATGAAGGTATTGTCTTGGGGCACAAAATCTCCGAAAGAGGTATTGAGGTGGATAAAGCTAAAGTTGATGCTATTGAAAAAATGCCATGTCCTACGGATATCAAAGATATAAGAAGCTTCCTGGGTCATGCTGGTTTCTATAGGAGATTTATTAAAGACTTCTCTAAAATTTCTAGGCCTCTCACTAATCTCTTGAAAAAAGATGTTCCTTTTGTTTTTGATGATGATTGTGTAGAAGCATTTGAAATCCTTAAGAAAGCCTTGATTTCTGCACCTATTGTTCAACCACCTGATTGGAACCGACCCTTTGAAATTATGTGCGATGCTAGTGATTATGCTGTTGGTGCTGTTCTAGGACAAAGACTTGATAAGAAATTAAATGTTATCCATTATGCTAGTAAAACTCTAGACAGTGCTCAAAGAAACTATGCTACCACTGAAAAGGAATTTTTAGCAGTTGTGTTTGCTTGTGAGAAGTTCAGATCTTATATTGTTGATTCCAAAGTAACTGTTCACACTGATCATGCTGCTATTAAGTATCTTATGGAAAAGAAAGGTGCTAAACCTAGACTTATTAATGGGTTCTTTTGCTACAAGAATTTGATTTGCATATTATTGATAGAAAGGGAGCTGAGAACCCTGTAGCAGACAACTTGTCTAGGTTAGAAAATATTCTTGATGACCCACTACCTATTGATGATAGCTTTCCTGATGAACAGTTAGCTGTCATAAATGCTTCTCGTAATACTCCATGGTATGCTGATTATGCTAATTACATTGTTGCTAAATTTATACCACCTAGTTTCACATACCAGCAAAAGAAAAAGTTTTTCTATGATTTAAGACATTACTTTTGGGATGACCCACACCTCTATAAAGAAGGAGTAGATGGTGTTATTAGACGTTGTGTACCTAAGCATGAACAAGAACAGATCCTACGCAAGTGTCACTCCGAGGCCTACGGAGGACACCATGCTGGAGATAGAACTGCACACAAGGTATTACAATCTGGTTTTTATTGGCCAACTCGCTTCAAGGATGCTCGTAAGTATGTCTTGTCTTGTGATGAATGTCAAAGAATTGGTAATATTAGTAGACGTCAGGAAATGCCTATGAACTATTCACTTGTTATTGAACCATTTGATGTTTGGGGTTTTGATTATATGGGACCTTTTCCTTCCTCCAATGGGTACACACATATTTTGGTTGCTGTTGATTATGTTACTAAGTGGGTAGAAACTATTCCAACTAGTAGTGCTGATCATAACACTTCCATTAAAATGCTTAAAGAAGTTATTTTTTTGAAGTTTGGAGTCCCTAGATATTTAATGACTGACGGTGGTTCACACTTTATTCATGGTGCTTTCCGTAAATTGCTTGCTAAGTACGATGTCAACCATAGAATTGCATCTTCGTATCATCCTCAGTCTAGTGGTCAAGTAGAATTGAGCAATAGAGAAATTAAATTGATCTTGCAAAAGACTGTTAATAGATCTAGAAAGAATTGGTCTAAGAAACTTGATGATGCATTATGGGCTTGTAGAACTGCATATAGAAACCCTATGGGTATGTCTTCGTATAAAATGGTTTACGGAAAAGCATGTCACTTACCTCTTGAACTAGAACATAAAGTTTATTGGGCAATTAAAGAGCTCAACTATGATTTCAAACTTGCCAGTGAAAAGAGGCTATTTGACATTAGCTCACTTGATGAATGGAGAACCCAAGCCTATGAAAATGCCAAGTTGTTTAAAGAAAAAGTTAAAAGGTGGCATGACAAAAGGATACAAAAGCGTGAATTTAATGTAGGTGACCATGTCTTGCTATACAATTATTGTTTAAGATTTTTTGCAGGAAAGCTCCTCTCTAAATGGGAAGGGCCTTACATTGTCGAGGAAGTTTATCGTTCCGGTGCCAACAAGATTAACAACGCCGAAGGCAATAACCCGAAGGTGGTAAACGGGCAGAGGATCAAACATTATATCTCAGGTACTCCCATAAATGTTGAAACAAATATAGTTAATACCATGACCCCGGAGGAGTACATAAGGGAGACCTACCAGAACGTTTCAGACTCCGAAAAGGAATAGGTATGTGGTACGGTAAGTAAACCGACTCCAAAACTTTTCTAATGGCAATTTTTCTCCGTTCTGGAATATTTAAAAAATTAGGAAAATTAAAAGTAGTCCGAAGATTGCACGAGGAGGCGACAAGACAGGGGGGCGCGCCCTACCCCCTAGGCGCCCCCCTGTGGCTTGTGACCACCTCGTGTGCCCTCCAAACTCCGTTTTCTTGTGGAATACTCCTTTTGGTCGGCAAAAATTCATTAATATAATCTCCCAAAGGTTTTGACCACCGTACCACGAAAAAAAATCCTTTGCTCTTGTTTCGAGTTGTTTTTCTGACAGATCTAGATCGCCATGATGTCTCCAAGCGCCCCCAAGGACAAGTTTTTCGAGAGGGTCATCAACCCTTACCTCGCGGAGGTGCTGCAACACCCTCAAACCATTGAGATGCGTGAGGGGGTGCTGCACATCCGCGATGTTGAAGGGCCGAATAAGACCGGAAGCGCGGAGGCAAGGCTCGAAGCAATGGAGCAGCAAGTCTTCAAGTGCCAAGGGATGGTGGAACGTGGACTCAATGCCAATCACTTGATGATCATGGAGTTTACCCGTGACCCCAAGCTGGACGCCAAGAACATCGGAGAGGCTATCTTCAAGCTTCATGAGAGAATCGAGCATCTCCAAGCCCAGATCTAGGACTTGCAAAACCAAAACTATGAGTATGAATATAGATTTAAGAAGATGAGTTTGGCTGCAGATTTGAGGATCCCGGAGACTCGTTCATCTTTTTACGATGGAGAAACTATGCCTTGGAAGACGAAGGATAAGATTCTTTCATCATCAACAACTCCATCATCACCACCTCCGAAGAAAGAGATCTAAATACATGGGTATGGGCACTCCCCTTGGCTTGTGCCAAGCTTGGGGGAGATGTCCCGGTATCATATCACCATCACACCTTTACCTTTATTGTTTTGCTTAGTTCGATCCTTTTGGTTACATCTTTATCTAGTAGAATAAAAGTTTTTAGTATGATCTAGCTTTGAGTTTTGCTTTATGTTCCCTCTATGTAATCGAGTCCGACAGTTATATAATAAAGATTAGTTTGAGTTGAGGGCTTTGCTTTCTTGCTATGATCATGAGAAAAAGAAATAAAGAATAAAAGAAATGAAAGATTATATAATGATCTTATGGGAAGTGACGACTTTACATATAAGAAGTATGTCGCATGAAACTTCTTGTTAGTTGACAAACATAGTTTTGGTCATTGTTGCAATTAATAGGAAGTAATAAAGAAAGAGATATCTCACATATAAATATACTATCTTGGACATCTTTTGTGATTGTGAGCACTCATTAAAATATTATATGCTAAAAAGTTGATGTTGGACCAGGAAGACAACGTAATGGGTTATGATTCTTTATATATGAATAGAAGTTATATTATTATGGATCCTCCGACATGTTGAGCTTGCTTTTCCCTCTTATGCTAGCCAAATCCTTTGCACCAAGTAGAGATACTACTTGTGCATCCAAACATCCCTTAACCCAGTTTTGCCATGAGAGTCCACCATACCTACCTATGGATTGAGTAAGATCCTTCAAGTAAGTTGTCATCGGTGCAAACAATAAAAAATGCTCTTTAAATATGTATGATCTATTAGTGCGAAGAAAATAAGCTTTATACGAACTTGTGATATGGAAGAAATAAAAGCGACGGACTGCATAATAAAGTTCTTTATCACAAGCGGCAATATAAAGTGATGTCCTTTTGCATTAAGATTTTGTGCATCCAACCATAAAGGCGCATGACAACCTCTGCTTCCCTCTGCGAAGGGCCTATCTTTTACTTTTACTTTCTACCTCTACATAAGAGTCATGGTGATCTTCACCTATTCCTTTTTACACTTTTTCTTTTTGGCAAGCACTTTATGTTGGGGGAAGATCCAAATATATATATCCACTCGGATGTAAGTATTCATAAGCTATTATGGTTGACATTACCCTTGACGTAAAAGGTTGGGAGGCGAAACTATAAGCCCCTATCTTTCTCTGTGTCCGATTGAAACCTTGAACTCATAAGTATAGCATGAGTGTTAGCAATTGTAAAAGACTAAATGATAGTTGAGTATGTGAACTTGCTGAAAAGCTCTTATATTGACTCTTTCTTACAATTGCTTCAATGATTGAGATCATAGTTTGTTAGTTTCCAATAAAGTTCTTGTTTCATACTTTACTTTCTGAATGAATTGTTACTTTAGCATGAGAAGTTATATAACAATATGTTGATGTTCTACAGATGATCATGATGCCTTCATATCTGTATTTTATTTTATCGACACCTCTATCTCTAAACATGTGGACATGATTATCGATTTCGGCTTTTGCTTGAGGACAAGCAAGGTCTAAGCTTGGGGGAGTTGATACGTCCATTTTGCATCATGCTTTTATATAATATTTATTGCATTATGGGCTGTTATTACCTATTTTGGTACAACACTTATGCCTTTTCTCTCTTATTTTACAAGGTTTACATGAAGAGGGAGAATGCCGGCAGCTGGAATTCTGGACTGGAAAAGGAGCAAATCTGAGAGACCTATTCTGCACAACTCCAAAAGTCCTGAAAATTTACGGAGAATTATTTTGGAATATATAAAAAATATTGGGCGGAGAAAATACCAGAGGGGACCCACCAGGAGGCCACAAGCCTGGGGGGCGCGCCCTACCCCCCTGGGCGCGTCCCTGTGGCTTGTGGGCCACCTGGCAGGCCTCCGGTGCCCATCTTCTGCAATATGATGTGTTTTGACCTGGGAAAAATCAGAGGAGAGCTTTCGGGACAAAGCGCCGCTGTCTCGAGGCGGAACCTGGGCAGAAGCAATCTAGGGCTCCGACGGAGCTGTTCTGCCGGGGAAACTTCCCTCCCGGAGGGGGAAATCGAAGCCATCATCATCACCAATGATCCTCTCATCGAGAGGGGGTCAATCTCCATCAACATCTTCACCAGCACCATCTCCTCTCAAACCCTAGTTCATCTCTTGTATCCGATCTTTGTCTCAAAAGCTCAGAATGGTACCTGTGGGTTGCTAGTAGTGTTGATTACTCCTTGTAGTTAATGCTAGTTGGTTTATTCAGTGGAAGATCATATGTTCAGATCCTTAATGATAATTATTACTCCTCTGATTATGAACGTGAATATGCTTTGTGAGTAGTTACGTTTGTTCCTGAGGACATGGGAGAAGTCTTGTTATAGGTAATCATGTGAATTTGGTATTCGTTAGATATTTTGATGAGATGTATGTTGTCTTTCCTCTAGTGGTGTTATGTGAACGTCGACTACATGACACTTCACCATTGTTTGGGCCTAGGGGAAGGCATTGGGAAGTAATAAGTAGATGATGGGTTGCTAGAGTGACAGAAGCTTAAACCCTAGTTTATGCGTTGCTTCGTAAGGGGCTGATTTGGATCCATATGTTTCATGCTATGGTTAGATTTATCTTAATTCTTCTTTCGTAGTTGTTGATGCTTGCGAGAGGGGTTAATCATAAGTGGGAGGCTTGTCCAAGTAAGGACAGCACCCAAGCACCGGTCCACCCACATATCAAATTATCAAAGTAACGAACGCGAATCATATGAGCATGATGAAAACTAGCTTGACAGTAATTCCCATGTGTCCTCGGGAGCGCTTTGCTTTATATAAGAGTTCGTCCAGGCTGGTCCTTTGCTATAAAATGGATTTGGCCACCTTGGGGCACCTTTGTTACACTTGTTACTTGTTACCCGTTATGAATTATCTTATCACAAAACTATCTGTTATCGATAATTTCAGTGCTTGCAGAGAATACCTTGCTGAAAACCTGCTTGTCATTTCCTTCTGCTCCTCGTTGGGTTCGACACTCTTACTTATCGAAATGACTATGATAGATCCCCTATACTTGTGGGTCATCATAACACCCCAAGAATCATGCTACAGTAACTCCACGCTAATGATGCCAAGTCATCATGATTATGCCCTAAGAAAAACAATTAAGAAATACTTCAACCTCAAATTCAAATTTAAAATAAAGTCAAATTATTAATTATCCAAACAGCAAAACAAAAGTGTTCATAATATTGCAAAAATACCCAAATCTATGATAAAAATAAAACCAACATTATTTGAGACTCCCCTAGCTATTTTTGAATGACCCAATAGCCCCCTTCCATCACTTTTAAATTCAAACCAAAATCAAATTAATTCGAATGAGGTTCAAACTTTTTATGTCAGTGCTAACTATTACATAATATTTATTGAGACAAGTTTCACACTTTATAAAAAATCCTTTGACACCAAAACAAATGCAAAACAGTGCCTGAAACAGATAACAGAAAAATAAAAGAATAAAGAAAATAACTAAACTGCACGATGCAACTGGGCCTCTAGTGCACAGTGTGTTGGCCCAGCCCACCTAAGCCCCCATCGTCCTCCTCCTGTTCACCGCGCCCTCGTGGACGACCCGAGCGCGTCCATGGCCGGGATCGCCACACGCCGGCCATCCGTGCCTCCTCGGCGAGGATGAGGCCGTCATCGGCGCCCTAGGGTTCGGCCGCTTCCACTCCCCCCTCGCAGTTTCCCCCCTCTCGCCCCAGATCCACCTCTGCGAGCTCACCCGAGCGAGCCCGTCGCCATGGCCTCCCCTACTCGCGCGGCCACCGACCTCCCCGTCGCTTAGGATTGAGCCAGGAGCATCACCACCGTCACATTCATCGACTACAAGGGCCGGCTCGAGTTGGGCGCCTCTGCCTCGTCTGGATCGGGCGGTTCTTCCTCCGTCGGCCGCCGGCATCCACCTCGTCAATCCGCTGCCTCGAGCCTCCCCCGAGCCCACCTTTGCACACCTGCAGGCTCCCGGTGAGCTCCTGCTCGGTTACCCACTCTTCCCTGCCTCTCTCTGTAGCCGTAGTCACTGCTTTCGACATGTCCGCACCCCTCGCCGCTGTTGAGCTCGCCGTCGTAGCCGTAGCCCCTGTCATGCACGCCCAAGCTCACAGCCGAGCTCTTGGAGCTCGTCGCCGCCGTCGTTTCCGGCTATCTCCAGCGACGCCACCGCCATCGTCCGACGCGCCGTCGTGTGCCCGATCGAACGCGACCGACCCAGCGCCAAATGGCCATATGTAGCCTTTTTCCGGCGAGTCCCCGGCCACCTCCGCCGCGGATTTGGTCGCCGGAGCCAACTCCGGCACCACCGCTGACATGGCACAGCCTGGGGCCACCCCTAGGTCGCTTTCAGTGGGTCCCGCGGGCCCCGTTGACTGGGTTGACCCGGCCAATATGCTGACTGGGCGGCCCCAGCCACTGACATGTGGGCCACCACCGCCCCTAATTAACCAAAATTAATTAAACTATTTTAATTAACTAGTTAGTCACTAACTAGTGGGCCCCTGTTAACTAATTAACTAAATTAGTTAGATTTAATCCTGTTAAATTAGCTAAGTCAGTGACAGGTGGGCCCTGATGGTCAGTTTGACCAGTCAACTTGCAGTGTTGACTGCTGACATCTTGCTGACATCATGCTGACGCAATATTTCAATTTTTGAAATTAAACTAAATAATAATAATTTTAGAAATGTTTAAAACTTTGAAAAAAATATAAATTAATCCGTAACTCGGATGAAAATAATTTATATATGAAAGTTGCTCAGAAAAATGTAATGAATCCGAATATGCAATCCGTTCACCTATCACATGCCTCTAACATGATGAACATGGATCCATCCCCTTCGGTTCATCTGTCCGAAAAATGCCAAACACCGGCAAAACATCCACAGATGTTTTCCCTCTTCGTCTGTATCGTCTAATACTGCGTTAGGTCACCCCTAACACCACGTATTACTATGTCATGCTTTGTTTGCTTTATATTTATTGTTTCTTCCCCCTCTACTCTCCGGTAGATTCCGAGACTGCCGACGCTGACGAGTACGACTACACTTCGGACGATCCCTGTTTCACTGCAGAGCTTCTAGCCAAGCAAAACCCCCTTGATCATTTCGATATCGCCCATTCCTTCTCTCTCATGCTTGCATTAGATTTTGCTACTGTATTTGATTGCTCCTATTCTGATGCATAGCCTGATTTTGTAACCTGCTATTGTTACCTACCTGTTTATCCCATATGCTTAGTATAGGTTGGGTAGTGATCCACCCGTGACCCCTCACCTTGTCCCTGTTGCCCCAGCTGTACTACCAGATGTTTCGATCAATGTAATCGAGGTGCAGAGACTGACACATCACCTTGCACCCCCTTAGTTGTACGACTCTGCAGAGCTACCATCGAGTGCCGAGGGTGATACCTCGCATAGCACTTTTGATGAGATCTCTGTTGTGTAGCTAATCGGTCATGGTCTACGGAGGGTGATTCCTCCTTCACCACTCCCGATAACGACTCTGTCGTGAAACACCTCAAGTGTGAACCCTTCGAGGGTGATTCCTCCAAGTTCACCTTGACGGTTACATCAAGTGGAATCTATCGAGGGTGATGCCTCGGATTCCTCCTTGGTGTTATGGACCATCGAGTAGGAATCCATCGAGGGTGATTCCTCAGATTCCTCCTTGAGGTTATGGACACATGGTTACCTTTGACTATATAACCCCTGAACCATGATTAAAGTCGGGTTGGCCCTGAGGGGTACCCGCGAGAGTTACAGAAGTAGGGTCGGCCCTGAGGGGTACCCGCGCGGGCAAATGTTGCGAGAAATGTGAAGTCGGGTTGACCATGAGGGTACCCACGAGTTGATGTGTAGTCGGGTTGACCTGGAGGGTACCCGCGAGTTTTCTACGTGGCACGGCCGGGCATTCCGAGCCCTTGCCGTAAGTCCATGAGACGGGGCGACGGGGACACATCGATTTGTAGGGTAACGCAGCAGAAAACAAAAAATTTCCGACCTACGCACCAGCCCAGGACCACTATGGAGGCTGCATACAAGGTTTGATCATTTTCATTACCGACTCGTAGCGCAACGGAAGTAGAGTCGATGACGATCCGCGGTGCAGATCCCCGCAGCTAGGATTTACAACCTCCCAACCGCGAGGATGTATACCCTCGTCTTCCCTTCGGACAGCCCTCCGGGAGGCGGTCGAACAGTCCCCCGGACGGTGTCACGGACAGCCCTTCGGGAGGACCTTCGAAACTCGAACGGTCACTCGGACAGCCCTTCGGGAGGACTCACAGAACTTGGACCGTCACTTGGACAGCCCTTCGGGAGGCACTCACGAACAGCCCCTCGGGCACTAAGATCGAAACTACGACCTCTCTACAGAGTTGCACACATACGGTGTCATCTATCCGGCAGGGCTTCGCCGTCCAGAACTAGTTCCCACCGGAACCCAGACAGCCTTTCGGCTCTACGAAACTCTTTTCGTGGGAGGGAGAGAGAAGCCAGATCATGGCAATGGCATGTATATGTGAGAAAGAGTGAGTCTTTAGGCAGCCCCCTCCACCCCTATTTATAGGCCAAGCCCAAGGGTGGCTTCTCCAAGAAGCCAAGGGGAAAAATACCAAAGGACCCTCAAGGTGGCCTCTCCAAGAAGCCACCCAAAAAGCACTTTCACTATTCACGACGACATTTTTCAGCGTCCGTTCGAACTAAAAATATTTATGTGGGCTTAGAACATTTCCAGTACCCACTAAAATAATTTTCAATGCATTCTGGAACAATTCCAGATTAGTGATTTTCATCTGCGAAAAGCATCTGAAGTGGTTCCGGCAGCTCCGGAACATTTCCGGTTTTTCTTCCAGAAAATTCCCAAAAGTTTCCAGAATGATTCTGGCACCCTCCAAGAATTATCGGGCATGTGCCGAAACCAATTTGACTTTATGGTATCCTCTGAAACAACTTTTCAGTTTCACCGGAACTCATCCGGTGACCTCTCTCTGCGGAACTTTTCCGCTGTCCGAAACTTTTTCGGTGTCCGAAACTTTTTCGGTGATTTTCTCTCAGACTCCCTGTCTAGTATTCAGCAGATAGATGACCCTTAAGCGTGTGACCCTATAGGTTCGGTGAAGTATAGACATGACCCGGAACCCCTTCCGATCAATGATCAACATCAGAGCCGTGGACACCCATATTGACCCCTATACCCACACGAATGAATGTTCGAGTGAACCTCCAGTTGCCGTGTGCTATTCCTGTTGCTTCGCGATATGTTACAAATACCCGAGGTGAGATATGATGGCATTCCCGTGGATCAACAACTTGTCCACTATGCTAGTTACCTCGTTACCGGTATTGTTCTCTTTTCTCGTTACCGTGTTCCGGCATCCCCGTGATCAAATCACAAAGTGTCTGGCCAGATGATGATGGATATCGTAACACCGAGAGGGCCCAGAGATATCTCTCCATCGTCGGAGGAGCAAATCCCAATCTTGAGCTATCAAGTTACTTAACATACTTTCCCATGAACCCGTAAGCCACCGTAATAGCCATCCAGTTACGGATGACGTTTAACAAACCCCAAAGTTCATGAATCAAGCATGAAGAAACTCGATACTCTCATGGTCTGAGGAATCATGCAAACGTTAACCATCTCTGTGTTATTAACCATTAACTTGTGACGAAAGAATCTCATAGCATAACATCAATCGGGTCGATTCAACACAAATGTTCTTCTAACACTGTGTGCTCAAAGTTGCTGGCATAGACATGCCCATGATCAGGAAAACAGAACCATCATGCAACACTTGAGCTAGTCTTAGAGGCCAGACTAGGAATACATTTTACCGTTTATTATCCCACACGTGCATATGAGTCTTCCTCCGAGCCTCGTTTTATTTGCAGACTCGAGAATCATTGCAGTTATAGCATGGAACATAAACCTAATTATGAACAGGGAGATAATCAATAACATTTATTATTGCCTCTAGGGCATATCTCCTACAGACTCCCACTTGCACTAGAGTCAATAATCTAGTTAATGCTAATGCACTTTACACCTGTGGCACACCGGTGTAAATATGCTTCGCTCGTGGTATAGCCTGAATGTCCAACGGATCTGACGACTTCAGCTCCGTGTGTATCTTTGCATATCCTCGCGTTTTCACGCTTTCACAAAAGTCATATTTTGTGTGGACTTGGCTTGGTATGTATGCGAATCACAGGTCGAACCTGGATTCCTCAGACTGAGTTATGGAGCAACTACTTGCAGTAGTGTCCCATTGACAAAAGCCATCTTGGAACCATACTAAGTTCATGAATGAACTATATGATTCAACATCTTGTTTGTCGCTTTTAAAAGCGGCAACATACTTCGCCTCTGTTATAGAATTCGCCACAGTAACTTGTTTGGAACAATTTCCAACTACCGTGCCACCATATTGTGTGTTACACAAAACCCTCAATTTAAATCGAAAATCGCTTGGAGCATGGATGAAGACTGTATTGATGTAACCTTTTACAACGAACTCTTCATGATCTTCGCTTGCGAGAAAACATGTCATCGGTGCTACTATAGTACTCAATGACCCTTTTTCACTGTTGTCCCATGATCAGTACTTTTGATCACTTTGGTATCTATACTCGCAACAACTTTGGGAGTATTGGACATATCTGGTTTGTTTTTACATACCATGGAATACATGATTAATCCAAACACAAGAGTGTGTGGAATCTCCATCATGTATTTTGCTAATCAGTGTTTTGGGACACCGAGTCTTGCAAAAACTCTTTCCATGTGACTTCGGCAAGAATCACTCCTTGACATTTTTAATGCTAAAAGGTTTTAGCATCTTGTCAATATGTATCTTTGCTCAGACCCATTAGGTAAATCTATCTCCATAGATCATCATGCCTAATATAAAGGCTATTTAGCCCAAGCACTTCATCGAAAAACTATTTTCAAATGAAGTCCTAATTCGTGTCAAGAAATTTATTTCCAATTAACAATGTGTCAAGCACACAACGTTTTTTAGAAATTTTATTATGCTCCCACTTACTTTCTTGAATCATAAGCATCTTCGTTACCCATTGATGAAGTCAAACCCCTTTGACCATTTCATCAAAACACGAAGATTCCAACTCCATTTTGCTCTCTTCTGTCCATTGCTGGAACTCTGAAGTTTGCATACTTACTAGCATCCTCTGGAATGACAAAATACCTTGGATTGTAACACATGCAAGTCCTTGGTTTTATTTCCATCAGATGGAAATCCTTTTGTCATCCTTTGTTTCATATCTCATGATTTGAAATATGTATTAATTGCTAGTTCAACCCGAACCGACTTTAAGCATCGCTACGGTGAAACAACCTCATCGTAGTCAACTCCTTGAACTTGTATATTGCAACAAGTCGAGCTTTATGGATAAAACATTTTTACCCGTATCAGTTTTTAGTTCCATAAAATTCATTCGACTCTAAGTCTTCCGAAAGGTGTATCAAGGTTTTAATCTTGAAACATTTATATGGAGACTATCTCGGATTGTATTGGCACTTAGCCAATTCCGGAGTCAGGGCCCATCAACGCTTCCTTGTGTATCGTAGGTATACTGTTGTCTAACAACAATATCTCGTTTGCGCACCTGAGAGGTTTGCACGAGCCTTGCCTACGTGGTTCAGCTGCAAGTTCGACTGAAGTCCATACATTTTATTGTAGAGACTTCCGTATCAGTCGCAGTAGGAAACTCCGGAATTACTTCCAAGGTCTCTTTCCTTTGACCTGATGACGAAGATACTGTTAATCTCGTCGAGTTGCACTATTCTCCCACTCACCTTTTTGAAAGAACCATTTTCTTCAAAAAGCATACCGTTCTTTGTGGCAAACCTATTTGCCTCGGTATAGTGAGGGAGGAATACCCAATTGCTTGGGATAACCTACAAAGTAGCACTTGTCTCATTTGGAATAGGTTTGTAACCTTTTACACAAGCCCCATATTCCAAATGTTTAAGAAAAGATATAACATGGTTGGGCGTACCATAACATGGCGTCATTTCAACAGACCTGATGGAGCTCTTTTCAGTGTAAAAGCCGTAGTCTCTAAAGCATCACTCTTTAAAAGGGATAATGGCAAATTTATATATGTCATCTTTGATCTTACCATGTCATAAATGGTTTGATTACATCTTCACGGACTTTCCACATGCAATGGTGTTCCGGGAGGTGCAAGTTATGAAACTACTTTCACAACTCATCAGACATTCGCTAAACTTGTAACTCAAATATTCCTTTCTGCAATCAAATTGTAGAAACATAATTTTCTTGTTACAATAACCATCTACTTCATTTTTGAAAACCTTTTGAATGAAATCAAAAGATCCAGACTTATGTCTCATCAAGTAAATATCCACATATCTACTTGAGTCATTTCTGAAGATAGATAAATCCACTACTAACAACATTTATCGGACTACACCCATCAAATGTATGATCACCAATAAGTTTGTTGTCCGTTCATTATGGCCTCTGAACCGGTATTTCAGTCACTTCACTTTTCGGGGAAGGAAAATTGCAAGTGTCAGATGATTCAAAATCAAAGGACTTCAAAACCATCAATAATGGAATTTATCCATGCGGGTTTCTCCAATGTGACAAATGTAGTGCCACACTTGTGTGGTTTCTCTTAGTCTTGTGACATTTAGCGTCAGTGTTATGGATGTATCATATTACTATCAATATTCATAACATACATCCCATTGGATGGAAGCATGGCTCTAAATGTTATTCATAACATTGAAAACAATTGTTCTTTTATGAACAACCCTTTTGCAACAACATTGTGCAAGGGGCTAGAGTGTAAAACTCTAAAATGAATTATGAAAGTAAATCCAGAGGTATATATTATATCATTATTCATAACATACATCTCATTCTCAATGAAGTATGGCCCTTATGTTATTCATAACTTCGAACATAAAAAGTTCTCTTATGAACAACCTTCTTGCAAGATACCTTATGCAATGGGCTAGAGTTTAAAACTCTAAATGAATTATGAAAATAAATATAGACAGTAATACACCGATGGAAGGTATAGTAACATTTACTATGTTCCCTGTGTATACCTAAACCTCATTCCTGGCTAGTCTTTCAGGCCATAGTAGTTTCTATACATCGAGTTGCAACAGAAGCAATCAAGCGGGTATCTTTGTGATTAACTCACATACCCAAGAATTAGTGATTAACAATTAATATAATTCCCAAGAACTATATCTTTGACTAGCCTTCTATACATCAAAAACTTGTATGACATTCATACATGAGCTGGATATTCCAGTCTTCTTTCTTTTGCCTTTATACTTCTAACAGTTTAACTTTTAGATTTCTCCTACTTCCAGAAGAAGCACCCAACTTAAGAGTGGCGTTAGCCCCGGACTTCCTAGGCGTGAAAGTTTCACTAACACCCTTGGACACTTCCTTTCTCTTTAAGTTGTTGTTTTCTTCACCTTTCATCATATGACAGGCATTCTTCGGATCCCTCTCTTATCAGTCTAATGCATAGAAACTCCTTTACTAATAGTTTGCTAACAAACATTGCTTTGGATATCTCATATCTTTTAGCCTTTGTCTGTTCTCTGAAAATGATTTTCAGATCCCATGAATATCACATAACTATCCAAACTTTTGAAGTTCGGGTCTCATGGAAGTAAACATATTGCACTTGACTGAAAACGGAATTCTAGCTCTTTGGGTCGAAGGACGTGAGTCACATGATCCATAGCATAAGCGAGAGAATACCGAAAGTATGCGATAGGATAAAGTCCTTCTCAGCACTTTTGAGGACATCCTCACATTACGTTACCAACCGTAAAGTTTTAACCAGATATTTACAGCTATTCAATATTAATAGGGAAGGTGGAAACGCGAGCCATTATTCTACAACACATTATGCATATAACACTTAGACGTGTCACAATTAATGCACTGAGAATTAACAAGAATAATCATAGTGCGCTCCCACTCCAAATCAATAATCTCCATAATTGATGTGAGTGATTCAAGATCCGAATTCAATTCAACGCATTGATGGTAGCATCACTGATGACGAAATTCAATCGGGAGGGCAAACTGCAATCACATCTCTATGTGACTCTTGTTCATGATTTCATGTGTGTTTCGAGCTCATGACTTCATGCCTGAACTTCAAGACAACCAAGTGATCTCGCTGCGAGGTCTCAACTCACCCGCCTCACACATCCCTAATCGTTCGTACCCATGGTAGCATTGTATACCCCGAAAAGTTAGGTGCCGTGACGGTCTATGCTACACTTGGGAGACACTACACTACTTGATATTTTTGGGAGATCCACCCTAATAAAAGCGACTACCGCGCAATCAAAAGGGTGCATCAACAACGGGATAAACATCTCAGGAATTCATAATAGCATGATATGGTATAGCCCTTTCTGACGGAGAAGTCTTGTATTTCTTCGTCTCGGCATTCGCGTCGGTGTTCACCTTCGCGAGATTGCCACCACCTTGTCGATGCACGATAATATTGCTATCTATATAGCTGATAAAATAATGCATTACACAAGGTCGACTCGCAGGTCAGTTAAAGTGCAATCATATGGCTCCAGCCATCATGCCAAATCCGACACGTCAGGTCATGTTTAATCAATTACATCATATAGACATCTCATACATAATCAAATTATATGAGTAATGCTATACCAAATCATATGCACATGCAAACCCTCCCTGCAAACCAAGTTAGACGCCTCTAATCGGTTCATGCAAAAACTTGTTTTCATGGCTTCTAAGGTTCGAAACAAACCGAAGCTACAACGTCCATCATCAAGTATGATAATTCAAGTCGCTAGATTAACTTTCCAGGGTGTTGAAAACCGAGATAATAAAATCTCGAGCCCATACTAACTTCGTCATACGCCTGACCCCCGTGCAGATCATATCTGCATTGCCTTCGTCTGCGAAATTTCATTTTCTTTTTAACTACGGTGGAATTCATGAACTGTTACCACTGCTGTGATCATCAGGACTCGCGGATTGCAGAACATTGAACTCACAGCTGTTATCAAGATCAGAATATGCAAATTCCAGGGAAGCAAAACGAACCTCGGGTAACAGATCCTCTGATTACCCGCAACAAATAATTTTTAGTAAAGAACTCATCTACTACCTCTAATTATATTGTGCAACACCCATACAGCACTATGTATTCTAGATCGCAAATGATTATACGATACACGGCTCTGATGCCACTTGTAGGGTAACGCCAGCAGAAAACAAAAATTCAGCCTACGCCCCAGACCAGGACCAATATGGAGATGCATACAAGTTTGATCTTTTAATTACCCGACGCTAGCGCAACGGAAGTAGAGTCGATTGGACGATCCGCGGTATTGCAGGATCCCGCAGCTAGGATTTAAAACTACATATTCATCCACTCCGTGTTACCTTCCCGCATTCAACCATCCTCATCCCATACGCTAATCCTCCCCTCTACTGCTATCCGGCCTCCTTTTTATATCTCCCTTCACATGATTTCCTTTTTTCTCCCCAAACCGCGGGAGGATGTATACCCTCGTCTTCCCTTCGGACAGCCCTCGGGGAGGCGGGGTCGAAAACAGTACCCGGACGGTGTCCGCCAGCCTTCGGGGAGGACCTTCGAAACTCGAACGGTCACTCGGACAGCCCTTCGGGGGACTCACAGAACTTGGGACCGTCACTTGGACAGCCCTGGGCGGCGACCACGAACAGCCCCTCGGGCACTAAGATCGAAACTAGACCCTATCACAGAGTTGCACCAACTACGGTCATCTATCCGGCAGGGCTTCGCCGTCCAGAATAGTTCCCACCGGAACCCAGACAGCCTTTCGGCTACGAAACTCTTTTCGTGGGAGGGGAGAGAGAAAGCCAGATTCAATGGCAATGGATGTATAGTGAGAAAGAGTGAGTCTTTAGGCAGCCCTCCACCCCTATTTATAGGCCAAGCCCAAGGGTGGCTTCTCCCAAGAAGCCAAGGGGAAAAATACCAAGGACCTCAAGTGGCTCTCCAAGAAGCCACCCAAAAAGCACTTTCACTATTCACGACGACATTTTTAGCGTCCGTTCGAACTGAAAATATTTAGGGGCTGTAGAACATTTCCAGTACCCACTAAAAATATTTTCAACGCAATTCTGGAACAATTCCAGATAGTGATTTTCACTGCGAAAAGCATCTGAAGTGGTCGGCAGCTCGGAACATTTCCGTTTTTTCTTCCAGAAAATTCCCAAAAGTTTCCAGAATGATTCTGGCCACCCTCCAAGAATTATCGGGCATGTGCGAAACAATTTGACTTTATGGTATCCTCTGAAAACAACTTTTCAGTTTCAACCGGAATCATCGGTGACCTCTCTCTGCGAACTTTTCCGCTGTCCGAAAATTTTTCGGTGTCCCGATGTCCGAAACTTTTTCGGTGATTTTCTCTCAGACTCCCTGTCTAGTATTCAGCAGATAGATGACCCTTAAGCGTGTGACCCTATAGGTTCGGTGAAGTATAGACATGACCCGGAACCCCTTCCGATCAATGATCAACATCAGAGCCGTGGACACCCATATTGACCCCTATACCCACACGAATGAATGTTCGAGTGAACCTCCAGTTGCCGTGTGCTATTCCTGTTGCTTCGCGATATGTTACAAATACCCGAGGTGAGATATGATGGCATTCCCGTGGATCAACAACTTGTCCACTATGCTAGTTACCTCGTTACCGGTATTGTTCTCTTTTCTCGTTACCGTGTTCCGGCATCCCCGTGATCAAATCACAAAGTGTCTGGCCAGATGATGATGGATATCGTAACACCGAGAGGGCCCAGAGATATCTCTCCATCGTCGGAGGAGCAAATCCCAATCTTGAGCTATCAAGTTACTTAACATACTTTCCCATGAACCCGTAAGCCACCGTAATAGCCATCCAGTTACGGATGACGTTTAACAAACCCCAAAGTTCATGAATCAAGCATGAAGAAACTCGATACTCTCATGGTCTGAGGAATCATGCAAACGTTAACCATCTCTGTGTTATTAACCATTAACTTGTGACGAAAGAATCTCATAGCATAACATCAATCGGGTCGATTCAACACAAATGTTCTTCTAACACTGTGTGCTCAAAGTTGCTGGCATAGACATGCCCATGATCAGGAAAACAGAACCATCATGCAACACTTGAGCTAGTCTTAGAGGCCAGACTAGGAATACATTTTACCGTTTATTATCCCACACGTGCATATGAGTCTTCCTCCGAGCCTCGTTTTATTTGCAGACTCGAGAATCATTGCAGTTATAGCATGGAACATAAACCTAATTATGAACAGGGAGATAATCAATAACATTTATTATTGCCTCTAGGGCATATCTCCTACACGATTGTGAGTCCTGGCTTGTTACCGCGCGTTCCCAAGACACTAACGGGTTGGATATTTTATCCGAGTAGGCCTCTGGCCTTTTAGCACTAAACACCACGTGGGAATAAGTATGGGCACTCTGCGTCGTAAGTATGAGCCAAAAGCTTCGTCAGATGTCCAGTTCAGCATTGTGAGCCGGTTGGGGCAAGCACCATCCAGGTGGGCTTGGACTCCGATCCGCGACACAATGACCCGGAGTACAAAGGGAGATGGGCCCAAGACCCCTGAGCGCTTAGGATGTAGACCGGCGGGGACCTCTCTGCGGAGCCTAGGTAGGACTATGGCGTGTCGTTTGACCGAGGCCGGGCATGACCTGGAAAAGTGTGTCCGGCCAGAGTTAATCGAGCGTGATGGGTAAGTTGGTGCACCCCTGCAGGGAAGTATATCTATTCGAATAGCCATGTCCACGGTAAAGGACGGTCGGACTTATATCCCGATCTATACAACTAGAACTGGATGCTGAGATGTGAAATGAATATGTTGGCTCCGGGATTGCTTCCTCGCGGGGGTAGTCGAGGAAGGATCTCTGGGCGTTACTATAATATAATTGTTACTATATTATATGTTACTCTACTCTCTTCTGTTGCTGCAAGATGCTGCAAGATGCTAGTCTTCGATAGGCTAGGTCTTTCCCCTCTATTCTGGCATTCTGCAGTTTAGTCCAAAGATATAGCCCCATTCCTTTGATACCGATGCATACTTAGCATAGTTCTGATGTAAGTCTTGCGAGTACTTTGGATGAGTACTCACGGTTGCTTTGCTCCCTCTTTTCCCCCTATACCCGATTGCTACGACCAGATGGCGGATCCCAGGAGCCAGACGACACCACCGACGACTACTACTACCACGACGGAGCCTACTACTACGTGGAGGCCACCGACGACTAGGAGTAGTTAGGAGACTCCCAGGCAGGAGGCATATGCCTTTTTGATTTGTATCCCTGTTTGTGCTAGCCTTCTTAAGGCAGACTTGTTTAACTTATGTCTGTACTTAGATATCTTTGCTTCCACAGACTCGTTTGTATTCGAGCCCTCGAGGCCCCTGGCTTGTAATATAAAGCTTGTATGACTTTAATTTGTGTCTAGAGTTGTGTTGTGATATCTTCCCGTGAGCCCCTGATCTTGATCGTACACATTTGCGTGTATGATTAGTGTATGGTTGAGCTGGGAGCATCACATAGGACCTGCCTGCACTAGTGAGAGCTATGGATCCACTACCTATAATAGTGTTCCATTGACCAAAGCCATCTTGAAACCATACTAAGTTCATAAATTAACTATACAAATCAACACCCTCTTTGTCGCTTCCGAAGCAGCAATATACTTAGCCTTCGTTACAGAATTCGTCACAATACCCTATTTGGAATTCCAACTTACTGTGCCACCATTTTATGTATAGTACAAAAACCTTAATTTAAATCGAAAATCACTTGGAGCATTGATGAAGATTGTATCGACGTAACTATTTACAATGAGCCTGTATCGATGTAACTCATTACAACTGACTCTTCATAATCTCTGCTTGCGAGAAAACATGTCATAGTGCTAGTACTCAATGACATTTTCACTGTTGTCATATGATCACCACTTTGCTCACTTTGGTATCTTACTCGCAACTAGTTTGGGGTACTGGACATATCTGGTTGATCTACATACCATGTATTACATGATTAATCCAAACATAAAAGTGTGTGCAATCTCCATCATGTATTTTGCTCATCAGTGTTTTTAAGGACATCTAGTCTTGCTAAAACTCTTTTCGTGTGACTTTGGCAAGAAACTCTTCTTGGCGTTCCAATGCTAAAACGTTAGCATCTTGTCAATATGTATTTCGGTTTAGCCCTATTAGGCAATTCTATCTACATAGACAATTATGCCTAATACCGAGGCTACGTAGCCCAAACACGTTATCAAAAAACTATTTTCAATGAAGCCTAATTTGTGTTGAGAAATATATATTATTTCCCATCACCAATGTGTCACGCACACAAAGTTATAGAAATGAAATGTTAACTCCCACTTACTTTCTTGAAAACACAAGCATCTTTGCTATCCTTATTGAATACAAACTCTTTGATTATTTTATCAAATCAAAGATTTCAACTCCATTGTTCTTGCTTCTGTCCCTTATTGGATCATCGAAGTTTGCACACTGACTAGAATCCTCTGGATCGACAAAAATACTTTGGACTGTATCACACACATGTCCTTGGTTGTATTTTCATCTCATGGAAATCCTTTTGTCGTCCGTTTGTCATATCTCATGATTGAAATACATATGTAATTGCTAGTTTAACCCAAACTGACTCTATGCATTGCTACGGTGAGACAATCTTGTCGTAGTCATCTCCTTGAATTTGTCATAAGCAACAAGTCGAGCTTTATGGATAAAACATTTTATCCGTATCAGTTTATAGTTCCATTAATATTCGCTAGACTCTAAATCTTCTGGAGGGTTTATCAAGATCTAATCTTGAATCATTTATATGGATTACTATATCAGATTACAAATTTATGTGGATGCCAAACTCTAGACATTCTCGGGATCTACTGACGGTGGCCCATCGACCAGATAGCCCGGTGATGGGGCGGTGCCAGGGCCTAGGGAACCTGGCGACAACCCGGTTCCAAGAGGCAGCCCAGAGGCCCAGCTCGGAAAGAGATCATCTCGGCGTACAAGCCAAGTAGCCCTCAACACAAGGTCTGCTAGGGGTAGCCATTCTTGACTCCATTAGATTCATACCTCGTTAATCATCACCAACATCATCTTGTAACCCTCTCACATGAGGTGCTCTCACATCAATACAAAGCAAAGCAGGACATAGGTATTACCATGCCACGAGGGCGCGAACCTGGGTAAACCCCTTGTGTGAACTCCCTTTTTATACTTCCGGCCACGTTCACTACCCAATCGAGGGAACTAACGGGATTCTGCACCATCAGTTGCTTATTAATCATGATTTACATTCTAGAATTAATCATGAAATTTCCTAACTTTCCAACAAAGAGCCAGTTGAGCGTCTGGGCGACGAGGACGATCGCTGATGGTAGAGGTAATGGCAGCTGATTGCGCTCCCTATCCTTGGATGCCAAAACCATGGATGATGCACAATACCCGCTCGATATAATGCTAGAGAAGGAGGGTGGGAGAGATGTCAGCTTGTCCATGTGGAGTTTTTTTGCCACTATCCCTATGGCAGGCCAGAGTAGTCAGATCAAGCGTCACATGGGGATAGATATGTATCTATTTACAACCAATGGATGAAAATATGCTTTATAAATAATAGTGTGGAGAGATAGACATCAATGTACAAAGGATACACACAACTGAATTAAATACACACGGATGCAGAAGTGTTAATCAGAAAATAAAGTGCACACGGTAACAAGCTTAATCCTCGTCGTAGATGCTGAGAGAAAAGGTTCTAGAAAGGAATGTATGTAAATCATGCAAGGCATAGCCTTTAATAGTGTGCATGTCTTAGTCACTTAGCATAATAAGAACTTCTTGGGTTTATGGGTTGGTTCTCATTTTCTTCTGTAATATACCCACTTAATTCTATTTCATGACCACTGGTTGATTCTCCACCAAGAAGGCTTTCTGTATCCATCTCGATGTCAAGTTGTAACCAAGGATGAAGTAAAAGTTTCCTCAGTCTGTTGACCTCATCAGCGACCTCTTTCATGGAGGGCCTATTGTCACCATGCATATATAGGCATTTCTTAGCTAGGTCTGCAAGTCCTATTAGTAACTCCATGCTCTCTTGGCCTTTCACGTGGCTCACCAACACATCATCTAGATTATTCTCCTTCATAGCAGAAAGGAAAATCAATGCCAAGCTTCTTTGCTTCTCAGACCCCTCGAGCTTTAGTGGCAACTGGCCTGTTAGGATCTCTAAAAGGATTACTCCAAAGCTGTACACATCGCTTTTGTTTGTTAACCGGCATGTTTGCATGTATTCAGG
Organism: Thinopyrum elongatum; assembly: GCA_011799875.1. Classification (NCBI taxonomy): domain Eukaryota; kingdom Viridiplantae; phylum Streptophyta; class Magnoliopsida; order Poales; family Poaceae; genus Thinopyrum; species Thinopyrum elongatum. The sequence continues at coordinate 8,967,112 of CM022297.1, forward strand.
ATCAAGGTAACCACAAGTACCTTGAACTATTGTGACAAACTGCTCTTTGTCTGATGGGGCTAGAATGGAGGTTCCAAAGTCTGATACTTTGGCCATATAATTATCATCAAGAAGGATGTTGGAAGTTTTGACATCACCATGAATTATTGGAGGAGATGCATATGAATGCAGGAAGCTGAGTCCTTCAGCTGCTTCATGAGCTATTCTTAAGAGAGTATTGAAGGAGATTTTCAGTAGGTGATTTTTGCCATGGATAAGCTCGAATAGTGTACCATTCAGGACAAACTCATAGACGAGAATTGGAACTTCAACCTCAAGGCAACAACCCAATAGTTTCACTATGTTTTTGTGATTTATTTGGGACAAAATGAGGATCTCTTGTCCAAATTCTTTCTTTTGCCTTTCATCAACCAATGCACATCTTTTAATTGCAACTGACATGTTGTCCTTCAATATCCCTTTATAAACTATTCCATGGCCCCCTCTTCCGAGTATTCTACTATTGTCAAAGTTGTTAGTGGCATGTATTAGTTCAGCTTCTGAAAATACCTTGAAAGCAGGACCTTTCTCCGATTTCATCCTATCAAACAAAAGCAAGCCTCCATGCTGGCGAAAATACTCCTGCTTGACTTTACTCAATTTCCTCTTTTGACATATCATCTGTGCCCAGATGATAGTGGCCATGACGATAATCATTAGGACAAATAATCCCATTGTAACTCCTGCATAATAATATCATATGAGACAAATATTTGTTATATGAAGATAAAGAGACAAAAAAGTAGATGTGATATACGTTGGTTTATTATTTTAATTTTTGATAACTCTACTTCTTGTATCATTGCTCGACTCTAATGTGCACAACCGTATTACAAATAATTTAGTCTGCACCTTCTAGCCTAAGTACCATATCACTTAACCCCTTTGGTGGTAGGAGGTGCTGGTTTGATCAATCGTGGGTCCAAAAGTGGCAGGTTTACATGGAAAAGAGCAAAGTCAATACATGGAATTCTCTCTCGAGCATCTCCAGCACTAGCTCCCAAAAGTTCAACTAGGGGCTCACCCCTACTTTCAGCCCAAAAAGCCTCCAACTCAAGCAGTAGTCCCTTGTTTCAACCCCTATTTTTATTATGACATATGGGACCCACTCATGAGTAGCTCGACCTTTCAGTTTTTTCCATGTCTCTTCTCATTGGGTAGCGGTGAAGTGTGACCGCCGGAGGGGGGGGGGGGGGGGGCGTGGTGCTGGGAGCTCAAAGGAGGCTTGTGATGTAGAAAATGGTGTCGATGAGGTGGAAGGAGTCTGGTCATGGGCGGCATCAGGACAGTGTGGTTGGATGGGGACGAGGATGGTAGCGACGCGACGTGTGCCACATTCATGTTGGATGGTGGTGGTGGTAGATCAAAGGGGGTGGGATGGAGAAGATGGAGTGGAGTAGGTGGAAGGTGGCCAGAAGCAGGCGGCAGCGGGAACACCAGCGAGCGGTGTCACGCAGGAGAAAATTATTTCCCGCCCTCTTGTACCTACCGATAGGGGTTCGGGGAAGGATCCACTAGATGTGCGGGTTCTAGGGGGTTTTATAGGTTCCTCTGATCACCCTACAACTGGGGTTTGGCCTGCATACAATAGTGGCTTGGGCGGAGGCCTTGTTGGAGTTATTTTTTCCCACTGGTCCATATACAGTGGGTTTTGAATCAATATGTCAATGACAGTTTATATACAATAAATCTAGTCTTCGTTGTGCTCTTTGTCACCTAAAACTGGAAGATGTTTTTAAATTACGGCTTGAGGGTGTAAACTAAAAGTTTTTTAAATTGGAGTTGCAAAGTAGACCATGGGCCAACCGTTGACCATATCAAAATGATTTCACTCCTAATTAAATGCATACAAAAGTAAATGGTTTAGCTGGTGATCTCGCCTATTTGGGTGTTACCTATTATAAATCCGGTGTCATGGTTGCATATATTGCTATTGTAGTCAAATATTTTCCCGAGTCCGCAAGAACACTTGTGTCCTCCAGCTGTATTTTCACAAAAGCCATCCGAAGGACATGTATTCTTGTTGTGGCATTCATTGACATCTACAATGAATTAGCAAAATCAAATGTTAGAATTTGGTACGTATAAAATTGAAGGACACCATTTATTGGCATTCGATGCAAAATAATTAGTAGCATACCTATGCATCCATCTAGAAGATAAGGGTTGCCGTCATACCCAGGGATACAACTGCATGTGTACCCTTGATCATTGGTGGAATTATTGCACTTGCTGTTGCTGCTCATGCATGCATAAGTACCCATGTTATTCCGTTGGGCATCATCACATGAGCTCACATTTCTTATAGCCCAATCAACCACCATAGGCACCCTCCCTTGATATGTGTCATTGAACACGGTGTTGCTTATGAAGGAAGATGTAAAGTTGAATTCTGCTGTCTCCATCAGCATCGCATAGCTACACCGGCTGAACTTCCAGGTCTGACTTGTATTATACGACGGCAAGAAGTTTGGGTAGTAGTTGTGCATCTTCTTTGGTATCGTTGTCTGGGAGCAGCCGATACCGGAGCAGGATCCATTCACTAAGTCATTCATACTGTCGCACCTTGCGAGACCAAAGGCTTGGTACCCTGTGCCTGTGTCTGTGCCTATAACATCGGCGTCATCAATGAATGCGAGAGCATGGCAGCCAATGACAGTGAACTTGTTGTGGACGTCGGAGAGACGGTATGGAAAATCAGAAGAATAAACATTGACTTCGGTGGGATTCATGTAATTGCCGAATTCTTCCATAGTCCCTGTAGAGGGATTGTAGCAGTACCCCATAATGTTATTACGCACCCGGACGGTGCTGTTGGTCAAGGAGATGCTGAGAACCTCTAAGCTTCCCTTGAAAGGCTTGCTAGTGCCATCCTGGCCCTTGCAGCTGATGTCAAAGTGTTCTCCGAGCGAGCAGCCTGGGTCGATCCCGAATGGGTATGGTATCCCAACTTTTCCGCACTGCGTTCGGCAGTGTGAACCAGGAATTGCACATCCGGGGGCATATTGTGCTGCAAACAGTGCGAGACTGAGGCCAAGCTGCAACAATGCTTGCATCTTCTTGGGCTGGAGAATAAGTAAACATGAGACTCTCAAAACAACATTGATACCTTTGTTAAAAATAATAATCTGTAGCATGGAAAAACAATGGAGACCATACTCATATTATTGTGCATGACTCACACAGAGCGCTTCGATCAGGCCACGTAAGTTTTGTTTGCATGAATAAGCATAAAGGACGAATAGAAAAGAAATAGGTATTATGCTACACTAAAATCATCCTCTTCACCTTCCACTGTGTGTGTTCATGTGTGTAAAATAAATACAGTTTACTTGCTTCAAGAAAATTAGGGTTTAGAGAAGACAAAAAGGTCCATGCAAGACATAAAGGAAACTTTCGGTGAGTCCCGGACCTACGTTACAATCCTTTAAAATTCATAGAATTTAGCCACTCCATAAGAAGTTCATTAGATTCCCACAAGCTCACTTTTGTTTCTAGTGATTAATAGGGGAAGGGGGAAAGCATCCCCACCTTAGCGCTGAAAGGTTGTGAAAGTTGGTGAACTCATGACAGTGACTGGTCTACCCAAAAGAGTTACTTAACTTTGAGGAAGAAATTGATTATGATACATTAGTTGTCATCCTTACAAAGAAAACTAATTCCTTGGTTTCAAAGTGCACACGAAATTTGCTTATAGATTATTTTTCTAAAACAAATGCGGTAGAGAAGCCCCTATAGCGGTTTGTTTTGGGGGGAATTTGTTCTTGTACTACCATACCACTGTACCTTCTATCCTCACCGTTCATTTTTGCATCAAAGTTCATGCAAGCAAACTTCTCTTTCTTTTTCTCCCAAATAAAATAACATTTGAACTTGAAATTTTGCAGATCAACATCACACAAGTAATACCATGTGCAAAAATGTTTTTGGATTTTTTGGCGCAACATAAATTTTAAAAAATGATACAACCCATTCAAGTTTTAAAATTTGAGAAATTTATGTTTCACCAAGAAAATCGAAAACATTTTATACAAAGAGTGGCACTAGTGTATAGTTGACCTGCAAAGTTTCAAGGTCAAACGTTCTCTTGTTTGGAAGAAACAAAAAAGAGAAATTTCTATATAAGGATAGCACAAATCTTGACGCAAACTGAATGGTCTAGATAGAGGGTACAGTGGGATTGTAGTACAACAAATCCACATTCTTTTCGTTTTCGAAAGAATAAGAACCTAAACTCACGTCCGTTGGGACTTAGGTGCAGTGGTTGTGTTATACATCCACTCCCCTAACCAAATGCTTATCTCTCCAGGTGTGGCAAATTATAGATTTCTTTGTATAGGATTATATTCCTTCAGACCGATCTCCAAAATGTCTAGAATACATAGATCTTTCCATGCTTATCTCTCCAAGTGGCAAGTTATGAAATTTCCTTGTATGCAAATGTGTCTTGTTCCTTCAACATCAGTTATGAAAGTTTCTCATCAGAGTGTGGTTTTTTGTAGTCGGAGCTTCATGACACCCCTTAATCCATTATTCTCACCTCTCCAACATTCTGAGTGTGGAACAACTTTCCACAACAGTTATGTACATAAGTCCACAATTCCACAGAGAAAGGTAGGGTCATGAGACAATTGCAAATATATTTTGCTGTAGCATATAGTACTATAGTTTACAAAAGAATTATCTGTTGTGGAAGAATATCAACCGTTCCTAGTTAAAACTTGTTCTGCTTACAACTTTTATTCACAACTTGTTCTGCTAACAAATCCATTCCTACGTACAGTCACAGGTCCCAACAAATTAAAATTGCGCGTTGACAGTTAGTTGGCCTCCGGAATTGAGTCTTGGGAACAAACAAGCATTCGGCTAGTTCTTCTAATGAACCGTCAAGTAAACGAAACACGAACTGAATTTACTGAAAGCTGACAATAAAAGACAAATATCCAGCTGGTAAACATGCATGCGTGGTAATAGAGCCCACCTGTAATGACGAAGGGAAGGGTGCCAGTAGTTCTCCTTCTTCTTCTAATAGAGGAAGAAGTATGTCTTCCCTAAGAGATTGCTTCCGTGTGTAGTTGTGTGTTATGAAGAAGAGCCAACACCGCGCTTATATATATGTCTGCAATGCCTACTCACCGGGAAAGTTCCAACCAAGCTGGAGCGGTGGAGCCTACCTACTACACACATTCTATATCTGCCACTAGGTCTAGGGACATGGTCGCATGCCAGACTCTGTCTTTCCATGGCCAAAATAAACAGAGTGGACTCTCGCTCCATCAACTTGTATATTACTAAACGATCTCCAGGACAGCAGACTTTGCTCTTCAGTTGGTGCCAGTGCATGCTTACATGGACTATATTTGATGGATTACACCTATGCGGTGCTAGTAAATTGTACAATTTTTACTTGGGCGACGTAGGTTGCTGCAGTAAGCCCGTAAAAGTCGCTCCTTCCAAAACGGCACTTGGCTAGAAACTGCCACTTGGAATCTGTACGCAGTTTTTGATTGTCAATCCAAAACGGGACATTTGAGATCCGGAACGGATCCGTGACCAAGATGCGGCGGTGTGGCGGGAAATATTATAACCCTTATTTCATTCGGTAGTAACAAGTAAGATAGTTAAATTAAATTGGCGATCTCAACATAAAAAATTGGCACTAGCAATGAACTTAATTAGAACCGCGGCATAACTAAATTCCAACTAGCTTATAGTAGTCTGATGATCCAGCCTTTGGGCTGACTGGAAGGAAACCACTGCAACTAGCGATGGACGACGGGTCCCAGTCGGAGTGCTTCTTAGAGGGAAACAGTCTGCTGAGTCCGTCAGTGTTAATTGTTGACTGACCCACCACTCCCTCCCTGGCACTTGTAGGATTAATCCATTTCGTCCTGTATCTTCGAATGCGTGTCGGTATCCTCAACCAAGTTTTTGGGTTTATGCATGGTTTCTGTACGTTACCAGTTTGTGCTATAGGAATAGCTTTTGCATCAAATCAATCGCTTATGATGGTGCTTAGTGCGATCCAAAGTTTTATAAGGTGCACATGCTTTTCGAGGTTTAAGTTTGACTACAAACTTAGCCAATGAAATGTGGGTTATGTGTCATAAAAGCTATACCATTGAATTCGTATTCGAAAAAAGATTTCAATTGTATAATTTTTCAGTAACATGAATTTTGTATTATTGATCTAATTGAAAGCCAAAGTTAAATCTCAAAAAGCATGTGCAACTTATATTCTGGAGAACGCAAGAGCTCCACGTTGCTCATCCACAACTTACGTCGCGGAATCCTGCAGCTGGAGGAGCCAAGGGAGGGTGGATCGCCGGACATGCACTATCCGGAGATCGGTCTTTTCGAGGAGACGCCGGAGCGTTGGGGCCAAGTGAGTTTGCTGGGCTCGCCGGTCCTACTTCACCTCGACCACGTCACCGACTTCTCCAACCCCCCGACATCAAGCCCAGACAACATCTACAGCGACCACAACGACGTTAGCGGCATGCCCTCGGAGGTGTCCTCGTCCCCGGCTTGGCCTACGAGGTGGGGCTACCCGTGGTACTTCTCTTACGAGGATGGTGACTTCCCACCGCCTCCTCACAGGGCCTCGGCTCACTCGCGCCTAAGTTTTCCGGAGAATCGGGATCCTGGCAATGGCGGTGCCGGAGGCAGCAGCGGCGGCCCGGCCGCCGGCGGCGGCCAGCATGGAGGAGGCACAAGCCTGGGTGGACGGCGGCATCTCTATGATCCGCGCAGCGTGGGTTCGTCTTCGGACCGCCACGATGGCGGAGGAGGAGGAGGGAGGAGACACCTTGGTGCGGGCGTCGGAGCCATGGCCATGGCGGCTGCTGCTCCGCTCGTCGATGCTGACCCACCGGGCGCCTCCGCGCCGGGTCCTAACCTGTTTGTGGGATCCGACTGCGGGCCTCTCCTATTGGGTCAACCGATGGCGCCGACAGCCGTTTTTCCGGCCTCTGGAACGTTGTCAACCGAAGATGCTTCCCTGCACGAGTTCCTCTTCCTCGCAAGTGATTCTGCACCAATGGGAAACTTAGACAGAGGCGTGCCTTCCACCTCTGACCCGGATGAGGGGCTAGTAGGGGGTGGTCAGCTTGGAGGCATATGCGAAGAGATGCCAAGCGGAGATCCTCTTACACAACCGAGCCATCACATGTCAAGGGAGGGCCCTGCCACGCCTTCTGCAGATGGGCCAGCTGCTCTCCACAACTCTGCTGGGCTCGATGGGCTCCTTGGCCCTAATTCTAGTGAGGATGGGCCAGCTCCTGATGGTGCACCTGGGCCAACGCTGGATCTGGCCCTTGTCGACCCACTGATCCCCGTTGAGATGCCTGACTCTCAGGCAGGGTGGATCAGTTCCTATGCGAGATGACAGCGAGGTCGCCGCCCCCAATCCTCCCACCGCCACCGCTAACGCCCGCCCCCTCCACCTTGCTCACCACTCCGGGCGCACCACGCTGGCCTCCTGCGACGGCGGGCAATGGAGAGACGGGCCAGCGCTGCAGCGGCCGGCTGGCTGCCAAACCCACATCTGGGCTGCCATCCATGGAGAAGGCGAGGTTGGTCCTGCTCAGGAAAGAGGGGATTTGCGCCGGGGATGGGCCGCCGGGGATGCGTTTACAGCATGCACAAAGACCAGCTATGTCGTCTCAGTTTTGACGGATCTGCCTCCATCGTCAACCAGCTATCTACCCCGGATGGAGCAAGATGCGCACCTCTTTGGATAATTCCAACGGTGCGAAATGCCAAGGATTGGGCTTTCCCCAAGAGGAATTACAAAGGCCATCTTCTTTAAGCACCTTCACTTGTCATGGAAGTGCTACACCAGCCCATGTGCACTGGCAAGACCTCGAACATTGTTCCTGTTGAGCATAAACCTCCTAGGGCATTTAGATTTGATACTGAGATTTCAAATTTATTTTCTCCTAATTTTTCATTAAAGGGAATCATTTTATCCTTATTTTTCTACAATGCATCTAAACCATCTGAAATAGCTAAAGCAAAGAAAGAGTTATCACTACATGCAACCATCAGGACTATGACATGTACAGTATACAACTAAACCACGAGTAGATGATGTACTAAACCATACAAGAAATGCCAAAACATGGTATTTAGATAAAGACTAGTAAATATCAAACACAGATACCAGCTTGAAAGAGAAACTATAATTTTATACCACTACAGGAGCAAATCATGAACTACACAGAGTAATTGCAGTAAAGAGATGAATCCGTATATGTTGATCAATAAGAGAGTTACAGCTATATACAAATGAAGGACTATATCCTTTATAAGATAACAAAAAAAAAACAGTAGCGCTTATACATATGAACAAATAGAACCAACAGCCAACTAATAAAGAAACTAGCATGTGCTATATGACAGGAACAATAACATCTATAAGACCAAGATAATTGCAATGCTAAACCAACAGTAGGGTCATGCAATCATTAAATCCCATCATTGCAGCACTGGTTGAGCGACAAATCAAATATAACAGTAGTTCCATTGGTTCAACCAACAAGTTAAAAAAAAAGTTGCAGTACTACCGTCATAAATAAGTGGAACATAGCAGAGAAATACAAAATATGTCATGACCAAACTGCAGTAACAGCCAGCAGTCATATTCAACATTTAATTAAAGTATAAGAAATTATATGACACCAGTAATGAAACAATACTAAGCATGATTGATAATTGCCCATAATCAGGAGTTACAATTCACACCTAAATAAACTTCAAAACTACATAACAATATAAACAAGCTATCAAGTGACCCCTGTATGTACATGTGACATAAAGCAGTAGCATACTAACTAAAAATGTAGCATGCCTCATGACAGTAGTACTGAGCACAATCAGTAAAGCCCTAGACTAGTAATTCATGCCTTTGATCCTAACAGTGTTACAAAACTGATAACAATAGCACAATTAACAGTACAAGAAAACCAGCAACTATATCCATAGTGCCAACAACAGTAGAAACAACCTAGAACCACTTGAACTACATACAGTAGGATGTCAATAACATAGTGGCATTATCCAACTTCTTACAGAAACCAGAACACCAAATCAGATACATAAGCAAGAGCATGACCACAGGAGCAACTAAAGGGATAGCAGCAATTACTGGCAACATTAGAATAGCCTTTAGTTGTTCCTAAAACAATCACCAGTAGCAATGCATCGACAGAGCCGCAACAATGGCCAAGACAGTAGAAGTAGTAGTAGGCCAGATAGGAGGAGAAGTGGAACTCACTGGGCTAGGGTTGTAGCCGATGCCGTAACAACGCCCTGCCATGGTTGCGGCAGAGCACGTCACCAACCCAACACGGCGAGGGAACCGCCACAACACCGCACGACGCCAACCAACGCCGGGGTTGCGCAGCACGCCGTCCCGACCGGCGGAGGGGCGCCGTGCACGACAGGAGCATCACCCAGGCAACACCAACACCACCAGGAGGTGTGGGAGGTGGCGTACCCGACTGGAGCAACGAGTAGGAGACTGCCGGCGACGAGGGGCTCATCACCACCGAAACCCTAGCAGAGGGGATCGATGTGAGCAACCTCAAGAGGCAAGGATAACCAAATCGAGCGGGTGGGGAAGGTAGATCAGCTCGAGGGGGAGCTGCAAGTGGCGACCTGGGACACGCCGGTGCCTAATCCGCCGCCCGCTGGCCTCGCCGTCGCCGGAGGTGAGGTGGCGGCTGAGACGATGGAGAGTGGGAGCGCCAATTCTGGACAGAGGGGAAGGAGGCGTGGAGCTTGGGGAGCTCGGGGGAGTGCTTCCGCAGCCGGAGCTCACCGGAATAGGCCGGCGTGGGTGGTGGCGGCGGCGAGGGAGAGGGGTTCGTGGGGGACAGAGGAGAGAGGTCGCGAGACAGAGAGGGAGGACACGTTCGGTGGAGTTGGGTGGGCTCTTTTTTCTCCTTTTCTCTAGATGGATGGATGGATGGATGGAGGGATGTGGGGTGGAGAGCTAGATGGATGGATATCCACCACGTCGTCGATCCGTGGAACAAACGTTTCCACTAATAGGAATCGAGCTCATGCAATTGTGTTCTCCCTTTTGTTTTTCTTCTAGTTTTTTTTTACTCTCTTGGACCGATGAAGGAGGGAAAGTACTAACCGCATCCACACCGGTGAAGGGTCCGGCGTCTTCTGGCCTCGCCGCCATCGGAGCAGCGCTGGAGGTGGAGGCCACTAAAACCCTTGCCACGAGGTAGGGTTGTGGGTGGATGGGAGGAGCGGATCCTGATGCATGGATGGACGCGGCAACACGAGGTGCGGCGGATTCTGCTGACGGCGATCCATGAGGGGAGAGGAGGATCATGGCGGCATGCCGGATCCAGCCTCTTGTAAATTGCACCATCTTCGAGTCAGTATCTACCTATCAAGAGGGAACGTGTCCGGTTTGTGAAGAAGTGCACTGCCCATTGCTCCATTGACCTCGATACTTCTCGTGCTCTCAAAGGGGGGCATTTAATGACACATGCCAGGACATGGCATTTTTCTGGGCCCGCCTGGAATATTTGAGACATTTACTGCATCCGTAGGGTTTCAATGCGGGAAATTGTAGATCTGCACGGCGGCCACCTGAAATGATGTCCATAAGTGGTTTGTAAAATCATATATGATGTCTTTGCAGTATGCGTAGGCCTACTGCAACCAAAGGAGGAGCAGCCCCACCACCAGGGGGGGGGGGGGATGTACCTCGCTGGCATGTCGGATCTGGCCGTAAAAATCCACGGAAAATCATACGATGCCGGAAATCATCGGGACCTGGAACAGTGCCATCATATGGCCCTTGTAGGGTGTGGTAAAAGTTTGAGTGCGTTTCGTAGAAGTCTGACCGGCGGCCACGTGTAAACTGCACCATCTTCGAGTTAGTATCTAGCTATTGAGAGAGAATGTGTCCGGTTTGTGAAGGAAGTGCGCTACCCGTTGCTCCGTTGACCTCGAAACTTCTCATGCTCTCAAAGGGGGGCATTTCATGACACGTGCCAGGACATGGCATTTTTGTGGCCCGCCTGGAAAATTGCAGATCTGCACGGCGGCCACCTGAAATGATGTCCATAAGTGGTTTGTAAAATCATATATGATGTCTTTGCAGTATGCATATGCCTAGTGCAACCAAAGGAGGAGGAGCCCCACCACCGGGAAGGGGGGGGGGGGGGAATGTACCTCGGCGGCATGCCAGATCTAGACATAAAAATCCACGGAAAATCATACAATGCCGGAAATCCTCGAGACCTGGCATGGTGTCGTCATATGTCCTTTGTAGGGTGTGGTAAAAGTTTGAGCGCGTTTCGTAGAAGTCTGACCGGCGGCCACTTGTAAAATGCACCATCTTCGAGTTAGTATGTGGCTATCGAGAGAGAATGTGTCCGGTTTGTGAAGGAAGTGCGCCGCCCGTTGCTCCGTTGATCTCGAAACTTCTCGTGCTCTCAAAGGGGGCCATTTCATGACACGTGCCAGGACATGGAATTTTTCGGGCCCACCTGCAATATTTGAGACATTTACTACATCCGTAGGGTTTCAATGCGGGAAATTGCACATCTACACAGCGGCCACCTGAAATGATGTCCAATTGGTTTTGTAAATCATATATGATGTCTTTGCAGTATGCGTAGGCCTAGTGCAACCAAAGGGAGAGGATCCCCACCACGTGGGGGGGGGGGGGGGCGAATGTACCTCGGCAGCATGCTGATCTAGCCGTGAAAATCCACGAAAAATCATACGATGCCAGAAATCCTCGGGACCTGGCAGAGTGTCTCATATACCCTTTGTCGGGTGTGGTAAAAGTTTGAGCGCGTTCGTAGAAGCCTACCAGAGGCCGCTGTACTGCACCATCTCCGAGTTAGTATCTAGCTATCGAGAGAGAACGTGTCTGGTTTGTGAATGGAATGCGCTGCCCTTTGCTCCGTTGACCTTGAAACTTCTCGTGCTCTCAAAGGGGACTGTTGCATGACACGTGCTAGGACAATGCATGACGCCCCAAAGGCCCCCGGCCGGCCTAACCCTGGCTCCGTTGACCCGGAGATATACGCCTTTTACTTTCATCCGACGGCCTCTGACCAATAGAATTTTCCACCTGGTTGTGATACGTCAGCCCATAGGAACATTCCCAAACATAGTCTGGGCCTAGCTAACCACTAGATTCCCTCAGGCTCGACCCGACGCGCATGTTTCCCCCCACCAAGTGATGGCGGCAGTGCCGTCTGTGATCAGGGGGGCCACACCTCGAAGCCGTGCGATGGGCGTCTACGCATGCCACAACACTTTCAGACATGTAAGAGCACCTGGTGCGATGTTTTGGTGGCACCCGACCGACCTAACCCTAGCCCCGTTAACCCGGAGATCTACGCCTTTGACTTTAACCGGACGGCCTTTGACCAATGGACTCTTCCACCTGATTGTGATAGGTCAACACATAGGAACATGCCCGAACATGGTCCGGGCCCAACCCATCACTAGATTCCCACCGGCCCTACCCGACGTGCACGTCCCACCCTCCAAGTGATGGCGGCAGGGCCGTCCATGAAGGGGGCCACACCCCGGAGCCACACAAAGGGCATCTACGCCTACCACAACTCTTCAAGAAACATTCCGATGTATGTAGATATAAATTTTTGTCTCGTTTGGCCAAGGAATGAAAAAAATACAAAAAAGTCAAAACAAAAGTGTGTTTTCTGTAAATCTGAAGCAAACATGATTTTAGTTCGTTCAAATTTGAAAACATAGTATAGCAACAGAATCCTTTCAAGATTCTGATAAAAACCCATATAAAAGTTGTCAAAATCGATGCAAGTATCAATTACTTGTGACTTTAACAAAGTACAAGGACCTTTTTGCAAAAGTACATGAGGTCACATTTCTAACATACTCAAAAGAAAAAAACAAACTGGATATTCATAATCTATGGAAAATTCTACTCCAAATCGATGTTGGGAAACGTTAAATGGAAAACAAAAAAAATTCTACGCACATGCAATGATCTATCTATGGAGATGCATAGCAACGAGGGGAAGAATGTGTCTACGTACCCTCGTAGACCGTAAGCCGAAGCGTTTCACAACGCGGTTGATGTGGTCGAACTTTCTTCGCGATCCAACCGATGGAGTACCGAACGTACGGCACCTCCGCGTTCAGCGCACGTTCAGCTCGGTGATGTCCCTCGCCTTCTTGATCCAGCAAGACGTCGAGGTAGTAGATGAGTTCCGTCAGCACGACGGCGTGGTGACGGTGATGGTGAAGTGATCTCCGCAGGGCTTCGCCTAAACACCACGAAAATATGACCGGGGGTGTAAACGGTGGAGGGGGGCGCCGCATGATGACCCCCAAGTACATGGGATCAATTGTAGCCTTTTCGATAAGTAAGAGTGTCGAATCCAACGAGGAGCAGAAGGAAATGACAAGGGGTTTTCATCATGGTAATGTCTGCAAGTACTAAAATTGTAAGTAGCAGAGTAGTTTGATAGCAATCTAATTTGTAACGAGCAAGTAACGGTAGTAGTAATAAAAGTGCAGCAAGGTAGACCAATCCTTTTGAGGTAAAGGACAGGCTAAAACGGTCTCTTATAATAAGCAAAGCGTTCTTGAGGCTACACGGGAATTTCATCTAGTCACTTTCATCATGTTGGTTCGATTCGTGTTCGCTACTTTGATAATTTGATATGTGGGTAGACCGGTGCTTAGGTGTTGTTCTTACTTGAACAAACCTTCTACTTATGATTAACCCCCTCGCAAGCATCCGCAACTACGAGAAAAGTTTTAAGAATAAATTCTAACCATAGCATTAAACTTTTGGATCCAATCGGTCCCTTACGGAATAGCGCATAAACTAGTGTTTAAGCTTCTGTCACTCTCGCAACCCATCATCTAATAACCACTCCACAATGCATTCTCTTAGGCCCAAATATGGTGAAGTGTCATGTAGTCGACGTTCACATGACACCACTAAGGGAACCACAACATACACACTATCAAAATATCGAACACATATCAAGTTCACATGATTACTTGCAACATGATTTCTCCCGTGACCTCAAGAACAAAAGTAACTATTCACAAATGATAATCATGCTCAAGATCAGAGGGGTATTAAATAGCATATTGGATCTGAACATATAATCTTCCACCAAATAAACCATATAGTAATCAACTACAAGATGTAATCAACACTACTAGTCACCCACAAGCACCAATCTATAGTTCCAGTACGAAGATTGACCACAAGAGATGAACTAGTGTTTGAGAGGAGATGGTGCTGTTGAAGATGTTGATGGAGATTGCCCTCCCCAAGATGGGAGAGTTGTTGGTGATGATGACGACGATGATTTCCACCTCCGGGAGGGAAGTTCCCCTGGCGGAATCGCTCCGCCGGAGGGCAAAACTGCTCCTGCGCAAGTTCCACCTCGAGACGGCGCCGCTCCATCCCGAAAGTCCTCTCCTAATTTTTTCTAGGTCAAAATGACTTATATACCAGAAGATGGGTACCGGAGGTGGGCCGAGGGGAGCACAACCCACCAGGGCGCGCCTGGGCTCCCTGGCGTGCCCAGGTGGGTTGTGCCCACCTGGTGGGCCCCCTCTGGTACTTATTGGCTCCAATATTCCTCATTTATTCCATAAAAAATCTCCATGAAGACTCACACACACAAACTCAAGGTGGAATAAGATAATGAACACACAGAGCATTTTTTGGTGGCACACACACTTGCCTTTTCTCTTGTTCCTTCTCACACATACATGATGCAAATACATGGCTTTAATAGCCGGACTCACACGACTATCACGCACCCACTAACCACTAGCATGCACACACGCCGGTCAAGCCACACCTACTTGATCCTATTTTTACTCACCACAAGCTACTTGCACGCCCACGTTCAGCACTTGTACTGCCTTCCTCAACGGCCATACGACCAGGCCAAACTGCGTGCATGCAGCCTCACACTAAGTACAACCTGACCACACCAATACATGTGCATGCAGGCCACATCTCTCCACATGCACTGATCACTTGGTCACCTAATACACATATACATGACTACGGCCACTCATCTCCTGGCTTGCCGATCTGCTCGCGTGCACTCGCTCTATCTCTGTGCTGCTGATCCGGCCGCTACGCCATGTTGCCGAGCATGCAATTTTCTTTGTACTTGGCTGACTAATGCAACTCTACGTGGCTATTACACAATGCAACAAATTAAACATGACCTAATCTTAAATGCTTAATACTAATAACAAGATTAGTTCCAACAATCACCTCCCTAATCTTGTTATGGTTTATTCCTCTCTTGAAGCCCGTGGTCGTTGATGTCGTCGGTGCAACACGTAGACGGCCGCCGATGCCGTCTTGTCACGCCGATTGCCGCCGTCGCCATTGGCTTCGATGAGAGGCGCACCTCCTATGCCTTCACCACATATTTGTCGCCGGCGACACACCATGTCGACGACTCCGACGTGGACGGCGAACTCCTTGCCGCCGCGACTTACCGGGCAGCATGTCCTCCTTCGGTCGTGACGCGGCTTGACCACGACGGAGAACCTGACCTCCACACACGATGCCCACGCGGCAGCCGAGCCATGTCGAACTCCACCCACGCCGTACAAGCGAGGTTGAGCCCCTCCGACGTCCCGGCAAACGCGCCAGAGTGCGCGATCCTTCTCCAGCCATGGCTCTGAATACCAAATGTTGGGGATGCCCAGGAGGAGGAAGAAGACTCACGCACACAAACTCAAGGTGGAATAAGATAATGAACACACAGAGCATTTTTTGGTGGCACACACACTTGCCTTTTCTCTTGTTCCTTCTCACACATACATGATGCAAATACATGGCTTTAATAGCCGGACTCACACGACTATCACGCACCCACTAACCACTAGCATGCACACACGCCGGTCAAGCCACACCTACTTGATCCTATTTTTACTCACCACAAGCTACTTGCACGCCCACGTTCAGCACTTGTACTGCCTTCCTCAACGGCCATACGACCAGGCCAAACTGCGTGCATGCAGCCTCACACTAAGTACAACCTGACCACACCAATACATGTGCATGCAGGCCACATCTCTCCACATGCACTGATCACTTGGTCACCTAATACACATATACATGACTACGGCCACTCATCTCCTGGCTTGCCGATCTGCTCGCGTGCACTCGCTCTATCTCTGTGCTGCTGATCCGGCCGCTACGCCATGTTGCCGAGCATGCAATTTTCTTTGTACTTGGCTGACTAATGCAACTCTACGTGGCTATTATACAATGCAACAAATTAAACATGACCTAATCTTAAATGCTTAATACTAATAACAAGATTAGTTCCAACAAGCAACTCAATCATGCAAGATATAGCCTTTAATGGAATAGTGTGCATTTCTAGTCACTTAGCATAATAAGAACTTCTTGGGTTTATGGGTTGGTTCTCATTTTCTCCTGTAGTATACCCACTTAATTCTATTTCATGACCACTGGTTGATTCCCCACCAAGAAGCTTTTTGCATCCGTCTCCATGTCAAGTAACCAAGGATGCAGTGAAAGTTTCCTCAGTTTGTTGAGCTCATCGGCAACCTCTTTCATGGAGGGCCTATTGTCACCATGCATATCTAGGCATTTCTTAGCCAGGTCTGCAAGTCCTGTTAGTAACTCCATGCTCTCTTGGCCTTTCACGCAGCTGACCAACACCGCATCTAGATTATTCTTCTTCATAGCAGACAGGAAAATCAATGCCAAGCTCCTTTGCTTTTCAGACCCCTCGAGCTTTAGTGGCAACTGGCCTGTTAGGATCTCCAAAAGGATAACTCCAAAGCTGTACACATCGCTTTTGTTTGTTAACTGACATGTTTGCATGTATTCAGGATCAAGGTAACCACAAGTACCTTGAACTATTGTGACGAACTGCTCTTTGTCAGATGGAGCTAGTATGGAGGTTCCGAAGTCTGACACTTTTGCCATATAGTTATCATCGAGCAGGATGTTGGAAGTTTTCACATCTCCATGAATTATTGGAGGAGACGCATATGAATGCAGGAAGCTGAGTCCTTCGGCTGCTTCATGAGCTATTCTTAAGAGAGTGTTGAAGGAGAGTTTCAATAGGTGGTTCTTGCGATGGATAAGATCAAATAGTGTACCATTTAGGACAAACTCATAGACAAGAATTGGAACTTCAACCTCAAGGCAACAACCCAAGAGTTTCACTATGTTCTTGTGATTGATTTGGGACAAAATGAGGATCTCTTGTCCAAATTCTTTCTTTTGCCTTTCGTCAACCAATGTACATCTTTTAATTGCAACCAACATGTTGTCCTTCAATATCCCTTTATAAACTGTTCCATGGCCCCCTCTTCCGAGTATTCTACTATTGTCAAAGTTGTTAGTGGCATGCATTAGTTCAGCTTCTGAAAATACTGTGAAAGCAAGACATTTCTCTGATTTCATCCTATCAAACAAAAGCAAGCCTCCATGCTGGCGAAAATACTCCTTCTTGACTTTATTCAGTTTCCTCTTTTGACATATCGTTTGTCCCCAGATGACAGTGGCCATGATGATAAGCATTAGGACAAATAATCCCATCGTGACTCCTGCATAATAATATCATAGGAGACAACTATTTGTTAGATGAAGATAGACAGACAATAAAACAGACTCGATGTACATTGGTTTATTATTTTAAATTTTGATAACTCTACTTCCGGTATTATTTCTCGAGTCTACTTTGCACACCCTCATTGAAGATCATTTAGTTTGCACTTTCTGGTGCCATATCACTTAACCCCTTTGGGGATAGAAGGAGGCGGTTTGATCAAACATGGCAGGCTTACGTGGCAAAGAGCAAAGTGAATGCATGGAATTCCATGTCGATCATTTCTAGAGTATCCTGTAAGTGCCAGCTAGGGGATGACCCCTACTTCTTTCAGCCCAAAAAGCCTCCAACTCAAGCAATAGCCCCTTTTTTGAACTCCTTGTTTGTTACTCCCTCCGTTCCTTTATGTATGGTGTATTATTTTTGGCACGGTGACCAAGGCACATAACTATAGGCAAGTTAGGATGGAATTACCCTTGGCAATTTTGTTGATTGTGGCAAGTAAATCAATTAGTTCAGGAAAGTAAGATATACATGCAATCAATAGAGAGATACTTTGCTTCTTTTGCTACAAGGAGAGATACATACAATCGAGAGAGAGATACTTTCCTTTTTTTTTCTAGAGGGCTGACAAGGAATTATGAGGAATTAGAAGAAATGCACCTTATATTTTGTAATTTTATCAAAAAACAAATACATCTTATATAAAGGAACGGAGGGAGTATTATGAAATATGGGACCCACTTGTCAGTGGCTCACATTTGTTTCTCATGTCTCTCCTCACTAGTCAACTGTTATGTGTGGCCGGGCCGGGACGGGGGGGGGGGGGGGGGGGGGGGAGCTCGGAGGAGGCCATGAATGGATAAAATGGAGTCGATGAGGTAAATGAGTCAAGACAAGGGTGATGGCTGGAAAAATGGCTACAGTTCAATTGAATGGGGAGGGGGTTCTTGGCGACACGGTGTGTGCCAGAATGGTTTTGGGCGGCGGTGTTAGGAGATCGATGGGGCCCTAGGAGGGACAAAGTGGAGTTGAGGAGGTGGAAGGTGGTAGGACGTGAGTGGCGTCATGGAAAAACACCATCGTTGAGTTGCCGTGGGGGCATCGGCGAGCGGTGGCATGCCTCTTTGTCACACAGACCTGCCAAATGTTTTGAAATTATGACGTAAAGGCTGCAAACTAAGCGATTTTCAAATTGGAATTGCAAAGTAGACCGTTGGCCAACAATTGATTGCATCAAAAGTCTTTTTATTCCAAATTAAATGCATATGACAGTAAATGGTTTAGCTGGTGATCTCGTTTATTTGGTTGGTTACCTGTTATAAATCTGATATCAGGGTTGCATGTATTGTTGGTAATTTTTTTCCCTAGTCCACAAGAACAGTGGTACCCCCCTTTTGTATTGTCGCAAAAGCCATCTAAACGACATGGCTTATTCGTCTTGCATTCGTCGACATCTACAATGAATTAGCAAAAATCAAATATTAGAATATGCTGCGTATAAAATTAAAGGATAGATTAATTAGTAGTATACCTATGCATCCGTCTAGAAGATAAGGGTTGCCGTCATACCCGGGGACACAACTGCATGTGTACCCTAGATCATTGGTAGAATTTACACAACTGCTTTTGCTGCTCATGCATGCATAATTACCAATGTTATTCCGTTGGGCATCCACACACGAATTCACATTTCTTATAGCCCAATCAACCACCATAGGCACCCGCCCTTGGAATGTGTCATTGAACACGGTGTTGCTTATGAACGAAGTGCTAAAGTTGAAATTTGTTGTCTCCATTAGCACCACATAGCTGCACAGGTTGAATTCCCATATTTTACTTGTGTTATACGACTTGAAGAAGTTTGAATAGTAGTTGCGCATCTTCTTTGGGATCGTTGTCTGCGAGCAGCCGATACCTGCGCAGACTCCGTTCACTAAGTCCGCCATATTGTCGCACCTTGCAAGGCCAAAGGCTTGGTAGCCTGTGCCTGTGCCTGGTCCTGTGGGATTGGTGTCATCCATGAATGCAAGAGCATGGCACCCGATGACCGTGAACTTGTTGTGGACATCAGAGAGCCGGTAGGGAAAAGAAGGAGAATAACTGATTTCGTCGGCATTCATGTAACTGCCGAATTCCTCCATGCTCATGGTGGAGGTGTTGTAGCAGTACCCCATGATGTTATTGAACACCCGGGCCGTGCCATTAGACAAGGAGAGGTTGAGCACCTCTAAAGTATGCTTGAATGGCTTGCTGATGCCATCTTGGACTATGCAGTTGATGTCAAATTCTTCTCCAAATGAGCAGCCCGAGTCAAGACCGAATGGGTATGGTATCTCAACATCGCCGCACCACCTTCGACACTTTGAACCCAAAACCACAGTTCCAGTGGCATATTGTGCTGCAAGCAGTGCGAGACCGAGGCCAAGATGCAACAACGCTTGCATATTCTTCGGCTGAAGAAAGTTAAACATGACACTATCAACTAAATTGATACCTTTGTTACAAATAACTAGCAAGGTGGCCCTCACAAATGTTTCATATTGGAAATATGGAGTTCTGAAAAGAGTGGTTTCAGTAATTGTGAAATATCACCTACTTGGAAAATATATTGAATCATTATGATTTGTTCAAGAATGATTATAATGAAAATTTAAAAAATGCCATGTCACCATATTGGTCTATTTGAGGTAGGTAATGGAATTTTAATCTACTGTTACACTCTTCTTACTACTCCCTACTCTTCCATCAAAATGGTCAGAGCTCTCACTTGCATCTATTTGTCGTGTCATGTAACATGATTATGCAACTTGGATGTCACATAGTGTAAACACTTTAATCAATTACCAATTTACTACATTTTGTTAATCAAATAATCTTTTCATACCACGACAGCACAAAATTCTGCTAAAACAGAATCACAAGATTTGTGTGGCAGCTAGTTCCATCACAGCCGAATGACATGCAACCCCGTAGTTAGTCAGGAAAATCAAGAATCAGTGAGCACGTAAAAATAGTGTTTAATTTACACTAAGATAGTTGTAGTTATAAGACTAAATTTATAATAGGACAGCCATAGTTCTTAACGGTAAACTACACCAACCGTTCAATTGCAGGTGAAACCATGGAAGAGCTAAGCATGCATCACATCCGATATATACAACCAATTAAATAGAGTTAATTCCATTTTACGCCTAAGTTTTGGGTTTGTGACAGATTTTACCCCGTTTAATGGAAATTGCTTCTTTTTACCCAATTTAACCAAACTGCTGCCACTAAGTCAGCCCCGTATGTCTGTGCTTATTGGCATGCATCACCTTATGCCCTTAATTGATGGATTCCCCATTCTATGAACACCAAAACACCTGGAGGCCAACGCGAGCGGAGTTCCTGGAGGCCAAGGTAAGTGCCATGGAGGCTCGCCGCGCGAGGAGCTGAACAGGCGCGGGCGAGCTGGCGGTGGGTAGGAGGAGAGGAGGGAGCATGGCAGAGCCGGGCTTCCCGGCGTGAGCGTGAGGCGAGGGCCTTGGAGGCTCGGCCACGCAAGAGCTGCGTGGGCGCGAGGTGAGCTCCGGCGAGTTGGCTGCAGGGTAGGAGGAGAGGAAGGAGCAGGGGAGAGTCGGGCGGCGCCGGCAAAGTGTTGTGGCCTCTCGGACAACGGACTGGTCGGCGCATCGAAGGAGCCACACCACATCCTCCTTCACCTCAAGCCACTAGCGCGACAATGCTTCTATGTGCCGCTCTCGACCACGACCCCGGCGACAGCTTAAGCCATACCCTGCGCCTACCGCCTGCTGGTGCTCCTCCGCGGCTATGTCGCCCCGTCGCACCTCCCGCTCGGCCTCCAACAAATCCATGTGTGCGCCGTCAGCAACTAGCCTCCTCGCGGCCGCCTACAGGCCGAAGGCCACGCTCCAGAAGTGCCCCATCAGCATGTACATCCTCGTGCGGCGCTTCCGCGATGCACTCGCGATCTTCTCATTGCTCTCGCGCGCCGGAGCTCGTTGCACTGACGAAGGCGGGCACCAATGATGTTCCTCGGCCCCTCATTCAAACCTTTCTTGCTAGTAGTACTTGTTGTTCTAAGGCTCTAGCTATATGTGTTCATTGCGTGATCTGTTCTAGCTGGGAGGCATTATTCTGAATTTTCTTGTGATGGAAACTTATCACTTGTTGTACCCATGCAAATTTTCACATGTTTTTTTAGGGAAGAAACATTGTGTTAAATGCAAACATGGCGACATTACAACTCAATTTTTTAAATTTATTACATTTTCCATGTCTCAACATTTTTGCCATCTCATAGTTTCTGGCCATGGCAAAATTGCCATGATTTTTAGGGACACATTTTCTTAAATTGTTACTTTGTTGTTCCATGGCATAAGTAAGAGTAAATGCTAACATGTCAATTTTTTTTAAATGATATGGCAATTTCTAGAAGAATCATATGGCAAAATTCAGAAATTCTTGTGTGTTCTGAAAAATGGCATTTTTAGATAAAATTATATTCTTTGTCACATGGCAATTTTTCGTAAAGTCAAATGGCAACTTTTTTTGACAAACGGCATGAAAAAACTCCAAAAAGTTTTGTTTACTCACCAATTTTCCATGTGCCCTACAAGTCAAATTCCCAATATTACATAACAAAAACTTGTTCTAAGTTTGCCTTGTACCATAGATCATCTTTTTTGAATTTTTTGCCATCTACCATGGGAAAATGTTACTATGCATGTGATTTTTGGTACAAAACGTTGGCAAATTTTCATGCTCACGTATTATTTTTTCCTTTTTCATCATGGCAACTTTATTATACACAGCACGGCAAATTCATTGAGCATACCATAGCAATTTGTATGTACATAGCATCACAACTTACTAGTAGGTCCCCAACTTCTTTTGATATTGTTATGGACACATGGCAAGTTTTTTAGTTTACAATGCGCACCTAAAAATGAAGTCAAATTTGTTTGGTACATCACGACAAACAAAAAAGAGGCCATTTTCGTAATAATAAAATGGGAAATTTACGAAAACTTGGTACCTAGAACATGGTACCATTTTTTTGGAAAACAATTTTTGTATTGATCATATGGAAAATTTTGGAAAAGGAATATCTTATACATCGTAGCAAAAATTTGAAACATTTTTGGAATAGTCACATGGAAAATATATGATTTTTTATCTACATAACAAGTTTTGCATTTTGTGTGTGTACAAATGGTTTGTCTAATCACATGGCAATTTTATCTTTTAAGACCATGGCAATTTTACTTTATAGCCCATGGCAATTTTACTTTATGCATGATGGCAAATTTACTTCATGGACCATGGCAAATGTAGCCATGGCATATTTACTTTATACACCATGCCAAATTTACTTTATGCATGATGGCAAATTTACTTTGTAGCCATGGCAAATTTACGTTATGCATCATGGCAGAATTACTTTATGGACCATGGCAATTTCTACTAAACAATACATGGTATAATTTTGTTGTTCTCTATGATGGCAAATTTACTTTTTTCGTTGTTCATGTATATTGTAAATGCCTTTAAAATTAACCCACATTTTGCCATGATCTACAAATGCATTTCGCCAAGACTTCTTCTTTTTGTCCATTGCCAAAAAAAAAAAATCTTGACCATGGCAAAAAGTTTTGAAGGACCATGGAAAATTTATTTTTGTTTTAACCATGGAAAATTTACTAAACAATCCATGGCATATTTTTCGTTCTATATCATGGAAAGTTTATTTTTGGAACATGGCATTTTTTTTCATAGCATGGCGAATTTTTGATTTTGCACCATGACACATTCATTTTTTGTACATCATAGCAACTTTAAACATATATACCATGGCAAATTTGTTATCATGACACTCTTTTTCACTTTTTTTATTTCTTTTTGCACCCTCTCATTAAACACAATGTCACTTAGGTCAAATGGAAATTTTTAGCTTTTGCAAACTTATCTTCAATCATACCTGCCACCAGCTTTTTTTTCTAAGTGTTTTTTTGCAAATATAATTTGAAGGCATTTTTATCAGATCCATGTTGAACTTGATTTCAGTTTTACTATATACATCACGACAATTTATTTTATTTTCTTTAGCTACTTAAAGTCGGGCCTAAGTACTAGTTTAGGGTCTTATGTATGAGTCGCAGCAAAATTGGGCTTTTCTGGCAGCCCAACTGTACTACCGTTGGGGGTTCGCGCTCGGAGTGGGGTTGTAGTGAACAAAAACATTTGATTGATCGATCGGTTCCTAGGGAACGTGTTCTTTCTGGGACCTGCTCAGATCGAACGTCGATTGAATATTGAGGTCCTTGTTTAAATTGGTAAAAAGGATTCTAAAAAATGGGTAAAAAGAAGATTTTCTTTTGTTAAATGGAGTCAAACCTGTCACAAACCTGAAACTTAGGGGTACAAATGGAATTAATAACATTTTTTTGCAGGAATAACAGCTTTCTCTTACAAGTACTTATAACAGCTAATATTAAATTGTTTGCTCAGATAGTACACAAACATCTTCAAAGTTTGGCCAAAAAGTTAAAAAGCATGTGTGTGTGCGCGCACGCGTGTGGCTGTGGCCGTGGATTCACATGGGGGGGGGGGGGGGGGGGGGGGGGGGGGGGGGAGGGGTAGCAGGGGAGGACTGATCTGGTTGACCCTCATGCTCGGGCATTCTCTGGGTGTGTGATAACATCAATCATAACTGCAAATCAATGCCGGCCTGCAGTGGTTACACCTTCCTTTCATGTCTATTAGTTGACGCCTACGCGGCTACACTGTTGCCCGTGGCGGATGCCCCGTCAGAATGTGGCAGTATGCACGGAATGCTTCCACTCGATGGCATCCTAGCAGTCGAAAACAACGAAGGCGATCTACGTTGAGTCAAGGAGATCGGAAGCTTCACCGGGACCGGCTTACCTAAATTTCATGACCAAGGCATGGAAGGAGCACGCAGCGGACATGAGGAGGGGTACCGTGTAGAGTACTTGTCATATGTTTATGGGATTTAAGTTTTTTTGTGCTATGTCACAACACAAGCTCTATCAATGCAGATCTAGCAGGCTAGAACTGCACACGAATACATAGGCTATAATTGGATCGACTTCATCATGATTGGACGTGAAACAAATTAGTGAAAAAAAGTAATTTTGTTGCCTGTGTGAAAAGGAGAAAAACGTGGTTCTTTTCGTCTTTCATAACCATATATACTTCATCCGAATGTGTGTACAAAAGGGATGTTGTGGACTTTCGAATAGGATCAATGTTTTTTCTTGAAAGGAAAATATCAGTGTGTTGGACAGAGGGACATACTCCCTCCTCTCCAAAATAGTTGAAGGTATAGGATTGTCCTAAGTCAAACTTTTTTATGTTTGTCCAAGTATATAGAATTTTTTTTGAAGACCTACAATATCAAATATCTATAATATGGAAATATATTTTATTATAGATGTAATGAAGCAAATTTGTTGTCATGGATGTTAATATATTTTTATATAGAATTGGTCTGAAGTTTGACTTAGGACAAAACTAGAAATTTAATTATTTTGGAATGGAGAGAGTACGTATGAAAGAGATCGATGTTTTCTAGACGAGTTGGGCCTGGGTAGCTAGCTGGACGTGTTGGACCCATGACTTTATTAGGAGTTTGAATCTGGGCCCACCTAATTTACATTGTTATGGCTTCTTTATAATAAAGGATTTACAAGATCAAGATTTTGAGTACCGTGGGATTTTCTAACATATCTCCATATTTTTGACCGTACTGTGCTTTTGAACAATGCAGACCATACTCATATTATTGCGCATGACTCACACAGAGCGCTTCGATCGGGCCGCAGAAGGTTTGTTTGCATGAATAAACAGAAAGGACGAACATAAATGCAATAGGTATTATACTACAGCAAATTCACCTTCTTCACTCTGCACTGTATGTTCGTGTGTGTGAAATAAATAGGGTTTACTTGTTTAAAGAAAATTATGGGTTTCCCCGGAAAAAAAAGGAGTTTAGAGCTGACAAAAAGGTCCAAGCAAGACGTGAAGGAAACTTTCGGTGAGGTCCGGACTTACGTTACAATCCTTTATAATCACAAGAATTTAGCCACTAGATTGGAAGTTCATAAGATTCCCACAAGCCCGCCTTTATTTTTCTAGTGATTAATAGGGGAAGGGGAACCCATCCCCACCACTCATAGTGCCGGAAGCTTATGGAAGTAGGTGAGACAGTGACCGGTGTGCTCAAAAGAGTTACTTAACCTTGAGGAAGACATATGTTATGATACACGAGTTCTCAACCTTACAGATGAAACTAACTAACTCATTCGTTTCAAAGGGGGCTAGAAAGGAAATCTGTTTATAGTTTTTTTTCCAAACAAATGCGGTAGATGAGGCCCCTACATCGGTTTGTTTTTGAAACAGCAAGGACTTCAATTCATGTGCGTGAGGACTTGAACCCAGGTGCAGTGCTTGTCATCTACTCCCCTAACCACGTACATATGTATCTCTCAAAGTGGCAATATATATATAACTGATGTTTTGTTCCTTCAACATCAGTTATATATTTAACAAAATATATTTTCCTATATATATAGCATATACTTTACAACTCAAGTCCTTTTCTAACGGAAAGACGAACTCAAAGCTGATAATAAAAGACAAATCCAGCTGGTAAACCTACATGCATGCTAATAGAGCTCACCTGAAATGACCAAGGAAAGGGTTTCAGTTCTCCTTAAAATAGAGGAGGAAGTGTATATATATGTTGGATGATTTGGTTTTGCTCAAGATTTGTCTTCTTCGCTAAGAGACTGATTGCTTCAGTGTGTAGTTGTGTGTTGTGAAGAAGAGCCAACACCGCGCTTATATATATGTCTGCAATGCCTACTCGCCGGGAAAGTTCCAACGGTGGAGCCTACCTACTACACACATTCTATATCTGCCACTAGGTCTAGGGACATGGTCGCATGCCAGACTCTGTCTTTCCATGGCCAAAATAAACAGAGTGGACTCTCGCTCCATCAGCTTGTATATTACTATACGATCTCCAGGACAGCAGACTTTGCTCTTCAGTTGGCGCCGGTGCATGCTTACATGGACTATATTTGATGGATTACACCTATGCGGTGCTAGTAAATTGTACTATTTTTACTTGGGCGACGTAGGTTGCTGTGGTAAGCCCGTAAAAGTCGCTCCTTCCAAAACGGCACTTGGCTAGAAACTGCCACTTGGATTCTGTACGCAGTTTTTGATTGTCAATCCAAAACGGCACATTTGAGATCCGGAACGGATCCGTGACCAAGATGCGGCGGTGTGGTGGGAAATATTATAACTCTTATTTCATTCGGTAGTAACAAGTAAGATAGTTAAATTAAATTGGCGATCTCAACATAAAAAATTGGCACTAGCAATGAACTTAATTAGAACCGCGGCATAACTAAATTCCAACTAGCTAATAGTAGTCTGATGATCCCGCCTTTGGGCTAACTGGAAGGAAACCGCTGCAACTAGCGATGGACGACGGGTCCCAGTCGGAGTGCTTCTCAGAGGGAAACAGTCTGCTGAGTCCATCAGTGTTAATTGTTGATTGACCCACCACTCCCTCCCTGGCACTTGTAGGATTAATCCATTTCGTCCTGTATCTTAGAATGCGCGTCGGTATCCTCAACCAAGTTTTTGGGTTTATGCATGGTTTCTGTACGTTACCAGTTTGTGCTATAGGAATAGCTTTTGCATCAAATCAATCGCTTATGATGGTGCTTAGTGCGATGCAAAGTTTTATAAGGTGCACATGCTTTTCGAGGTTTAAGTTTGACTACAAACTTAGCCAATGAAATGTGGGTTATGTGTCATAAAAGCTATACCATTGAATTCGTATTCGAAAAAAGATTTCAATTGTATAATTTTTCAGTAACATGAATTTTGTATTATTGATCTAATTGAAAGCCAAAGTTAAATCTCAAAAAGCATGTGCAACTTATATTCTGGAGAACGCAAGAGCTCCACGTTGCTGATCCACAACTTACGTCGCGGAATCCTACAGCTGGAGGAGCCAAGGGAGGGTGGATCGCCGGACATGCACTATCCGGAGATCGGTCTTTTCGAGGAGACGCCGGAGCGTTGGGGCCAAGTGAGTTTGCTGGGCTCACCGGTCCTGCTTCACCTCGACCACGTCATCGACTTCTCCAACCCCCCGACGTCAAGCCCAGACAGCATCTACAACGACCACAGCGACGTTAGCGGCATGTCCTCGGAGGTGTCCTCGTCCCCGGCTTGGCCTACGAGGTGGGGCTACCCGTGGTACTTCTCTTACGAGGACGGCGACTTCCCACCGCCTCCTCCCAGGGCCTCGGCTCACTCGCGCCTAAGTTTTCCGGAGAATCGGGATCCTGGCAATGGCGGTGCCGGAGGCAGCAGTGGCGGCCAGCGTGGAGGAGGCACAAGCCTGGATGGACGGCGGCATCTCTATGATCCGCGCAGCGTGGGTTCGTCTTCGGACCGCCACGATGGCGGAGGAGGAGGCAGGAGACACCTTGGTGCGGGCGTCGGAGCCATGGCCATGGCGGCTGCTGCTCCGCTCGTCGATGCTGACCTACCGGGCGCCTCCGCGCTGGGTCCTGACCCGTTTGTGGGATCCGACTGTGGGCCTCTCCTGTTGGGTCAACCGATGGCGCCGACAGCCGTTTTTCCGGCCTCTGGAACGTTGTCAACCGAAGATGCTTCCCTGCACGAGTTCCTCTTCCTCGCAAGTGATTCTGCACCAATGGGCAACTTAGACAGAGGCGTGCCTTCCACCTCTGACCCGGATGAGGGGCTAGCAGGGGGTGGTCAGCTTGGAGGAATATGCGAAGAGATGCCAAGCGGAGATCCTCTTCCACAACCGAACCATCACATGTCAAGGGAGGGCCCTGCCACGCCTTCTGCAGATGGGCCAGCTGCTCTCCACAACTCTGCTGGGCTCGATGGGCTCCTTGGCCCTAATTCTAGTGAGGATGGGCCAGCTCCTGATGGTGCACCTGGGCCAATGCTGTATCTGGCCCTTGTATCCCGACTGATCCCCGTTCAGATGGCTGACTCTCAGGACAGGGTGGATCAGTTCCTATGCGAGATGACAGCGAGGTCGCCGCCCCCAATCCTCCCACCGCCACTGCTAACGCCCGCCCCCTCCACCTTGCTCACCACTCCGGGCGCACCGCGCCGGCCTCCTGCGACGGCGGGCAATGGAGAGACGGGCCAGCGCTGCAGCGGCCGGCTGGCTGCCAAACCCACATCTGGGCTGCCATCCATGGAGAAGGCGAGGTTGGTCCTGCTCAGGAAAGAGGGGATTTGCGCCGGGGATGGGCCGCCGGGGATGCATTTACAGCATGCACAAAGACCAGCTATGTCGTCTCAGTTTTGACGGATCTGCCTCCATCGTCAACCAGCTATCTACCCCGGATGGAGCGAGATGCGCACCTCTTTGGATAATTCCAACTGTGCGAAATGCCAAGGACTGGGCTTTCCCCAAGAGGAATGACAAAGGCCATCTTCTTTAAGCACCTTCACTTGTCATGGAAGTGCTACACCAGCCCATGTGCATTGGCAGGACCTCGAACATTGTTCCTGTTGAGCATAAACCTCCTAGGGCATTTAGATTTGATACTGAGATTTCAAATTTATTTTCTCCTAATTTTTCATTAAAGGGAATCATTTTATCCTTATTTTTCTACAATGCATCTAAACCATCTGAAATAGCTAAAGCAAAGAAAGAGTTATCACTACATGCAACCATCAGGACTATGACATGTACAGTATACAACTAAACCACGAGTAGATGATGTACTAAACCATACAAGAAATGCCAAAACATGGTATTTAGATAAAGACTAGTAAATATCAAACACAGATACCAGCTTGAAAGAGAAACTATAATTTTATACCACTATAGGAGCAAATCATGAACTACACAGAGTAATTGCAGTAAAGAGATGAATCCGTATATGTTGATCAATAAGAGAGTTACAGCTATATACAAATGAAGGACTATATCCTTTATAAGATAAAAAAAACAGTAGCGCTTATACATATGAACAAATAGAACCAACAGCCAACTAATAAAGAAACTAGCATGTGCTATATGACAGGAACAATAACATCTATAAGACCAAGATAATTGCAATGCTAAACCAACAGTAGGGTCATGCAATCATTAAATCCCATCATTGCAGCACTGGTTGAGCGACAAATCAAATATAACAGTAGTTCCATTGGTTCAACCAACAAGTTAAAAAAAAGTAGCAGTACTACCGTCATAAATAAGTGGAACATAGCAGAGAAATACAAAATATGTCATGACCAAACTGCAGTAACAGCCAGCAGTCATATTCAACATTTAATTAAAGTATAAGAAATTATATGACACCAGTAATGAAACAATACTAAGCATGATTGATAATTGCCCATAATCAGGAGTTACAATTCACACCTAAATAAACTTCAAAACTACATAACAATATAAACAAGCTATCAAGTGACCCCTGTATGTACATGTGACATAAAGCAGTAGCATACTAACTAAAAATGTAGCATGCCTCATGACAGTAGTACTGAGCACAATCAGTAAAACCTTAGACTAGTAATTCATGCCTTTGATCCTAACAGTGTTACAAAACTGATAACAATAGCACAATTAACAGTACAAGAAAACCAGCAACTATATCCATAGTGCCAACAACAGTAGAAACAACCTAGTACCACTTGAACTACATACAGTAGGATGTCAATAACATAGTGGCATTATACAAGTTCTTACAGAAACCAGAACACCAAATCAGATACGTAAGCAAGAGCATGACCACAGGAGCAACTAAAGGGATAGCAGCAATTACTGGCAACATTAGAATAGCCTTTAGTTGTTCCTTAAACAATCACCAGCAGCAATGTATCGACAGAGCCGCAACAATGGCCAAGACAGTAGAAGTAGTAGTAGGCCAGATAGGAGGAGAAGTGGAACTCACTGGGCTAGGGTTGTAGCCGATGCCGTAACAACGCCCTGCCATGGTTGCGGCAGAGCACGTCACCAACCCAGCACGGCGAGGGAACCGCCACAACACCGCATGACGCCAACCAACGCCGGGGTTGCGCACCACGCCGTCCCGACCGGCAGAGGGGCACCGTGCACGACAGGAGCATCACCCAGGCAACACCAACACCACCAGGAGGTGTGGGAGGTGGCGTACCCGACTAGAGCAACGAGCAGGAGACTGCTGGCGACGAGGGGCTCATCACCACCGAAACCCTAGCAGAGGGGATCGATGTGAGCGACCTCAAGAGGCAAGGATAACCAAATCGAGCGGGTGGGGAAGGCAGATCAGCTCAAGGGGGAGCTGCAAGTGGCGACCTGGGACACACCGGTGCCTAATCCGCCGCCCGCTGGCCTCACCGTCGCCAAAGTGAGGTCGCGGCCGAGACGATGGAGAGTGGTGTAGGAGATATGCCCTAGAGGCAATAATAAATGTTATTGATTATCTCCCTGTTCATAATTAGGTTTATGTTCCATGCTATAACTGCTATGGTTCTCGAGTCTGCAAATAAAACGAGGCTCGGAGGAAGACTCATATGCACGTGTGGAATAATAAACGGTAATATGTATTCCTAGTCTGGCCTCTAAGACTAGCTCAAGTATTGCATGATGATTCTGTTTTCCTGATCATGGGCATGTCTATGCCAGCAATTTTGAGGGCACAGTGTTAGAAGAACATTTGTGTTGAATCGACCCAAATTGATGTTATGCTATGAGTTACATTCGTCACATATTAATGGTTAATAACACAGAGATGGTTAATGTTTGCAAAATTCCTTAGACCATGAGAGTGTCGAGTTTCTTCATACTTGCTTCATGAACTTTGGGGTTTGTTAAACGTCATCCGTAAATGGGTGGCTATTACGGCGGCTTACGGGTTCATGGAAAAGTGTGTCAAGTAACTTGATAGCTCGAGATTGGGATTTGCTCCTCCGACGATGGAGAGATATCTCTGGGCCCTCTCGGTGTTACGGTATCCATCATCGTCTGGCCAGACACTTTGTGATTTGATCATAGGGATGCCGGAACACGGTAACGAGAAAAGAGAACAATACCGGTAACGAGGTAACTGGCATAGTGGACAAGTTGTTGATCCACGGAAATGCCTACATGTCTAACCTCGGGTATTTGTAACATATCGTGAAGCAACAGGAATAGCACACGGCAACTGGAGGTTCACTCGAATATTCATTCGTGTGGGTATAGGGGTCAATATGGGTGTCCACGGCTCCGATGTTGATCATTGATCGGAAGGTGTTCCGTGTCATGTCTATACTTCACCGAACCTATAGGGTCACACGCTTAAGGGTCATCTATCTGCTGAATACTAGACAGGGAGTCTGAGAGAAAATCACCGAAAAGTTTCGGAGACAACGGAAGAGTTCCGGAGAGAGAACACTGAAAAAGTTTCGGTAAAACCGAAAAGTTGTTTCGGATAAAACCATTGATCCAAAAAGGTTTCGGCAAGCACCGGGAATGTTTTGGAGGTTGCCAGATTGGTCTGGTAATTTCTGGAATTTTTCTGGAGAAAAAACCGAAAAAAATGTTTCGGAGCTGCCGGAGTTGTTTACCGGGTAAACAAAGATGGTTTTAAATTAAACCACCATACTGGAAATGTTCCAGAGCGCGTCCAGATAATTTTAGAGGGTGCCGGAAATGTTCTGGGACCTTCTGGAATTTTTCAGAAATAATAGTCGCGGAAAACATCTTGTCCCAGCGTGAGGGGACAAGATCCCACGGATCGTGGGGGCTGTTTTTGGGCTGTTTTGGGGGGGGCCCCTTTGGGAGCAGCCCCCTTGTGGCTGGACAAAATGTTGGGGGGGGCCCATGGTGGGGGGCAGCCCCCACAAATGGTGGAGAGTGTTGGGAGGAAGGTGGGGCCCCATGGGGGAACACCATGGACAAGGGAACATGTTTTTCCCTTGTTTGGTGGGAACATGTTCTCCTTGTTTTGTGGGAACATGTTTTCCCCATGTTTAGTGGGCTGAATTTTCAGCCCCCTCCACCCCTTCCACCACTATATAAGGAGGAGGAGAGGTGCTCTCCAACTCCACCCCAACTCTCTCACACAAGCCATGCATGATCTGGCATTCTCTCTCCCTCCCACGAAATAGTTTCGTAGTGCCGAAAGGCTGTCTGGGTTCCGGTGGGAACTAGTTCTGGACGGCGAAGCCCTGCCGGATAGATGGCACCGTATGTGTGCAACCCCGTAGAGAGGTCGTAGTTTCGTCCTTTTGCCCGAGGGGCTGTTCGAGTGTCCTCCCGAAGGGCTGTCCGAGTGACGGTCCGAGTTCTGTGAGTCCTCCCGAAGGGCTGTCCACGACACCGTCCGGGGGACTGTCCGACCGCCTCCCGGAGGGCTGTCCGAGTGGCGGATGAGGGAGTACATCCTCGCGGTTGGGAGGTTGTAAATCCTAGCTGCGGGGATCTGCACCGACGATCGTCATCGACTCTACTTCCGCTGCGCTACGAGTCGGTAACGAAAATGATCAAACCTTGTATGCAGTCTCCATAGTGGTCATGGGCTGGTGCGTAGGTCGGAAAATTTTTGTTTTCTACTGCGTTCCCCAACAGTGGCATCAAGAGCCGTGCTATGCGTAGATGCAGGTTGCGATCTAGAATACATAGTGATGTATGGGTGTTGCACAATATAATTAGGTAGTAGATGAGTTCTATTACTGAAAATTATTTGTGCGGGTAGCAGATGAAATCTGGTACCCGATATTCTTGTTGCTTCCCTGGAATTTGCATATTTCTGATCTTGATAACAGCATGGTGGAGTTTCAAAGTTCTGGCAATCCGCGATCCTGATTGATCAACGAAGTGCTAACAGTTCATTGAATTCCACCGTAGTTAAAAGGAAAGATGAAATTTCGCAGACAAAAGGGCAATGCAGATATGATCTGCACGGGGGTCATGCGTATGACGAAGTTTAGTATGGGGCTCGAGATTTTATTATCTCGGTTTTCATACACCCTGGAAAGTTAATCTAGCGACTTGAATTATCATACTTGATGATGGACGTTGGTAGCTTCGGTTTGTTTCGAAACCTTAGAAGCCACGAAAAACTAGTTTTTTTTTGCATGAACCAATTAGAGGCGTCTAACTTGGTTTTGCAGGAGGGTTTACATGTGCATGTGATGTGGTATAGCGGTGCTCATAATAATTTGATTATGTATGAGATGACTATATAATGTAAATTGATTAACATGACCTGCGTGTCATGATTCGGCATGATGGCTGGAGCCATATGATTGCACTTTAAATGACCTGTATGTCAACCTTGTGTAATGCATTATTTTATTTGCTATAGAGATAGCAATATTATCTGCTGCATCGACAAGGTGGTGGCAATCTTCGTGAAGGTGATCACCGACGTGAATGCCGAAGACGAAGGAATACAAGACTTCTCCGTCAGAAAGGGCTATACCATATCATGCTATTATGAATTGCCTGAGATGTTTATCCCTTATGTTGCACCCTTCTTGATTGCGCGGTAGTCGCTTTTATTAGGGTGATCTCTCACAAAAATATCAAGTAGTTAATGTTCTCCCAAGTGTAGCACCGTCACGGCACCTAACTTTTCGGGGTATCACATGCTAACATGGGTACGAACGATTAGGGATGTGTGAGGCGGGTGAGTTGAGACCTCGCAGCGAGATCACTTGGTTGTCTTGACGTTCAGGCATGAAAGTCATGAGCTCGGAACACACGCATCGAAAGATGAACAAGAGTCACATAGAGATGTGATTGGCAAGTTTGCCTACCGATTGAGATTTTCGTCATCAGTGATGCTACCATCAATGGCGTTGAATTGAAATGCGGATCTTGAATCACTCACAATCAATTATGAGAGATATTGATTTGAGTGGGAGCGCACTGTAGAATTAATTCTTTTAATTCTCAGTGCAATTAATTTTGAACACTAAGTGTGATTTGCATAATAGTTGTAGAATAATGGCTCGCATTTCCACCTTCCCTATTAAAATTGAATAGCTGTTAAATATTTGGTTAAAACTTTACGGTTGGTAACGTAATGTGAGGATTGTCCTCAAGAGTGCCGAGAAGGACTTTGTCCTATTGCATACTTTCGGTATTCTCTCGCTTATGCTATGGATCATGTGACTCTCGTCCGTTGATCCAAAAGCTAGAATTCCATTTCAGTCAAGCGCAATATGTTTGTTTCCATGAGACCCAAACTTCGAAAGTTTGGATAGTTATGTGATATTCATGGAATCTGAAAATTATTTTCAGAGACAGACAAAGGCTAAAAGATATGAGATATCCAAAGCAATGTTTGTTTGCAAACTATTAGTAAAGGAGTTTACTATGCATTAGACTGATAAGAGAGGGATCCAGAAGAACGCCTGTCATATGATGAAAGGTGAATAAAACAACAACTTAAAGAGAAAGGAAGTGTCCGAAGGGTGTTAGTGAGACTTTCACGCCTAGGAAGTCCGGGGCTAACGCCGCTCTTAAGTTCGGTGCTTTTTCTGAGAGTAGGAGAAATACTGAAAGTTAAACTGTTAGAAGTATAAAGGCAGAAAGAAAGGAGACTGGAATATCCAGCTCATGTATGAATGTCATACAAGTTTTTGATGTATAGAAGGCTGGTCAAAGATATAGTCCTTGGGAATTATGATTAAATTGTTAATCACTGATTCTTGGGTGCTGTGAGTTAATCACAAAGATACCCGCTCGATTGCATTCTGTTGCAACTCGATGTAAGAACTACTATGGCCTGAAAGACTAGCCAGGAATGAGGTTTAGGTATACACAGGGAACATAGTAAATGTTACTGTACCTTCCATCGGTGTATTACCGTCTGTGTTTATTTTCCTAATTCAATTAGAGTTTTACACACTCTAGCCCATTGCATAAGTTATCTTGCAAGAAGGTTGTTCATAAGAGAACTTTTGATGTTCGGTGTTATGAATAACATAAGGGCCATACTTTCATTATGAATGAGATGTATGTTATGAATATTGATAATAATACATTACCTCAGTATTAACTTTGATAATTCATTTTAGAGTTTTACACACTCTAGCCCATTGCACAATGTTTGTTGCAAAAGGGTTGTTCATAGAAGAACAATTGCTGTTCAGTATTATGAATAACATGAGGGCCATACTTCCATCATCGATGGGACGTATGTTATGAATATTGATGGTAATATGATACATCCATAACACTGACGCTAAATGTCATAAGACTAAAAGAATACCACACAAGTGTGGCACTGCATTTGGTCACATTGGAGAAACCCGCATGGAAAATTCCATTATGATGGATTTTGAAGTCGTTTGATTTTGAATCTCCTGACACTTGCAACTTTCCTCCGAAAAGTGAAGTGACTGAAATACCGTTCACAGGCCATAAGGAACGAGCAAAGAACTTATTGGTGATCATACATTTTGATGTATGTAGTCCGATAAATGTTGTTGCAAGTAGTGGATTTATCTATCTTCAGAAATGACTCAAGTAGATATATGGATATTTACTTGATGAGACGTAAGTCTGGATCTTTTGAAATCATTTGAAAGGTTTTCAAAATGAAGTAGAAGTTATTGTAAATAGAAAATTATGTTTCTACAATTCGATTGCAGAAAGAAATATTTGAGTTACAAGTTTAGCGAATGTCTGATGCGTTGTGAAAGGGGTTTCATAACTTGCACCTCCCGGAACACCACTGCAAGTGGAAAGTCCGTGAAGATGTAATCGAACCATTTATGACATGGTAAGATCAAAGATGACATAAATAAATTTGCCATTATCCCTTTTAAAAGGTGATGCTTTAGAGACTGCGGCTTTTACACTGAAAAGAGCTCCATCAGGTCTGTTGAAATGACACCATGGTATGGTACGCCCAACCATGTTATATCTTTTCTTAACATTTGGAATATGGGGCTTGTGTAAAAGGTTACAAACCTATTCCAAATCAGACAAGTGCTACTTTGTAGGTTATCCCAAGTCATTGGGTATTCCCCCACCACTATACCGAGGCAAAAGTTTTTGCCACAAAACGGTATGCTTTTTGAAGAAAATGGTTCTTTGAAAAAGGTGAGTGGGAGAATAGTGCAACTCGACGAGATAAACAGTATCTTCGCCATCAGATCAAAGGAAAGAGACCTTGGAAGTAATTCCGGAGTTTCCTACTGCGACTGATATGGAAGTCTCTACAATAAAATGTATGGACTTCGGTCGAACTTGCAGCTGAACCACGTAGGCAAGGCTCGTGCAAACCTCTCAGGTGCGCAAACGAGATATTTTTGTTAGACAACAGTATACCTACAATACACAAGGAAGCGTTGATGGGCCCTAACTCCGGAATTGGCTAAATGCCAATACAATCCGAGATAGTTTCCATATAAGTGATTCAAGATTAAAACCTTGATACACCTTTCGGAAGACTTAGAGTCTGACGAATATTTATGGAACTATAACTGATATGAATAAAAATGTTTTATCCATAAAGCTCGACTTGTTGCAATATACAAGTTCAAGGAGTTGACTACGATGAGGTTGCTTCATCGTAGCGATGCTTAAATTCGGTTCGGGTTGAACTAGCAATTAATACATATTTCATATCATGAGATATAAAACAATGGATGACAAAAGGATTTCCATCTGATGGAAATGAAACCAAGGACCTGCATGTGTTACAGTCCAAGGTATTTTGTCAATCCAGAGGATGCTAGAAAGGGTGCAAACTTCAGAGTTCCAGCGATGGACAGAAGAGAGCAAATTGATGTTATGCTATGAGTTACATTCGTCACATATTAATGGTTAATAACACAGAGATGGTTAATGTTTGCAAAATTCCTTAGACCATGAGAGTGTCGAGTTTCTTCATACTTGCTTCATGAACTTTGGGGTTTGTTAAACGTCATCCGTAAATGGGTGGCTATTACGGCGGCTTACGGGTTCATGGAAAAGTGTGTCAAGTAACTTGATAGCTCGAGATTGGGATTTGCTCCTCCGACGATGGAGAGATATCTCTGGGCCCTCTCGGTGTTACGGTATCCATCATCGTCTGGCCAGACACTTTGTGATTTGATCACAGGGATGCCGGAACACGGTAACGAGAAAAGAGAACAATACCGGTAACGAGGTAACTGGCATAGTGGACAAGTTGTTGATCCACGGAAATGCCTACATGTCTAACCTCGGGTATTTGTAACATATCGTGAAGCAACAGGAATAGCACACGGCAACTGGAGGTTCACTCGAATATTCATTCGTGTGGGTATAGGGGTCAATATGGGTGTCCACGGCTCCGATGTTAATCATTGATCGGAAGGTGTTCCGTGTCATGTCTATACTTCACCGAACCTATAGGGTCACACGCTTAAGGGTCATCTATCTGCTGAATACTAGACAGGGAGTCTGAGAGAAAATCACCGAAAAGTTTCGGAGACAACGGAAGAGTTCCGGAGAGAGAACACTGAAAAAGTTTCGGTAAAACCGAAAAGTTGTTTCGGATAAAACCATTGATCCAAAAAGGTTTCGGCAAGCACCGGGAATGTTTTGGAGGTTGCCAGATTGGTCTGGTAATTTCTGGAATTTTTCTGGAGAAAAAACCGAAAAAAAAGTTTTGGAGCTGCCGGAGTTGTTTACCGGGTAAACAAAGATGGTTTTAAATTAAACCACCATACTGGAAATGTTCCAGAGCGCGTCCAGATAATTTTAGAGCGTGCCGGAAATGTTCTGGGACCTTCTGGAATTTTTCAGAAATAATAGTCGCGGAAAACATCTTGTCCCAGCGTGAGGGGACAAGATCCCACGGATCGTGGGGGCTGTTTTTGGGCTGTTTTTGGGGGGGCCCCTTTGGGAGCAGCCCCCTTGTGGCTGGACAAAATGTAGGGGGGGGCCCCCATGGTGGGGGGCAGCCCCCACAAATGGTGGAGAGTGTTGGGAGGAAGGTGGGGCCCCATGGGGGAACACCATGGACAAGGGAACATGTTTTTCCCTTGTTTGGTGGGAACATGTTCTCCTTGTTTTGTGGGAACATGTTTTCCCCATGTTTAGTGGGCTGAATTTTCAGCCCCCTCCACCCCTTCCACCACTATATAAGGAGGAGGAGAGGTGCTCTCCAACTCCACTCCAACTCTCTCACACAAGCCATGCATGATCTGGCATTCTCTCTCCCTCCCACGAAATAGTTTCGTAGTGCCGAAAGGCTGTCTGGGTTCCGGTGGGAACTAGTTCTGGACGGCGAAGCCCTGCCGGATAGATGGCACCGTATGTGTGCAATCCCGTAGAGAGGTCGTAGTTTCGTCCTTTTGCCCGAGGGGCTGTTCGAGTGTCCTCCCGAAGGGCTGTCCGAGTGACGGTCCGAGTTCTGTGAGTCCTCCCGAAGGGCTGTCCACGACACCGTCCGGGGGACTGTCCGACCGCCTCCCGGAGGGCTGTCCGAGTGGCGGATGAGGGAGTACATCCTCGCGGTTGGGAGGTTGTAAATCCTAGCTGCGGGGATCTGCACCGACGATCGTCATCGACTCTACTTCCGCTGCGCTACGAGTCGGTAACGAAAATGATCAAACCTTGTATGCAGTCTCCATAGTGGTCCTGGGCTGCTGCGTAGGTCGGATCTGGCCGTAAAAATCCACGGAAAATCATACGATGCCGGAAATCATCGGGACCTGGCACAATGCCATCATATGGCCCTTGTAGGGTGTGGTAAAAGTTTGAGTGCGTTTCGCAGAAGTCTGACCGGCGGCCACGTGTAAACTGCACCATCTTCGAGTTAGTATCTAGCTATCGAGAGAGATTGTGTCTGGTTTGTGAAGGAAGTGCGCTACCCGATGCTCCGTTGACCTCAAAACTTCTCATGCTCTCAAAGGGGGGCATTTCATGACACGTGCCAGGACATGGCATTTTTGTGGCCCGCCTGGAATATTTGAGACATTTACTGCATCCGTAGGGTTTCAATGCGGAAAATTGCAGATCTGCACGGCGGCCACCTGAAACGATTTCCATAAGTGGTTTGTAAAATCATATATGATGTCTTTGCAGTATGCGTAGGCCTAGTGCAACCAAAGGAGGAGGAGCCCCACCACCGGGAAGGGGGGGGATGTACCTCGGTGGCATGCCAGATCTAGACGTAAAAATCCACAGAAAATCATACAATGCAGGAAATCCTTGAGACCTGGCACGGTATTGTCATATGGCCTTTGTAGGGTGTGGTAAAAGTTTGAGCGTGTTTCGTAGAAGTCTGACTGGCGGCCACTTGTAAAATGCACCATCTTCGAGTTAGTATCTGGCTATCGAGAGAGAATGTGTCTGGTTTGTGAAGGAAGTGCGCCGCCCGTTGCTCCGTTGATCTCGAAACTTCTCGTGCTCTCAAAGGGGGCCATTTCATGACACGTGCCAGGACATGGCATTTTTCGGACGCACCAGCAATATTTGAGACATTTACTGCATCCGTAGGGTTTCAATGCGGGAAATTGCACATCTGCACAGCGGCCACCTGAAATGATGTCCAGAAGTGGTTTGTAAAATCATATATGATGTCTTTGCAGTATGCGTAGGGCCTAGTGCAACCAAAGGAGGAGGATCCCCTCCACCGCGGGGGGGGGGGGGGGGGGGGGGGGGGGGGGGGGGGGGGGGGGGGGGGGGGGGGGGGGGGGGGGGGGGGGGGGGGGGGGGGGGGGGGGGGGGGGGGTGGGGGGGGGGGTGGGGGGGGGGGGGGGGGGGGGGGGGGGGGGGTGTGGTTGGTGGGGTTTTGAGGGGCTAATGTCCACCTCGGCGGCATGCCGGATCTAGCCGTGAAAATACACGGAAAATCATACGATGCCAGAAATCCTCGGGACCTGGCAGAGTGTCGTCATATACCCTTTGTAGGGTGTGGTAAAAGTTTGAGCGCGTTTCGCAGAAGCCTGACCGGAGGCCGCTTGTAAACTGCACCATCTCCGAGTTAGTATCTAGCTATCGAGAGAGAACGTGTCTGGTTTGTGAATGAAATGCGCTGCCCATTGCTCCGTTGACATTGAAACTTCTCGTGCTCTCAAAGGGGACTGTTGCATGACACGTGCTAGGACATTGCATGATGCCCCAAAGGCCCCCGGCCGGCCTAACCCTAGCTCCATTGACCCGGAGATCTACGCCTTTTACTTTCATCCGACGGCCTCTGACCAATAGAATTTTCCACCTGGTTGTGATACGTCAGCCCATAGGAACATTCCCAAACATAGTCTGGGCCTAGCTAACCACTAGATTCCCTCAGGCTCGACTCGACGCGCACGTTTCCCCCCACCAAGTGATGGCGGCAGTGCCGTCTGTGATCAGGGGGGCCACACCTCAGAGCCGTGCGACGGGCGTCTACGCATGCCACAACACTTTCAGACATGTAAGAGGACCTCGTGCGATGTTTTGGTGGCACCCGACCGACCTAACCCTAGCTCCGTTAACCCGGAGATCTACGCCTTTGACTTTCACCGGACGGCCTTTAACCAATGGACTCTTCCACCTGATTGTGATAGGCCAACACATAGGAACATGCCCGAACATGGTCCGGGCCCAACCCATCACTAGATTCCCACCGGCTCTACCCGACGTGCACGTCCCGCCCTCCAAGTGATGGCGGCAGGGCCGTCCATGAAGGGGGCTACACCCCGGAGCCACACAAAGGGCATCTACGCCTACCACAACTCTTCAAGAAACATTCCGATGTATGTAGATATAAATTTTTGTCTCGTTTGGCCAAGGAATGAAAAAAAATACAAAAAAGTCAAAACAAAAGTGTGTTTTCTATAAATCTAAAGCAAACATGATTATAGTTTGTTCAAATTTGAAAACATAGTACAGCAACAGAATCCTTTCAAGATTCTGATAAAAACCCATATAAAAGTTGTCAAAATCAATGCAAGTATCAATTACTTGTGATTTTAATAAAGTACAAGGACCTTTTTATAAAAGTACATGAGGACATATTTCTAACATACTCAAAAGGAAAAACAATCTGGATATTCATAATCTATGGAAAATTCTACTCCAAATCGATGTTGGGAAATGTTGCATGGAAAACAAAAAAAAATTCTACGCACACGCAATGATCTATCTATGGAGATGCATAGCAACGAGGGGAAGAATGTGTCTACGTACCCTCGTAGACCGTAAGCGGAAGCGTTTCACAACGCGGTTGATGTGGTGAAACTTTCTTCGCGATCCAACCGATCGAGTACCGAACGTACGGCACATCCGCGTTCTGCACAGGTTCAGCTCGGTGATGTCCATCGCCTTCTTGATCCAGCAAGACATCGAGGTAGTAGATGAGTTTCGTCAGCACGAC
This sequence comes from Thinopyrum elongatum, assembly GCA_011799875.1. Classification (NCBI taxonomy): domain Eukaryota; kingdom Viridiplantae; phylum Streptophyta; class Magnoliopsida; order Poales; family Poaceae; genus Thinopyrum; species Thinopyrum elongatum. Next base: position 9,009,122 of record CM022297.1, read on the forward strand.
GGCGTGGTGACGGTGATGGTGAAGTGATCTCCGCAGGGCTTCGGCTAAACACCACGAAAATATGACCAGGGGTGTAAACGGTGGAGGGGGGGCGCCGCATGATGACCCACACGTATAGGGGATCAATTGAAGCCTTTTCGATAAGTAAGAGTGTCGAACCCAACGAGGAGCAGAAGGAAATGACAAGGGGTTTTCAGCAAGGTAATGTCTGCAAGTACTAAAATTGTAAGTAGCAGAGTAGTTTGATAGCAATCTAATTTGTAACGAGCAAGTAACGGTAGTAGTAATAAAAGTGCAGCAAAGTAACCCAATCCTTTTGAAGCAAAGGACAGGCTAAAACGGTCTCTTATAATAAGCAAAGCGTTCTTGAGGGTACACGGGAATTTCATCTAGTCACTTTCATCATGTTGGTTCGATTCGTGTTTGCTACTTTATAATTTGATATGTGGGTAGACCGGTGCTTAGGTGCTGTTCTTACTTGAACAAACCTTCTACTTATGATTAACCCCCTCGCAAGCATTCGCAACTACGAGAAAAGTATTAAGAATAAATTCTAACCATAGCATTAAACTTTTGGATCCAATCGGTCCCTTACGGAATAGCGCATAAACTAGTGTTTAAGCTTCTGTCACTCTCGCAACCCATCATCTAATAACCACTCCACAATGCATTCTCTTAGGCCCAAATATGGTGAAGTGTCATGTAGTCGACGTTCACATGACACCACTAAGGGAATCACAACATACACACTATCAAAATATCGAACACATATCAAGTTCACATGATTACTTGCAACATGATTTCTCCCGTGACCTCAAGAACAAAAGTAACTATTCACAAATGATAATCATGCTCAAGATCAGAGGGGTATTAAATAGCATATTGGATCTGAACATATAATCTTCCACCAAATAAACCATATAGTAATCAACGACAAGACGTAATCAACACTACTAGTCACCCACAAGCACCAATCTATAGTTCCAGTACAAAGGTTGAACACAAGAGATGAACTAGGGTTTGAGAGAAGATGATGCTGTTGAAGATGTTGATGGAGATTGCCCTTCCCAAGATGGGAGAGTTGTTGGTGATGATGATGACGATGATTTCCACCTCCGGGAGGGAAGTTCCCCTGGCGGAATCGCTCCGCCGGAGGGCAAAACTGCTCCTACCCAAGTTCCGCCTCGAGACAGCGGTGCTCCGTCCCGAAAGTCCTCTCCTAATTTTTTCTAGGTCAAAATGACTTATATACCAGAAGATGGGCACCAGAGGTGGGCCGAGGGGAGCACAACCCACCAGGGCGCGCCTGGGCTCCCTGGCGTGCCCAGGTGGGTTGTGCCCACCTGGTGGGCCCCCTCTGGTACTTATTGGCTCCAATATTCCTCATTTATTCCATAAAAAATCTCCGTGAAGACTCACACACACAAACTCAAGGTGGAATAAGATAATGAACACACCGAGCATTTTTTGGTGGCACACACACTTGCCTTTTCTCTTGTTCCTTCTCACACATACATGATGCAAATACATGGCTTTAATAGCCGGACTCACACGACTATCACGCACCCACTAACCACTAGCATGCACACACGCCGGTCAAGCCACACCTACTTGATCCTATTTTTACTCACCACAAGCTACTTGCACGCCCACGTTCAGCACTTGTACTACCTTCCTCAACGGCCATACGACCAGGCCAAACTGCGTGCATGCAGCCTCACACTAAGTACAACCTGACCACACCAAAACATGTGCATGCAGGCCACATCACTCTACATGCACTGATCACTTGGTCACCTAATACACATATACATGACTACGGCCACTCATCTCCTGGCTTGCCGATCTGCTCGCGTGCACTCGCTCTATCTCTGTGCTGCTGATCCGGCCGCTACGCCATGTTGCCGAGCATGCAATTTTCTTTATACTTGGCTGACTAATGCAACTCTACGTGGCTATTACACAATGCAACAAATTAAACATGACCTAATCTTAAATGCTTAATACTAATAACAAGATTAGTTCCAACAATCACCTCCCTAATCTTGTTATGGTTTATTCCTCTCTTGAAGCCCATGGTCGTTGATGTCGTCGGTGCAACACGTAGACGGCCGCCGATGCCGTCTTGTCACGCCGATTGCCACCGTCGCCATTGGCTTTGATGAGAGGCGCACCTCCTACGCCTTCACCACATATTTGTCGCCGGCGACACACCATGTCGACGACTCCGACGTGGACGGCGAACTCCTTGCCGCCGCGACTTACCGGGCAGCATGTCCTCCTTAGGTCGTGACGCGGCTTGACCTCGACGGAGAACCGGACCTCCACACACGATGCCCACGCGGCAGCCGAGCCATGTCGAACTCCACCCACGCCGTACAAGCGAGGTTGAGCCCCTCCGACGTCCCGGTGAACGCGCCAGACTGCGCGATCCTTCTCCAGCCATGGCTCTGAATACCAAATGTTGGGGATGCCCAGGAGGAGGAAGAAGACTCACGCACACAAACTCAAGGTGGAATAAGATAATGAACACACAGAGCATTTTTTTGGTGGCACACACACTTGCCTTTTCTCTTGTTCCTTCTCACACATACATGATGCAAATACATGGCTTTAATAGCCGGACTCACACGACTATCACGCACCCACTAACCACTAGCATGCACACACGCCGGTCAAGCCACACCTACTTGATCCTATTTTTACTCACCACAAGCTACTTGCACGCCCACGTTCAGCACTTGTACTGCCTTCCTCAACGGCCATACGACCAGGCCAAACTGCGTGCATGCAGCCTCACACTAAGTACATCCTGACCACGCCAATACATGTGCATGCAGGCCACATCTCTCCACATGCACTGATCACTTGGTCACCTAATACACATATACATGACTACGGCCACTCATCTCCTGGCTTGCCGATCTGCTCGCGTGCACTCGCTCTATCTCTGTGCTGCTGATCCGGCCGCTACGCCATGTTGCCGAGCATGCAATTTTCTTTGTACTTGGCTAACTAATACAACTCTACGTGGCTATTACACAATGCAACAAATTAAACATGACCTAATCTTAAATGCTTAATACTAATAACAAGATTAGTTCCAACAAGCAACTCAATCATGCAAGATATAGCCTTTAATGGAATAGTGTGCATTTCTAGTCACTTAGCATAATAAGAACTTCTTGGGTTTATGGGTTGGTTCTCATTTTCTCCTGTAGTATACCCACATAATTCTATTTCATGACCACTGGTTGATTCCCCACCAAGAAGGCTTTCTGCATCTGTCTCCATGTCAAGTAACCAAGGATGCAGTGAAAGTTTCCTCAGTTTGTTGAGCTCATCGGCAACCTCTTTCATGGAGGGCCTATTGTCACCATGCATATCTAGGCATTTCTTAGCCAGGTCTGCAAGTCCTGTTAGTAACTCCATGCTCTCTTGGCCTTTCACGCAGCTGACCAACACCGCATCTAGATTATTCTCCTTCATAGCAGACAGGAAAATCAATGCCAAGCTCCTTTGCTTTTCAGACCCCTCGAGCTTTAGTGGCAACTGGCCTGTTAGGATCTCCAAAAGGATAACTCCAAAGCTGTACACATCGCTTTTGTTTGTTAATTGACATGTTTGCATGTATTCAGGATCAAGGTAACCACAAGTACCTTGAACTATTGTGACGAACTGCTCTTTGTCAGATGGAGCTAGTATGGAGGTTCCGAAGTCTGACACTTTTGCCATATAGTTATCATCGAGCAGGATGTTGGAAGTTTTCACATCTCCATGAATTATTGGAGGAGACGCATATGAATGCAGGAAGCTGAGTCCTTCCGCTGCTTCATGAGCTATTCTTAAGAGAGTGTTGAATGAGAGTTTCAATAGGTGGTTCTTGCGATGGATAAGATCAAATAGTGTACCATTTAGGACAAACTCATAGACAAGAATTGGAACTTCAACCTCAAGGCAACAACCCAAGAGTTTCACTATGTTCTTGTGATTGATTTGGGACAAAATGAGGATCTCTTGTCCAAATTCTTTCTTTTGCCTTTCGTCAACCAATGTACATCTTTTAATTGCAACCAACATGTTGTCCTTCAATATCCCTTTATAAACTGTTCCATGGCCCCCTCTTCCGAGTATTCTACTATTGTCAAAGTTGTTAGTGGCATGCATTAGTTCAGCTTCTGAAAATACTGTGAAAGCAAGACCTTTCTCTGATTTCATCCTATCAAACAAAAGCAAGCCTCCATGCTGGCGAAAATACTCCTTCTTGACTTTATTCAGTTTCCTCTTTTGACATATCATTTGTCCCCAGATGACAGTGGCCATGATGATAAGCATTAGGACAAATAATCCCATCGTGACTCCTGCATAATAATATCATAGGAGACAACTGTTTGTTAGATGAAGATAGACAGATAATAAAACAGACTCGATGTACATTGGTTTATTATTTTAAATTTTGATAACTCTACTTCCGGTATTATTTCTCGAGTCTACTTTGAACACCCTCATTGAAGATCATTTAGTTTGCACTTTCTGGTGCCATATCACTGAACCCCTTTGGGGATAGAAGGAGGCGGTTTGATCAAACGTGGCAGGCTTACGTGGCAAAGAGCAAAGTGAATGCATGGAATTCCATGTCGATCATTTCTAGAGTATCCTGTAAGTGCCAGCTAGGGGATGACCCCTACTTCTTTCAGCCCAAAAAGACTCCAACTCAAGCAATAGCCCCTTTTTTGAACTCCTTGTTTGTTACTCCCTCCGTTCCTTTATGTAAGGTGTATTATTTTTGGCACGGTGACCAAGGCACATAACTATAGGCAAGTTAGGACGGAATTACCCTTGGCAATTTTGTTGATTGTGGCAAGTAAATCAATTAGTTCAGGAAAGTAAGATATACATGCAATCAATAGAGAGATACTTTTCTTCTTTTGCTACAAGGAGAGATACATACAATCGGGAGAGAGATACTTTCCTTTTTTTTCTAGAGGGCTAACAAGGAATTATGAGGAATTAGAAGAAATGCACCTTATATTTTGTAATTTTATCAAAAAACAAATACATCTTATATAAAGGAACGGAGGGAGTATTATGAAATATGGGACCCACATGTCAGTGGCTCACATTTGTTTCTCATGTCTCTCCTCACTAGTCAACTGTTATGTGTGGCCAGGACGGGGGGGGGGAGCTCGGAGGAGGCCATGAATGGATAAAATGGAGTCAATGAGGTAAATGAGTCAAGACAAGGGTGACAGCTGGAAAAATGGCTACAGTTCAATTGAATGGGGAGGGGGTTCGTGGCGACACGGTGTGTGGCAGAATGGTTTTGGGCGGCGGTGTTAGGAGATCGATGGGGCCCTAGGAGGGACAAAGTGGAGTCGAGGAGGTGGAAGGTGGTAGGACGTGAGTGGCGTCGTGGAAAAACACCATCGTTGAGTTGCCGTGGGGGCATCAGCGAGCGGTGGCATGCCTCTTTGTCACACAGACCTGCCAAATGTTTTGAAATTATGACGTAAAGGGTGCAAACTAAGCGATTTTCAAATTGGAATTGCAAAGTAGACCGTTGGCCAACAATTGATTGCATCAAAAGTCTTTTTATTCCAAATTAAATGCATATGACAGTAAATGGTTTAGCTGGTGATCTCGTTTATTTGGTTGGTTACCTGTTATAAATCTGATATCAGGGTTGCATGTATTGTTGGTAATTTTTTTCCCTAGTCCGCAAGAACAGTGGTACCCCCCTTTTGTATTGTCGCAAAAGCCATCTAAAGGACATGGCTTATTCGTCTTGCATTCGTCGACATCTACAATGAATTAGCAAAAATCAAATATTAGAATATGCTGCGTATAAAATTAAAGGATAGATTAATTAGTAGTATACCTATGCATCCGTCTAGAAGATAAGGGTTGCCGTCATACCCGGGGACACAACTGCATGTGTACCCTAGATCATTGGTAGAATTTACACAACTGCTTTTGCTGCTCATGCATGCATAATTACCAATGTTATTCCGTTGGGCATCCACACACGAATTCACATTTCTTATAGCCCAATCAACCACCATAGGCACCCGCCCTTGGAATGTGTCATTGAACACGGTGTTGCTTATGAACGAAGTGCTAAAGTTGAATTTTGTTGTCTCCATTAGCACCGCATAGCTGCACCGGTTGAATTCCCATATTTTACTTGTGTTATACGACTTGAAGAAGTTTGAATAGTAGTTGCGCATCTTCTTTGGGATCGTTGTCTGCGAGCAGCCGATACCTGCGCAGACTCCGTTCACTAAGTCCACCATATTGTCGCACCTTGCAAGGCCAAAGGCTTGGTAGCCTGTGCCTGTGCCTGCGCCTGGTCCTGTGGGATTGGTGTCATCCATGAATGCAAGAGCATGGCACCCGATGACCGTGAACTTGTTGTGGACATCAGAGAGCCTGTAGGGAAAAGAAGGAGAATAACTGATTTCGTCGGCATTCATGTAACTGCCGAATTCCTCCATGCTCATGGTGGAGGTGTTGTAGCAGTACCCCATGATGTTATTGAACACCCGGGCCGTGCCATTAGACAAGGAGATGTTGAGCACCTCTAAAGTATGCTTGAATGGCTTGCTGATGCCATCTTGGACTGTGCAGTTGATGTCAAAGTCTTCTCCAAATGAGCAGCCCGAGTCAAGACCGAATGGGTATGGTATCTCAACATCGCCGCACCACCTTCGACACTCTGAACCCGAAACCACAGTTCCAGTGGCATATTGTGCTGCAAGCAGTGCGAGACCGAGGCCAAGATGCAACAACGCTTGCATATTCTTCGGCTGAAGAAATTTAAACATGACACTGTCAACTAAATTGATACCTTTGTTACAAATAACTAGCAAGGTGGCCCTCACAAATGTTTCATATTGGAAATATGGAGTTCTGAAAAGAGTGGTTTCAGTAATTGTGAAATATCACCTACTTGGAAAATATATTGAATCATTATGATTTGTTCAAGAATGATTATAATGAAAATTTAAAAAATGCCATGTCACCATATTGGTCTATTTGAGGTAGGTAATGGAATTTTAATCTACTGTTACACTCTTCTTACTACTCCCTACTCTTCCATCAAAATGGTCAGAGCTCTCACTTGCATCTATTTGTTGTGTCATGTAATATGATTATGCAACTTGGATGTCACATAGTGTAAACACTTTAATCAATTACCAATTTACTACATTTTGTTAATCAAATAATCTTTTCATACCACGACAGAACAAAATTCTGCTAAAACAGAATCACAAGATTTGTGTGGCAGCTAGTTCCATCACAGCCGAATGACATGCAACCCTGTAGTTAGTCAGGAAAATCAAGAATCAGTGAGCACGTAAAAATAGTGTTTAATTTACACTAAGATAGTTGTAGTTATAAGACTAAATTTATAATAGGACAGCCATAGTTCTTAACGGTAAACTACACCAACCGTTCAATTGCAGGTGAAACCATGGAAGAGCTAAGCATGCATCACATCCGATATATACAACCAATTAAATAGAGTTAATTCCATTTTACGCCTAAGTTTTGGGTTTGTGACAGATTTTACCCCGTTTAACGGAAATTGCTTCTTTTTACCCAATTTAACCAAACTGCTGCCATTAAGTCAGCCCCGTATGTCTGTGCTTATTGGCATGCATCACCTTATGCCCTTAATTGATGGATTCGCCATTCTATGAACACCAAAACACCTGGAGGCCAACGCGAGCGGAGTTCCTGGAGGCCAAGGTAAGTGCCATGGAGGCTCGCCGCGCGAGGAGCTGAACTGGCGCGGACGAGCTGGCGGTGGGTAGGAGGAGAGGAGGGAGCATGGCAGAGCCGGGCCTCCCGGCGTGAGCGTGAGGCGAGGGCCTTGGAGGCTCGGCCACGCAAGAGCTGCGTGGGCGCGAGGCGAGCTCCGGCGAGTTGGCTGTAGGGTAGGAGGAGAGGAAGGAGCAGGGGAGAGCCGGGCGGCGCCGGCAAAGTGTTGTGGCCTCTCGGACAACGGACTGGTCGGCGCATCGAAGGAGCCACACCACATCCTCCTTCACCTCAAGCCACTAGCGCGACAATGCTTCTGTTTGCCGCTCTCGACCACGACCCCGGCGACAGCTTAAGCCATACTCCTCCGCGGCTATGTCGCCCCGTCGCACCTCCGGCTCGGCTTCCAACAATCCATGTGTGCACCGTCAGCACCTAGCCTCCTCGCGGCCGCCTACAGGCCGAAGGCCACACTCCAGAAGTGCCCCATCAGCATGTACATCCTCGTGCGGCGCTTCCGCGACGCACTCGCGATCTTCTCATTGCTCTCGCGCGCCGGAGCTCGTTGCACCGACGAAGGAGGGCACCAATGATGTTCCTCGGCCCCTCATTCAAACCTTTCTTGCTAGTAGTACTTGTTGTTCTAAGGCTCTAGCTATATGTGTTCATTGCGTGATCTGTTCTAGCTGGGAGGCATTATTCTGAATTTTCTTGTGATGGAAACTTATCACTTGTTGTACCCATGCAAATTTTCACATGTTTTTTTAGGGAAGAAACATTGTGTTAAATGCAAACATGCCGACATGACAACTCAATTTTTTAAATTTATTACATTTTCCATGTATCAACATTTTTGCCATCTCCCAGTTTCTGGCCATGGCAAAATTGCCATGATTTTTAGGGACACATTTTCTTAAATTGTTACTTTGTTGTTCCATGGCATAAGTAAGAGTAAATGCTAACATGTCAATTTTTTTAAATGATATGGCAATTTCTAGAAGAATCATATGGCAAAATTCAGAAATTCTTGTGTGTTCTGAAAAATGGCATTTTTAGATAAAATTATATTCTTTGTCACATGGCAATTTTTCGTAAAGTCAAATGGCAACTTTTTTTGACAAACGGCATGACAAAACTCCAAAAAGTTTTGTTTACTCACCAATTTGCCATGTGCCCTACAAGTCAAATTCCCAATAATACATAACAAAAACTTGTTCTAAGTTTGCCTTGTACCATAGATCATCTTTTTTGAATTTTTTGCCATCGACCATGGGAAAATGTTACTATGCATGTGATTTTTGGTACAAAACGTTGGCAAATTTTCATGCTCACGTATTATTTTTTCCTTTTTCATCAAGGCAACTTTATTATACACAGCACGGCAAATTCATTGAGCATACCATAGCAATTTGTATGTACATAGCATCACAACTTACTAGTAGGTCCCCAACTTCTTTTGATATTGTTATGGACACATGGCAAGTTTTTTAGTTTACAATGCGCACCTAAAAATGAAATCAAATTTGTTTGGTACATCACGACAAACAAAAAAGAGGCCATTTTTGTAATAATAAAATGGGAAATTTACGAAAACTTGGTACCTAGAACATGGTACCATTTTTTTGGAAAACAATTTTTGTATTGATCATATGGAAAATTTTGGAAAAGGCATGTCTTATACATCGTAGCAAAAAGTTGAAACATTTTTGGAATAGTCACATGGAAAATATATGATTTTTTATCTACATAACAAGTTTTGCATTTTGTGTGTGTACAAATGGTTTGTCTAATCACATGGCAATTTTATCTTTTAAGACCATGGCAATTTTACTTTATAGCCCATGGCAATTTTACTTTATGCATGATGGCAAATTTACTTCATGGACCATGGCAAATGTAGCCATGGCATATTTACTTTATGCACCATGCCAAATTTACTTTATGCATGATGGCAAATTTACTTTGTAGCCATGGCAAATTTACGTTATGCATCATGGCAGAATTACTTTATGGACCATGGCAATTTCTACTAAACAATACATGGTATAATTTTGTTGTTCTCCATGATGGCAAATTTACTTTTTTCGTTGTTCATGTATATTGTAAATGCCTTTAAAATTAACCCACATTTTGCCACGATCTACAAATGCATTTCGCCAAGACTTCTTCTTTTTGTCCATTGCCAAAAAAAAAAAAATCTTGACCGTGGCAAAAAGTTTTGAAGGACCATGGGAAATTTATTTTTGTTTTAACCATGGAAAATTTACTAAACAATCCATGGCATATTTTTCGTTCTATATCATGGCAAGTTTATTTTTGGAACATGGCATTTTTTTTTCATAGCATGGCGAATTTTTGATTTTGCACCATGACACATTCATTTTTTGTACATCATAGCAACTTTAAACATCTATACCATGGCAAATTTGTTATCATGACACTCTTTTTCACTTTTTTTATTTCTTTTTGCACCCTCTCATTAAACACAATGTCACTTAGGTCGAATGGAAATTTGTAAATTTTCATGCTTGACAATTTTTAGCTTTTGCAAACTTATCTTCAATCATACTTGCCACCAGCTTTTTTTTCTAAGTGTTTTTTTGCAAATATAATTTGAAGGCATTTTTATCAGATCCATGTTGAACTTGATTTCAGTTTTACTATATACATCACGACAATTTATTTTATTTTCTTTAGCTACTTAAAGTCGGGCCTAAGTACTAGTTTAGGGTCTTATGTATGAGTCGCAGCAAAATTGGGCTTTTCTGGCAGCCCAACTGTACTACCGTTGGGGGTTCGCGCTCGGAGTGGGGTTGTAGTGAACAAAAACATTTGATTGATCGATCGGTTCCTAGGGAACGTGTTCTTTCTGGGACCTGCTCAGATCGAACGTCGATTGAATATTGAGGTCCTTGTTTAAATTGGTAAAAAGGATTCTAAAAAATGGGTAAAAAGAAGATTTTCTTTTGTTAAATGGAGTCAAACCTGTCACAAACCTGAAACTTAGGGGTAAAAATGGAATTAATAACATTTTTTTGCAGGAATAACAGCTTTCTCTTACAAGTACTTATAACAGCTAATATTAAATTGTTTGCTCAGATAGTACACAAACATCTTCAAAGTTTGGCCAAAAAGTTAAAAAGCATGTGTGTGTGCGCGCACGCGTGTGGCTGTGGCCGTGGATTCACATGGGGCGGGGGGGGGAGGAGGGGGTAGCAGGGGAGGACTGATCTGGTTGACCCTCATGCTCGGGCATTCTCTGGTGTGTGATAACATCAATCATAACTGCAAATCAATGCCGGCCTGCAGTGGTTACACCTTCCTTTCATGTCTATTAGTTGACGCCTACGCGGCTACACCGTTGCCCGTGGCGGATGCCCCGTCGGAATGTGGCAGTATGCACGGAATGCTTCCACTCGATGGCATCCTAGCAGTCGAAAACAACGAAGGCGATCTACGTTGAGTCAAGGAGATCGGAAGCTTCACCGGGACCGGCTTACCTAAATTTCATGACCAAGGCGTGGAAGCAGGCACGCAGCGGACATGAGGAGGTACCGTGTAGAGTACTTGTCATATGTTTATGGGATTTAAGTTTTTTTGTGCTATGTCACAACACAAGCTCTATCAATGCAGATCTAGCAGGCTCCGGTGGTGGGGACTCCTCCTCCTTAGGTTGCACTAGGGGCTTGCAATACTGCAAAGGACATTGTCATATTGATTTTTACAAACCAACTTATGGACATCATTTCAGGTGGCCGCCGTGTGTGCCAGATCTGCAATTTTCCAGGCGGGACACAAAAATGCCATGCCTGGCATGTGTCATGAAAATGCCCCCCTTTGAGAGCATGAGAAGTTTCGAGGTCAACGGAGCAACGGGTAGCGCACTTCCTTCACAAAACCGGACAACATTTCTTCAATAGCTAGATACTTACTCGAACGATGGTGCAGTAGTTACACGTGGCCGCACCAGGTCAGACTTCTACGAAACGCACTCAAACTTTTACCACACCCTAAAAGGGCCATAGGAGGGCAGGTTCCAGGTCCGATGATTTCCGGCATCGTATGATTTTCCGTGGATTTTTACGGCCAGATCCGACCATGCCAGCGATCGGGTACATCCACCCCCCCCTGGTGGTGGGGCTGCTCCCCTCCTTTGGTGGCAGTAGGACTACCATACTGCAAGACATCATATATGATTTTACAAAACCACTTATGGAAATCATTTCAGGTGGCAGCCGTGCAGATCTACAATTCCCGCATTGAAACCCTACGGATGCCAAGTGTAAAAAGTCTCTCAAAATTCAGGCGGGCCCAGGAAAAAGCCATTGTCCTGGCAGGTCATAAATGCCCCCTTTGAGAGCACGAGAGTATCGATGTCAAGGAGCATGGGCAGTGCCTTCTTCACAAACCGGACACGTTCCCTCTGAAGGTAGATACTGACTCAAGATGGTTTGCATTTACAAGAGGCTGGACCGGCATTTGCCGCCATGATCCTCCTATCCCCTCCTGGATAGCCCGTCAACAGATCCGACGCACCTCGTGTTGCCGGTACACCATGCATCAGGATCAGCCTCTCACTCCACCCACAAACCCTACCTCGTGGCAAGGGTTTAGGGCCTCCTCCTCCAGCGTGCTCCGACTGGCGGCGAGGCCGGAAGACGCCGGACCCTCAACGGTGGATTGCGTTAGTACTTCCCTCCTTCACGGTTCCAAGAGAGTAAAAAACAACCGAGAAGAAAAACAAAAGGAGAACACAATTGCATGAGCTCGATTACTATTAGGAAACGTTTGTGCCACGGATTCGACGACGGGGTGGCTATCCATCCATCTAGCTCTCCCCCAATCCTCCATCCATCCCTACATCCTCTAGAGAAAAAGGAGAAAAAGAGCCCCCCAAACTCCACCGAACGTGTCCTCCTCTCTGTCTCGCGACCTATCTCCTCTGTTCCCCCACGAACCCCTATCCCTCGCCGCCGCCACCATCCCACGCCGGCCCTATTCCGGTAGCTCCGGCGCGGAAGCACTCCCCCGAAGCTCCCCACGCTCAACGCCTCCTTCCCTCTGTTCCAGAATTGGAGCACCACATCCATTCGTCTCAGCCGCCAACCTCACCTCCGGCGACGGCGACGTTGAGCCAGCGGGCGGCGGAATTAGGCACCGCGTTGGTGTCCCAGTCGCCACTTGCAAGCTCCCCCTGGAGCTGATCTAGCCTTCCCCACCCCCGCTCGATGGTTATCTTGCTCCTCTTGAGGTCGGTCAATCGATCCCCTCTGCTTGGGTTCGCGTGGTATGAGCCGATCGTCGCCAGCATCTCCTGCTCGTTGCTCTCAGTCGGGTACGCCACCCTCCATAAACCTCCTTGGTTGTTGTTGCCTGGTGATGTCCTTGAGTGCACGGGCCCCCGCCGGTCGGTGACGGCGTTGTGCGACAACCCCGGCGTTCTGGTTGGCGTCTGCGGTGTTTGTGGCGTGTTCGCCTCGCCGTTTTGGGGTTGGTGACTGCTCTTCGCCGCAACCATGGCAGGCGTTGTTCCGGCATCGCTACAACCCTCAGCCGTGGTTCCCTTCTCCTCCTATCTGGCTCTACTACTATCTAACTGTCTGGCATTGTTGGGGCTCTGGGGATACATGCTTGGTGATTGTTTTCAGAAAAACTAAGGCTATTTATGTTGCCCAGTAATGTGCTCATCCCTTTAGTTGCTCTGTGGGCTGCTTTTTGCTTTTGTGTCTGGTGTGTGGGTTCGATGGTTTTTTCGCTTCTTTCTGTACGAGAACTTGGTATAATGCACAGCTCTATTGACAAATCACTGTATGTAGTTCCAGTGGGTCTAGGTTGTTTCTATTCTACGTGTTGTTGGTCACTATGGTGGTTTTATAGTTGACTGGTTTTTGTAACTGTTATTGTGGCTACTGTCTACTCATTGTTTTGTACATGGTGGATCACGAGGCCATGACTTACTGAGTGCTATAGGTTTCCATCTGTGTCAGATCTATCGAGGCAGTCATTTTTCCCTCATAGACTGCCTATGTCCTTATACGAGGACTGATTGCTTGTTTCCTATTGTATTGTAGTGTATTTAGGTCGACTCAATGTAATCTGTTTCCCGGGCCAATTTCACAGGTCACTTGACTTCATGGGGTTCTCTTTGTTCTCAAGTTTCTTTTGTGTGCTGTGATACGGTAGAATTCTCCCATTACTATGCTGTATTATACTGTATTAATTTATTATCCTGCCTCCCTGCTGGCTGTTACTAGCAGTTTGGTCATGACATAATTTGTATTTCTCTCTGCTATCCCACTTATTTATGCGGTAGTACTGCTACTTTTTTTAAACTTGTTGTGAACCAATGGAACTAACTGTTTATATTGGATTTGTCGCTCAACCAGTCTGCATGGATGGATTTAATGATTGCACTGACCGACTGTTGGTTTACATTGTCCCCCCCCCCCAATATCTTGTGTCTTATAGATGTTATTGTTCCTGTATTATGCACTGCTCGTTTCTTTATTAGTGTGGCTGTGGGTCATTCTGTTCATATGTATAAGCGCTAACTGTTTTTTTATCTTATAAAGATATAGTCCTTCATTTTGTATATAGCTGTAACTCTCTTATTGATCAAACATATAGGATTCATCTCTTTACTGCAATTACTTGTGTAGTTCAGATTTGCTTCCTTAGTGCTATAAAATTATTTTTCTCTTCAAGTTGGTATCTGTGTTTGATATTACTAGCTTTTTCTTAAATCCATTTTTGGCATTTCTTGTATGGTTTATTACATTTCATCTACTTCGTGGTTAGTTGTATACTGTATGTCATAGTCCTGATGGGTTGCATGTAGTGATAACTCTTTCTTGCTTATGCTATTTTCGATGGGTTTAGATGCATTGTGAAAAATAAGATAAAATGATGCCCTTTAAGGAAAAAATTAGGAGAAAATAAATTTTGAAATCTCAGTTCAAATCTAAATGCCTAGGAGGTTTATGCTCAACAGGAACAAATGTCGAGGTTCCTCCATGCACATGGGCTGGTGACACTTCATGACAATGGAGGTGCTTAAGAAGATGGCTTTGGTCATTCCTCTTGGGGAAAGCCCAGTCCTTGGCATTTCACACAGTTGAATTATCCAAAGAGGTTGCGCTCTCTGGGATTGCTCCATAGGGTAACAGTGGTAGATAGCTGGTTGAGATAGGAGGCAGTATCCGTCAAAACTGAATGACGACATAGCTGGTCCTTTGTGCATGCTGTAAAGCATCCCCCGGCGGCCCATCCCCAGGCGCAAATTCCTCCTTTCCTGAGGCAGGACCCAACTCGCCTTCTCATGGATGGCAGCCGATGTGGGTTTTGGCAAGCCAGCCCGGCCAGCTGCAAAAAAATATCTCGTGCCCGTCCTCATTGCCCGCCGTCGTCAGGAGGCCGGTCGCGGTGCGCCCGAGAGTGTGAGCAAGGTGAGGGGGCGGTGCGTTGCTGGCGGTGGGGGATTGGGGGCGGCGACACTCGCTGTCAATCTCGCATAGGAAACTGATCACCCTGTCCCTGAGAGTCAGGCATCTTAGAACGGGGATCAGTGGTGATCAAGGGCCAGATCCAGAGTTGGCCCAGGTGCACCATAGGAGCTGGTCCCATTCCTCACTGAATTAGGGCCAAGGGCCCATCGAGCCGCAGCTAGTTGGAGAAGCAGTGGCCCATCTGAGAAGGCGTGACAGGGCCCGCCCGTGGACAGTGATCGTTCGCGTGTTGGGAAGATGAATCTCCCGTTGCAATCTCTATCGGCATTCCTCCCAGCTGCCACCACCCTGCAGCCCCTCATCCGGTCAGAGGTGGAAGGCACGCTCTGTCTAGTTTGCCCATTGGTGCATGAATCACTGCGAGGAAGAGGAAACTCGTGCAAGGGAGCACATCTTCGTTGAAAGTCTCAGAGAGCCAGAAAAAACGGCTGTCGGCGCATCGGTTGAACCCAACAGGAGAGGCCCCACAGTCGGATCCCCAAACGAGTCAAGGACCGCGCGGAGGCCCCGGTAGGTCAGCAATCGACGAGCAGGAGCGCAGCACGCCATCGGCCATGGTTCCGCAGCCTCACCAGGTGTACATTCCTGACCTCCTCCTCACGCCATCGAGGCGGTCGAAGAACGACCCCGCGCGGGATCATAGAGATGGCCGCCGTCCACCAGGCTGTGCTCCTCCATGCTTGCGCGTGGGGCCGGCAGCCACTGCTGCCTCCGACACCCGCCATTGCAGGATCCTGATCTCGCCGGAAAACCTTTCGGAGCCCCGAGAGTGAGCCGAGGCCTGGGAGAGGAGGTGGGAAGCGCCGTCCCGTAAAGAAGCTACCATAACGTGTAGCCCCAACTCGTAGCCCACGCCGGGGACGCAGGACCACCTCCGGAGGACATGCCGCCCTAACGTAGCTGTGTGGCGTGGTAGATGCTGTCTGGGCTTGGATCCCCCGGGGGGAGTGGAGAAGTATGATGACGTGGTCGGTGAAGCAGGACGTTGAGCCCAGCAAGAACTCACTTGGCCCCAACGCTCCGGCGTCTCCCTGCGAAAAGACTCGATCTCGGATAGTGCAGTCCGGCGATCCACCCTCCTTGGTCCTCCAGCCTGTAGGATTCCGCGACGTTCAAGTTGTGGATCAGCAACGGTGAGCTCTTTGCGGTTCTCAGAATTAAGTTGCACACATGTTTTTGAGATTTAACTTTGGCTTTCAATTAGATCATATACAAAATTCATTGTTACTGAAAACCATTTACAATTAAATCTTTTTCGATAAGAAATCAATGGTATAGCTTTTATGACACATAACCCATTGCATTGGCTAGTTTGTAGTCAAACTTAAACTCTCGAAAAGCAACGCATGTGCAACCTTATTAAACTTTGCATTCGCACTAAGCACCATCATAAGCGATTGATTTGATGTCAAAAGCTATTCACTTAGCACAAATACGGTACCGTACAGAAACCATGCCTAAACCCAAAAACCCTTGGTTGAGGAACCGTACGCGCATTCTAAGATACAGGCGAAATGGATAATCCTACAAGTGCCCGGGAGGGAGTGGTGGTTCAATCAACAATTAACACTGATGGACTCAGCAGACTGTTTCCCTCTGAGAAGCACTCCGACTGGGACCGTCGTACTCGCTAGTTGCAGCGTTTCCTTCCAGTTAGCCCAAGGCTGGATCATCAGACTACTATTAAGCTAGTTGGAAGTGTTATTGCACTGAGTTCTACTTAAGTCATTGCTTAGTGCCAATTTTTTTATGTTGAGATGCGCCAATTTTAATTTAAACGATCTTTACGTGTTATACGAAATGAAAATAAGAGTTATAATATTTCCCCCACACCGCCGACTTGGTCACGGATCCGTCCGGATCTCAAATGTGCCGTTTTGGGATGACAATCAAAAAACTGCGTACAAAATCCAAGTGGCCGTTTCTAGCCAAGGCCGTTTTGGCAAGAGCGATTTTACGGGTCTGACCACAGCAACTACGTCGCCCAAGTAAAAATAGTACAATTTACTAGCACCCGCATAGGTGTAATCCAAATATAGTCAGTAAGCATGCCACCGGCGCCAACTGAAGAGCGACAAAGTTGCTGTCCTGGAGGGGAGATCGTTATAGTAATATACAAGCTGATGGAGCGATGAGTCATCTGTTTATTTGGCCATGGAAAGACGGAAGTCTGGCATGCGACATTGTCCTAGACCCTAGTGGCAGGATATAGAATGTGGGTCGTAGTAGGCGCTCAACCGTTGGGAAAATTTCCCGGCGAGTAGGCATTGCAGACATAGTAATAAGCGCGGTGTGGCTCTCGTCACAACACACAACTACACACGGAGGCAATCAGTCTCTTAGCGAAGAAGACAAATCTTGAGCAAAAACCAAATCATCCAACATATAATATACACTTTCCTTCCTTATTTTAAGGAGAACTGAAAACCTTCCTGGTCATTTAGGTGAGCTCTATTTACATGCATTAGGTTTACCAGCTGGATTTTCTTTTATTATCAGCTTGATTCGTCTTTCCGTTAGAAAAGAACTTGCAGTTGTAAAGGTATCGACTATATATATAGGAAAATATATTTCTTAACTATATAATGAGGTTGAAGGAACAAAACATCAGTTATATAATACAATCTTGCCACTTTGAGAGATACATTGTACGTGGTTAGGGACAGTAGATGACACACTTGGCCCCACCTGGGTTCAAGTCCTCACGCACATGAATTGAAGTCCTTTGCTGTTTCAAAACACAAAACCATCGTAAGGGGCCTCATCAACCGCATTTGTTGGAAGGATAAAAACTATAAAAAAAAAAAACCAGATTTATCCTTTACTAGCCACCCTTTGAAACGAATGATGTTAGTTTCAATCTTAAGGTGAGAACTCGTTGTATCATAACACTATTTCTTCCTCAAGGTTAAGTAACTCTTTTGAGCACAACGGTCACTGTATCACTCTTCCATAAGTTCCGGACTATGGGTGGTGGGGATGGGTTCCCCTTCCCCTATTACTCACTAGAAAAATAAGGCGGGCTTGTGGGAATTTATGAAACTTCCAATCTAGTGGCTAAATTTCTTGTGATATAAAGGATTGTAACGTAAGTCCGGACCTCACCGAAAGTTTCCTTCACGTCTTGCTTGGACCTTTGTCAGCTCTAACTACCTTTTTTTTCCGGGGAAACCCATAATTTCTTTAAACAAGTAAACCCATTTATTTCACACACACGAACATACAGTGCAGAGTGAAGAAGGTTGAATTTGCTGTAGTATAATACCTATCATTTATGTTCGTCCTTTCTGTTTATTCATGCAAACAAACCTTCTGCGGCCGATTGAAGCGCTCTGTGTGAGTCCTGCGCAATAATATGAGTATGGTCTGCATTGTTTCAAAAGGCACAGTAGGTCAAAAATATGGAGATATGTTAGAAAAATCCCACGGTACTCAAAATCTTGATCTTGTAAATCCTTTATATAAAGAAGCCATAACAATGAAATTAGGTTGGGACCCAGATTCAAACTCCTAATAAAGTCAGGGGTCCAACACGTTCCCGCTAGCTACCCAGGCCCAACTCGTCTAGAAAACATCGATCTCGTTCATACGTAATCTATCCATTCCAAAATAATTAAAATTCTAGTTTTGTCCTAGTCAAACTTCAGACCAATTCTATAAAAAATATATTAAAATCCATGACAACAAATTGCGTCATTACATCTATAATGAAATATATTTCCATATATAGATATTTGATATTGTAGGTCTTCAAAAAAAATTCTATATACTTGGACAACATAAAAAAGTTTGACTTAGGACAATCCTATACCTTCACTATTTTGGAGAGGAGGGAGGTATGTCCCTCTGTCAACACCACTGATATTTTCCTTTCAAGAAAAACATTGATCATTCGAAAGTCCACAAACATCCTTTGTACACACATTCGGATGAAGTATTATGGTATGAAAGACGAAAAGAACCACGTTTTTCT